>BLSH010036256.1:430712-442334 GCA_018402905.1 Glandirana rugosa
CAGTCGACTGTCGTTCCTCGGTGTCTTTTTTTTTTCAGTTATATGGCCGCGGAGGAAATCCCCCAGCCCGACTGAAGAAAAAGAAGAAGGGTCGCCCCTCCGCCACGGGTTCGTGGGGAATAACTGGTCGGCACCGACCATGGCTTACCGGTATACACACAAGTGCTACGATGAACCGTTCGTCACCGAAGTGATACCAACCGCAGTGGACCAGAGGGGGTTTGAAGGGGAGGGCCAAACCATTTTATAACCCAGTGGGGATGGTAGTTTGGGTAGGGGGGACCTCAGTCTTTTTGTAACACAATGGGGATGATAGTTTGGGTAGGAGGGCCCCAACCATTTTGTAGACAGTGGGGATGGAAGTTTGGTTGGGCGACGGGGGGGTCCCAGCCATTGTGTACACGAGTGACACATGTGTTACCGACCCTGGGGGGGCAGCGGGTTGGTTTGAAGGTAGGGGTGACAGATGTTTTACCAACCCCGGGAGGATGGGTTTGATAGTAGGGGTAACACAATGTTTTTCTGACTCCAGGGGGGATGGGTTTGATGGTAGGGGTGACCCAATATTTTACCAAACCGGGAGGGGAAGTTTGGGGGAGACCAGGTGACGCCAACCATAGTGAAGCCACTGCTTGCCAAGTAGCATCGTGAACACACATATGGCCATTCGGTACCAGCCACGGCTGGTCAATAAGGGGTGCTTGGGCACCGCCTCCCCGCTGGGAAGAAGAAAAAGAAGTCAGCCCGACCCCCTAAAGGAGGCGCCGGTATATTGACTTTTTTTTTTCTGTGGCTCCTTGCTGTCAGCTGACAGCAAGTAGCGAGCCTATTGGTTAGTCCTAAAAGTCTATGTATGTGCGCTGAACAAGTGAACATACATAGACTGATTGGCTGCCGTGAGCCAGTGACTGCCAGTGATTGGCTTGTCACTGTGCTGTGGGCGGGGCAGGTCCAGAGAGGCTGTCTCCCCTGACTCAAGGAGAGGAAGACTCGGAGGTACTGTGCTGCTGTGTTCTGGCTCCTTGACCCTGTGTAATGGCTCCCTGTCCCCTGTGTAATGGCTCCCTGTCCCCTGTGTAATGGCTACAATAACTGTGTAGTGGCTAAAATACCCGTATTCTGGCTACAACACCTGTGTAATGGCTACAATACCTGTGTAATGGCTCCCTGTCCCCTGTGTAATGGCTACAATAACTGTGTAATGGCTACAATACCTGAGTAATGGCTAAAATACCCGTATTCTGGCTACAATACCTGTGTAATGGCTACAATAACTGTGTAATGGCTCCCTGTCCCTGTGTAATGGCTCCCTGTTCCCTGTGTAATGGTTACAATACCTGTGTAATGGCTACAATACCTGTGCACTGGCTCCCTGTCCCTGTGTAATGGTTACAATACATGTGTAATGGCTGAGTCCCTGTTCCCTGTGTAATGGCTATAATACCTGTGTAATGGCTACAATACCTGTGTACTGGCTCTCTGTCCATGTGCAATGGCTGCAATACCTGTGTAATGGCTGAGTCCCTGTCCCTATGTAATGGCTCCCTCTCCCTATGTAATGGCTCCTTGACCCTGTGTAATGGCTCCCTGTCCCTGTGCAATGGCTCCCTGACCCTATGTAATGGCTCCCTGTCCCTGTGTAATGGCTCCCTGTCCCCTGTGTAATGGCTACAATAACTGTGTAATGGCTACAATGCCTGTGTAATGGCTAAAATACCCGTATTCTGGTTACAAAACCTGTGTAATGGCTACAATACCTGTGTAATGGCTCCCTGTCCCCTGTGTAATGGCTCCCTGTCCCGTGTGTAATGCCTCCCTGTCCCCTGTGTAATGGCTACAATAACTGTGTAATGGCTACAATACCTGAGTAATGGCTAAAATACCCGTATTCTGGCTACAATACCCGTGTAATGGCTACAATACCTGTGTAATGGCTCCCTGTCCCTGTCCCCTGTCTAATGGCTCCCTGCCCCCTGTGTAATGGCTCCCTGTCCCTATGTAATGGCTCCCTGTCCCTATGTAATGGCTCCTTGACCCTGTGTAATGGCTCCCTGTCCCTATGTAATGGCTCCTTGACCCTATGTAATGGCTCCCTGTCCCTGTGTAATGGCTCCCTGACCCTATGTAATGGCTCCTTGACCCTGTGTAATGGCTCCCTGTCCCCTGTGTAATGGCTACAATACCTGTGTAATGGCTAAAATACCTGTGTTCTGGCTACAATACCTGTGTAATGGCTACAATACCTGTGTACTGGCTCCCTGCCCCTGTGTAATTGCTACAATACCTGTGTAATAGCTAAAATACCTGTGTTCTGGCTATAATACCTGTGTAATGGCTACAATACCTGTGTTCTGGCTATAATACCTGTGTAATGGCTCCCTGTCCCTGTGTAATAGCTACAATAACCGTGTAATGGCTACAATAACTGTGTAATGGCTCCCTGTCCCTGTGTAATGGCTCCCTGTCCCTGTGTAATGGCTACAATACCTGTGTTCTGGCTACAATACCTGTGTAATGACTACAATACCTGTGTAATGGCTCCCTGTCCCTGTGTAATGGCTACAATAACTGTGCAATGGCTACAATACCTGTGTATTGGCTGAGTCCCTGTTCCCTGTGTAATGGCTACAATACCTGTGCACTGGCTCCCTGTCCATGTGTAATGGTTACAATACATGTGTAATGGCTGAGTCCCTGTTCCCTGTGTAATGGCTACAATACCTGTGTACTGGCTCCCTGCCCCTGTGTAATTGCTACAATACCTGTGTAATAGCTAAAATACCTGTGTTCTGGCTACAATACCTGTGTAATGGCTACAATACCTGTGTTATGGCTATAATACCTGTGTAATGGCTCCCTGTCCCTGTGTAATAGCTACAATAACTGTGTAATGGCTACAATAACTGTGTAATGGCTACAATACCTGTGTTCTGGCTACAATACCTGTGTAATGACTACAATACCTGTGTAATGGCTCCCTGTCCCATGTGTAATGGCTACAATACCTCTGTTCTGGCTACCTGCCCCCTGTGAAATGACTACAATACCTGTGTACTGGCTACCTGTCCCCTGTGTTCTGGCCACAATACCTGTGTACTGGCTACCTGTCCCCTGTGTAATGGCCACAATACCTGTGTACTGGCTGCATACTGTGTTTCTGGCTGCAATATACCCCACCTGTGATGCTGAGCTGTATACTCCTGACACAATATGTGGAATACAGGGGGCAGGGTGGGTGGATTCTATAAGGGGTGGGGCTTATGATAAGTAGGAGGGGTCAAAAAGCAGGGGCGGGGCCTGGCCCCCCCATCCTAAAAATTCACCAGCCACCACCGTTTGTTACTATAACCGGCAGCAGTAGCCGTGTATCACAGAATTAGGCATAACAATTTGCATTGTGTGCCAATGAGCACTTCTATGTCCTTAAAAGGCCAGTAGAACCTTTAAGGTTTTACACCAGAAAAGAGTGCTCAGTGCGTTCTCACATGACATCGATATTGTGGTCGTTTTGCAGAGTTTCCAGAAACTTCTGTCGCTTTCCCGCCACCTTACAACACCGTTCATCATCTGGCTGTGCAGGCTTGTTTTTTTTTTCTTGAATGATAGCAGATGCCCGATAAAATGTAAAGCTAAAAAATATCAAATCATTTGCCTCACCCATTCCAGAAGGAAATGTAAAACCTCTTCAAAGTGCGTGCCCAGCCAAAGCTTTGCTTAGTTATGGATGGTATATATATCTATATATGAGGTGAGATCTCTGTTGTATCTATCTATCTATCTCAGGGGCGTAGATAAGGGGAGGGTTTGGGGTGTTCAAAAATAAAAAAGTGTCTCTGCTGCCCTGTCATCTCTCATGGCGCCAGCACCGCAACAACAAACAGCGGAGCACAGCAGTCAGTATTGCGGACGAAGTGCATGCAGCAGGTCGGGTGTAAGGCACACTGTCACAGGCACTTACGTCACGCTGTTATGACCAGGCTGTGTTGGGTTCCCGGCGGACCGATCATAGACACAGTGGAGCGGTCGGCTCTACACTCTGCACTTCCTGCCTTGGACTTCAGAGGAGAATGGAGCAGAGAACATGCAAGGAGGCAGTACTGCTGCTAAGGAGCTGAGCCTCCCTCTTTCCTTTGCTTGCTGCCTGAGAGACGGGCATCACAGACCACTTACCCCACTTACCACCACTGCTGTGCTGCCATTGAGATAAGTGAGTCTGTGGCAACTGGCAAAATTATTTACTAATCACCCAAGTCGTGGGTTACCATTTTCCACTGCTTGGTTGGTACTGACAGTCCTGCCTGGCTCTGTCAGCTATGTTGTGGGGCTGACTGCAGAGCCAAAGGGCTGAGGGGTTGCCAGGCACAATAACATTGCTGCCAGAGCCAGGCTGGACTGTTTGCTGCCAGTGCCCTGGCCCTTTTTTAATTGTGTTGAAAAGGCAATAATAAGCCCCGGTTCACAATAGGATGTGGTGCAAAATACCTGCAACGCATCTCCCTCACAAGGCTGTCTTTAACGTGGGGCAAAAGAAGCAGCTGCCCTGGGCCCAGCCCCAGTCATTGTTGTGGAGCACAAAGCAGCTGCCCCTTGCACCTGCGCTGCCTGTAAATAAGATGGTGGCCAAATACTACTGGGGTGGAGTTGGAATACAGCTGTGCGGCTTGGTTCCCGGCTTGGTGCTCCGCCATCTCTTCTAATCCCCAACCAACCACTGCCTGACCTGCCGTCACGTGACCTCCACATCCCCCTAACAGCCAATCACTCCACCCTCTAACAAACAGACCTGTGATCAGTGGGGAGGAGAGGTACAGTCCATGCTGAAAGTCTGTAACCTGTCACACAGTAAGTAAATGACATGCGTGGGGTGTGGGGACACTGACAGCACCTGTTATGGTGATCAGGAAGGAACATTGTGAGTGTTCAGCAGACAATGTACAGGGATAGGAGATCAGACAGTATATGGATGGTCTCTGACCATCTCCTGTAGTACAACTGCAGTCTCTGACCATCTCCTGTAGTACGTCTGCAGTCTCTGACCCTCTCTTGTAGTACAACTGCAGTCTCTGACCATCTCCTCCAGTATGTCTGCAGTCTCTGACCATCTCTTGTACACTTGCAGTCCCTGACCATCTCCTGTAGTACGTCTGCAGTCTCTGACCATCTCCTGTAGTACAACTGCAGTCTCTGACCATCTCCTCCAGTATGTCTGCAGTCTCTGACCATCTCCTGTAGTACGTCTGCAGTCTCTGACCCTCTCTTGTAGACCATCTCCTCCAGTATGTCTGCAGTCTCTGACCATCTCTTGTACACTTGCAGTCCCTGACCATCTCCTGTAGTACGTTTGCAGTCTCTGACCATCTCCTGTAGTACGTCTGCAGTCTCTGACCATCTCCTGTAGTATGTCTGGCAGTAAATGATATGCACAACCCTTTAGTGTGTCAGGGGCTGTAGTACGTCTGCAGTCTCTGACCATCTCTTGTAGTACAACTGTAGTCTCTGACCATCTCCTCCAGTATGTCTGCAGTCTCTGACCATCTCTTGTACACTTGCAGTCCCTGACCATCTCCTGTAGTACGTCTGCAGTCTCTGACCATCTCCTGTAGTACAACTGCAGTCTCTGACCATCTCCTCCAGTATGTCTGCAGTCTCTGACCATCTCCTGTAGTACGTCTGCAGTCTCTGACCCTCTCTTGTAGACCATCTCCTCCAGTATGTCTGCAGTCTCTGACCATCTCTTGTACACTTGCAGTCCCTGACCATCTCCTGTAGTACGTTTGCAGTCTCTGACCATCTCCTGTAGTACGTCTGCAGTCTCTGACCATCTCCTGTAGTATGTCTGGCAGTAAATGATATGCACAACCCTTTAGTGTGTCAGGGGCTGTAGTACGTCTGCAGTCTCTGACCATCTCTTGTAGTACAACTGTAGTCTCTGACCATCTCCTCCAGTATGTCTGCAGTCTCTGACCATCTCTTGTACACTTGCAGTCCCTGACCATCTCCTGTAGTACGTCTGCAGTCTCTGACCATCTCCTGTAGTATGTCTGCAGTCTCTGACCATCTCCTGTAGTATGTCTGCAGTCTCTGACCATCTCCTGTAGTATGTCTGGCAGTAAATGATATGCACAACCCTTTAGTGTGTCAGGGGCTGCAGTTGAGGCACTGAAAACCTAATCAGTTGACCATTACTGGGATGCAATCTCAAACCAAGCTATACATCCACACAACAAATGGAGTGTATGAGAGTCACAACAAGCTGTTCTGGTTTAAAGTGGACCTTTCACCATGAAGGCCTCTTTCACACACACTGCAGTCCCTACTTTCATAGGTGTTTGTGCTCTGCTCATTGCTAATAACACGTTTTAGGAGTTTTCTGTCTATTAGTGAGTCCCCCACCTCCCCAGTCTATGGTGTGCAGGCAGTGAGATGATGTGCTGTAACCTCCAGCAACCAATCAGTGAGTGGTAATGATATGCTGTAACCTCCAGCAACCAATCAGTGAGTGGTAATGATATGCTGTAACCTCCAGCAACCAATCAGTGAGCAGTCATGATGTGAATGGGGGGGGGGAGAAAATGTTTGCCCAGGGTCCAGTCAATATAAAAGGTGGCCCTGATCCTGCACCACATTCAAATTGCACTGCCCATGCAATCTACAGTGGGTGTCAGTGAAATCTTAATGACAACCCTGCTTGCTACGGGGCACACAGTGCATGCTCGCTCCTGTGCTGTGTGGGTCGATGGAGCCACACAGCGCTGCTTGGTCCCCCCCCCCCAACTTCACCACTTGGTACCTGCTGCTGAACCCCCGGACAAAAGATGATCTACAGCCCTGATCTATCTATCTATCTATCTATCTAATATCTATCTATCTAATATCTATCTATCTAATATCTATCTATCTAATATCTATCTATCTAATATCTATCTATCTATCTATCTCTCTATCTATCTAATCATCAGGCCGTGGTTGATGTCTCGTGTCTTTTGGTTGCATTAGTCACTAGGACAGGATAAAGAAATATATGAGAATTAATGATCAGGTGGTGGCTGTCTGCCCAGTCCCTATCCTGTGGCCCCCACACCACCCTTAACTTTTTGACGATAGTCCTGTGAAAACTTTTGTTTCTCCCCTGAAGCGCTGCAGGTGGCAGATAACTCAGAAGCCACTTTCGTTTCCTCTCTGTGCAAAGCTGAACTCTATGAGGTGTGGCCTTGCTCTATCATCCTGACTCATAGTGCTGGCCGCGTTCCCAGAACTTATAATGAGCGCCATTACTTTGTATGAACATAATCGCATTTCACTGTAACACGAGCCTGCGTTCTCTCTGCCCAAACAAGTTTAAGGAAACCATTCATTAAAAGGTGAACTGAAGGCAATGGATAAGACTTTTTTCAAAGGAGTCCAACTCCAGACATTATTTCGTTTTGGATGAATTAAGGGTTAGAACTAGGAATGAGCTTAAAGCAGAACATACATTCCACAAAATTACTGCAAGTTGTCCCCAGCATTGCTCCTGTTTCTTCTTTGCTGAAGCCCAGAGCCCCTGAGCAGCAGTAAATCTATAGCCTGTCAACAGATCGCCCTCTAGTGGCTCTGATTTTAGGCACAGTGTTTAAAACAAAAAAGAACAACCAAGCATGTGCAGAGCAGGGTGAGACAGTGTATTACTGGATTTTAAACATTATATAGGCACTTATTTTAATGTTTTTTTTTACATAGCTATACCTGTAAAATGGGCGAGCATGAAGTTATCTAGCAGGACTTCATTTTCACTTTTCAAGTTCCACTTTAACCACTTCCCACCCGGCCTATTGACAAATGACGGCTGGGCAGGGTGTTCAATATCCTAATGGGACGTCATATGACATGATCAGGATAATCTGCGATCGCCCGCCCGAGGGGGGGCGCATTACGGCGATCGTTGGTGCCGTGGGTCACTCTGACCCACCGTATTACCGACCGAGGTAAAAGACTTCCACCAGAAGCCTTTTACCAGGTGATCAGCCGTGACCAATCACGGACCTGAGCAGTGGAGAGCCGATCGGCTGCGCTGAACGGGGGGGGGGGGCTGCGCTGAACGTTTTATCAGCGCAGTCCCCCCCAGGATGACCCCACTGGACCACCAGGGAGCCGACCAGGACCACCAAGGGCCCCCCCCCGGACAGCATAAGGAGGCCACCCAGGGAGACAACATGGAGGCCGCCCAGGACCACCAGGGAGCCCCCACTAGACCACCAGGTAAGGGCAATATAGTGCACTGTAGGGATGGCACTGTGCCCATGTATGACGCCTGCAAGTGCCATCCCTAACAGTGCTGTATGCACCAGTGCCACCTATCAGTGCCCACCTGTGCCACCTATCAGTGCCCAGTGCCACCTATGAGTGTCCATCAATGCCGCATATCAGTGCCCGTCAGTGTTGCTTATCAGTGCCGCCTATCAGTGTCCATCAGTGCTGCATATATGTGCACCACCATCAGTGCAAACTTATCAGTGCCAATCTGTACTGCCTCATCAGTGCCCATCAGTGTAGCCACATCAGTGCCCATTCAGTGTAGCCACATCAGTGCCCATTCAGTGTAGCCACATCAGTGCCCGTCAGTGAAGGTGAAAATTTACTTATACAAAGTTTTGTGACAAAAACAAAGAAAAACTTTTTTTTTTTTCAATTCTTTTATTTGTAGCGCAAAAAAATAAAAACCGCAGGGGTGTTCAAATACCGCCAAAAGAAAGCTCTATTTGTGGGAACAAAATGATAAATATTTTGTTTGGGTGCAACGTCGCACGACCGCGCAATTCTCGATCAAAACGCAACAGCACTGAAAGCTGAAAATTGGTCTGGGCAGGAAACGTTCTAAGTGCCCGGTATTGAAGTGGTTAAGGTGCATTCCAAATACAAGTTCAGACTTCACCTTGGCTGTCCTGGTGTTCAGACATTTAGGCTCCATGCACACTGTATCTAAACTACCGTTTTTGGTCGTTTTGGCGTTTTTTTTAACAGCATAAAAACGCCCCTTTATTTTATCCTATGTGTCCATGCACACATGGTCGTTTATTGTCTTTTATCAGCAGTGGCATTTTTGGGCTGTTATCTGAACGCCCTGAATTGGCGTTCAAAAGTCGTTCTCCTGACCACAAAAAACGCAGACGCCGGTAAACGACGGTTTATCTGCATCTGGCGTTTTTTGCAGTCAATGGAAGCCAATGAAGAAAAAAAAACGCAAAAAAACGCAGACGCCGAAAAACGCCGGTAAACGCTGCTTACAAAACACTGCAAAAGAACATTTTGTAAGCAGCGTCTCCTGCCCGACGCTGAAAGAGCCCAGTCAAATATTATTATTATTATTATTGGTCAAAAAGAAAAATCATTATTTGAAGGCTACCCTACTTCAAATATATTATTCTTAATATAATATTAATAATAACAATAATAATAATAATATTTTTTTCATATTTGTATTCCTGTCTGTCCCTTGGGTTGCAAATATATTATTCTTTATTATTATTATTATTAATAATATTATATTACTTTTTCATATTGTTATTCCTGTCTGTCCCTTGGGTTGCAAATATATTATTCTTTATTATTATTATTATTATTATTATTATTATTAATAATATTATATTACTTTTTCATATTGTTATTCCTGTCTGTCCCTTGGGTTGCAAATATATTATTCTTTATTATTATTAATTTTATATTATTTTTTCATATTTTTATTCCTGTTGGTCCCTTGGGTTGCAAATATAATATTCTTTATTATTAATAATATTACTATTGGTCCCTTGGGTTGCAAATATTGTATTATTTTTTATTATTAATATTATATTACTTTTTCATATTTTTATTCCTGTCTGTCCCTTGGGTTGCAAATATATTATTGTTTATTATTATTAATATTATTAATATCATTTATTTTAATATTTTTATTTCTGTCTGTCTCTTGGATTGCAAATATCTTATTGATGATCATTAATAATAATATGATAATATTTTTTCGTATTTTTTTCCTGTCTGTCCCTTGGGTTGTAGATGTTCATACTTTCCTATTCAACAAATTCATTGAGCTATTTAGACAAAATTTGCCCCGGAGAAAAAAACAAAACTATGGGGGTTGCCTTTGGGTAGTTTATTTTATTTCACATTTTGTTGTCATATTTTTCTTTTCTTTTTTGTGTATTTAATTTTTTTTTTTTTGCTTTATCTTGCATTATACTTAATTAAATGTGTATAGTTTTTTTCTATGACTAAAACTTAAAATAGCATGTCCAATGAGGAGTTAATTTTTGGTACAAAAAGAGGTCCAGGGTAGGTCAAAGGAGCAACTGTAACCGTCAAGAGCCATTTAAAGGCCATTGCAACCTTTTAAAATAAACCTAATTTATTTATTTTCTTGTCCTCTCCTTGACTCAAATGCAGTTCCCCAACAAATGTCCAAATTTTCTATTGAAATTCTATCTATCAGGAATCCCTGGCCATGTGAGCTATTGAGCCAGGAAAAAAACAAATCAAAATACGGCATTGGGCCCCCTGCCCCAGCTTCTGCCAGGTCCTTTAGGTCTGGTATGGGGGTATGGGTTTTAAGGAGCAAGCTCATGCAAAAATCAAGAAAAAAGCTTGAGGTTCCAAAATCCAAAAAATCCATCCCAGACCCTTATCCGAGCATGCAGGTTCCCCCCAAAAAATCCATACCAGACCCTTATCCAAGCATGCAGGTTCCCCCCAAAAAATCCATACCAGTCCCTTATTCAAGCATGCAGGTTCCCCCCCCAAAAAAAAACATCTATACTAGACCCTTATCCGAGCATGCAGGATCCCCAAAAAATCCATACCAGACCCTTATCCGAGCATGCAGGTTCCCCTTAAAAAATCCATACCAGACCCTTATCCAAGCATACAGGTTCCCCCCCAAAAAATCCATACTAGACCCTTATCCAAGTATGCAGGTTCCCCCCAAAAAATCCATACCACACCCTTATCCGAGCATGCAGGTTCCCCTTAAAAAATCCATACCACACCCTTATCCGAGCATGCAGGTTCCCCTTAAAAAATTCATACCAGACCCTTATCCAAGCATGCAGGTTCCCCTTAACCACTTGAATACAGGACGTTTATACCCCCTTCCTGCCCAGACCAATTTTCAGCTTTCAGCGCTCTCACACTTTGAATGACAATTACTCAGTCATGCTACACTGCACTCAAACAAAATTTGTGTCATTTTTTTCACACAAATAGAGCTTTCTTTTGGTGGTATTTAAGAAGCTCTGGGTTTTTTATTTTTTGCGATATAATTGAAAAAAGTGCGAAAATTTTGAAAAAAAAACATTTTTTTTTAGTTTCTGTGATAACATTTTGCAAATAAGTAATTTTTGTCCATAAATTTTGGCCAAAACCTATACTGCTACCTATCTTTGGTAAAAATAACCCAAATTTGTGTATATTATTTGGTCTTTGTGAAAGTTATAGAGTCTACAAGCTATGGTGCAAATCATTGAAAATTGATCACACCTGATGCACTGATGGCCAATCTCATTTCTTGAGGCCCTGAAATGTCGGGAAAGTACAAATACCACCCAAATGACCCCATATTGAAAAGTAGACATTCCAAGGTATTTAAGCGTG
>BLSH010036256.1:442344-455798 GCA_018402905.1 Glandirana rugosa
GCCTATTCCATCCATACCAGACCCTTATCCGCGCATGCAGGTTCCCCCCCAAAAAATCCATACCAGACCCTTATCCGAGCATGCAGGTTCCCCCAAAAACATCCATACCAGACCCTTATCCAAGCATGCAGGTTCCCCCCAAAAAATCCATCCCAGACCCTTATTCAGAAATGCAGGTCCCCCCCAAAAAATCCATCCCAGACCCTTATCCGAGCATGCAGGTTCCCCCAATAAATAAACAATACATACCAGACTGACAACGGCTGCTATACCTTGGAAGGGAACCTCATGTCATTGTTTCTTTGTTAGAACCTCTGAAGGTTTTTTCTGTTGGATGTGTCCTTGGTAAGAGCTTTCCTCTTATTTCTTGTGGGGTTTCTGGGTCAAATCTTCACTTTAATTAGGCTTGATTCACATCTATGAATGTTGCTTTTGAGCGTTTCTGCAGTGCTTTTTTTCTGTGCTTTCTGCGTTTTTACCGAGATTCACGTTTTGCGTATTTTTTTTGCTTTTTCTTTTTTGGAAAATTTGTTGTTGGGCAAATTTAAAAACGCAAAACGCAAATCGAGGCACAAAATGCACTACATGCTTTTCTGCAGCTTCTCCATTGAAATCTATTGAACCAAAAAAAAAAAAAAAAGCACCGTTTGCATTTAAAAAAAAGTCCCTAAACCTTTCCAACAACGCAGAGGCACAAAAATGCATTGATGTTCCATAGGAACCCATGTTAAAATTCCCTGCATTTCTGCAAAAAGCATGAAAAAAATGCATTGGTGTGAATGGAGCCTGAGTGGTTATGGGTCCTCTGCAGAGTAACAGGCATTTCACAGTTATGTGATCATCAAAGAGAACCTGTCTTGATAGAATTTATGAATAGCCCTACCAACATGTTGTAGAGTATGCAAGCTTTGAGGTGCCTATCCTTGCTTTTAAACCCCTTCAATACTGGGCACTTTTACCCCCTTCCTGCCCAGGCCAACTTTCAGCTTTCAGCACTGTCACACTTTGAATGACAATTTTGTGACGTTGTACCCATATGAACGTTTTATCATTTTATCAGCCCTGGCCCCTTAAAGTCTGAAGGACAATAAACTGGTCCTTTGTTTAGAAAGTTTGGAGACCCCTGCCCTGTACTCAGGGGCGTCACTGGGGGGGGCCAGAGGGGGCCATGACCCCCCAACATTGTACTGTGCCCCCCCATAATATGAAAGTTGGAGACGCCACTGCCTGTACTGTCCATTGAGCCAGAAGAGTGAGCCTGGTCGCTATTGCAGCAGCCTGGGAAAGGAACAGGGGACAATTCAGCAGGCCCTTTCTGGGGGTAACATGCAGGCTGAGAGGGCAAGAATAGCAGCTTCCACCAGTGCCTTCCCGCAAAGTCCTTTTTTAAAGCAAACCCGTCACTTAGATGATTGTGTTTAAATGACGAAAAGGACCTCAAAGTACAAACTTCAAGATGCTTATATGAACTCTTCGTTCTGAAGTGCCCCATGGGGGTCCCTGACCTCAATGCCTGCGTCTGGCCCCAGAGTAGGAGCTCCACTGCGCATTCTTCAAATCAGTGCTAAAGTTGATATTTGCATATTGTGTAATCTGGGATCAGAGGCTCCCAAGTTGCTCAACTTTTCAGAGTTTGCCAAGCACAGACCGTCAGATTGGAAAGACAACAGTATATACACTATATTGCCAAAAGTTTTGGGACACCTGCCTTTACATGAACTTTAATGGCACCCCAGTCTCAGTCCGTAGGGTTCAATATTGAGTTGGCCCACCCTTTGAAGCTATAACAGCTTCAACTCTTCTGGGAAGGCTGTCCACAAGGTTTAGGAGTGTCTATGGGAATGTTTGACCATTCTTCCAGAAGAGCATTTGTGAGGTCAGGCACTGATGTTGGATGAGAAGGCCTGGCTCGCAGTCTCTGCTCTAATTCATCACAAAGTTGTTCTATCGGGTTGAGGTCAGGACTCTGTGCAGGCCAGTCAAGTTCCTCCACCCCGAACTCCCTCATCCATGTCTTTATGGACCTCGCTTTGTGCAGTGGTGCGCAGTCACATTGAAACAGGAAGGGGTCATCCCCAAACTGTTCCCACAAAGTTGGGGGCATGAAATTATCCAAAATGTCTTGGTATACTGACACCTTAAGAGTTCCCTTCACTGTAACTAAGGGGCCAAGCCCAACCCCTATACACTATATTGTCAAAAGTATTGGGACGACTCCTAGGTGTTCTATCGGGTTGAGTTCAGGACTCTGTGCAGGCCAGCCAAGTTCCTCCACCCCAAACTCGCTCATCCAAGTCTTTATGGACCTTGCTTTGTGCACTGGTTCAAATCATTTGGTGGAGGGGGGATTATGGTGTGGGGTTGTTTTTCAGGGGTTGGGTTTGGCCCCTTAGTTCCAGTGAAGGAAACTCTTAAGGCGTCAGCAAGCCAAGACGTTTTGGACAATTTCATGCTTCCAACTTTGTGGGAACAGTTTGGGGATGGCCCCTTCCTATTCCAACATGACTGCGCACCAGTGCAATTATAATAAATTAATCTGAAAACATAGTCTCCTGGAGATTTGAACTTGCAGCTATTTTATTTGCTAGCGCAGTGCCTTACATACAAGGCCACTGCTTCAGATAGTGGGTCTGGCTCAAAACTAGACCTTTCATTTCATGGAATACCATATGATTAGCAGATTAATATTTAAAGATTTTACTAAATTGCTAGCATCAGACCTAGACTAGTCTTCCAAACTACCTTCAAGAGTCCATTGCTACAAACCACAGGGGACCATCTCAACTGCTGCCTACAAAGTGCAATAATCCATAGCAATAAATAAGAAAGTTTACGTCCTTTGAAAGTTAATTGGTTGCTTTACATTTTTGCAATTTTAATAAATGAATCTGAAAATGTGGTCACCTGGGGATTCAAACTTGCACCTATTTTACTTACTATCTCAGTGTCGTACATACAAGGCCACTACTTCAGATGGTGGGTGAGGCTCACAACTAGACCTTTAAATTAGTGGAATAACATATGACTAGTGGAATATTTAAAGATGTTGCTAAATTGCTACCATAAGACTCAGATTAGTCTCTCACTCGGCCCAGAGGAAATTCCCATCTGGTAAAACTGTACATTCAAGAGTCCATTGCTACAAACCACAGGGGACCATCTCAACAGCTGCCTACGACAAGCAATAATCCATAGCAGACAATAAGCCAGGATACATCCTCTGAATGTTGATTGGTTGCTTTAAGTCAGGGTTTCTCAACCAGGGTTCCGTGGAACCCTAGGGTTCCTCCAGAGGTTGCTAGGGGTTCCTTGAGCAATGGTCAATTTCTACTTCTCAGATAAATTCCCAATGACACCATTGATCTTTTTAGCTATCTGTAAGGGGGTAATTCTTCCCAATGACCACAAATGTAAGGAGCATTCTTCCCATTGACCATCACACTAATGTATCAGGAGTTGTAGATTTTGAATTTTTAGCAGGGGTTCCCCGAGACCGCAGAATTATTTGAAGGGTTCCTCGGTGTTGAAAAGGTTGAGAAAGGCTGCTTTAAGTTTTTGCAATTTTAATAAATGAATCTGAAAATGTGGTCACCTGGGAATTCAAACTTGCACCTATTTTACTTGCTAGCTCAGTTTCTTACATAGAAGGCCACTGCTTTGGATGGTGGGTGGGGCTCAAAACTAGACCTTTAGAGCCTGTTCTCACTGGAGCGGCGCGACTTGCAAGGCGAAGCAAGTCGCCCCGCTCGAGGTGACCTCAGCTCGGCTTGCAAGGAGACTTCTATCCATAGAAGTCAATGCAAGTCGAGCTGAGGTCGCCCCAAAAATAGTGCTCCTATTAGAATGGTTCCATTGCACTGCATGGAGACGACTTGTCAGGCGACTCAAGTCGCCTGACAAGTCGCCTCAGTGTGAACCGGCTCTTAATTTCATGGAATACCGTATGACTATTTAAAGGGTTTACTAAATTGCTACTATCATACTTAGCCAAATCCTGGTAAAAACGTACCTTCAAGAGTCCACTGCCACAAACCACAGGGCAGCATCTCAACTGCTAACTACAAACACATAGAAACCAATATGAAAGGTAATTGGTTGTGTTAGGTTTCTGTATCTTTAATAACAGAGCTTGAAAGGATGGCCAACGGATTTGAACTTGCAACCATTTAATCGCAGGCTCAGTGGCATACATACAAGGCCAAGTCCTGTAATTGTAAGTGGGGCTCAGAACTAGAGATTTAATATTATGGAATACCATATGACTAGTGGATTAATATTCCAACATTTTATTAAACTGCTACCATCAGACCAAGACTAGTCTCCCACTTTGCCTCCCCTTAAAGCCTCGTAAACACGAGCCGATGGTTGGTCAACCAAACGTCCAACTTTTGTCCAAATTGGGCGATGGCAGGTTGGTCTAGCGTACTAACATGAATCAAGTAAATCGGCCAACAAAGCCGAACGTAGTGACGTGTTCCGAGCATATAACGAGGAAGTTGAGGTGAATGAGATTTGTGAATTACGAACACAGGTTACCCCACCGAACACTTCCTGGATTCCGAGCATGCGTGTTTAGCACTTCCAACTTTTTGTTGGTCAACTTCTGTACACACGAGCCAACAATCGGTCAACTCCTTGTTGGCCAACACAAGTTTTTTTAGTCTTGTCGTCCAACTTTTGTTGGACGACGATTGGAAATCGGTTGTAGAATGGTGCATGCACACGATCGGATTTTTGGCCAACAGGCTGTTGGACGATCGTTGTTGACCGATAATGGGACCATGTGTATGGGCCTTAAGCGTACATTCAAAATTCTGTCGCCTTGAATCAGGACAAAATCTTAATTGCTGCCAAAGTGCAGCAACCAAGTACCTAATCTGAAAGCCAAGTGGTTGGTATGAGTTTCTGCAACTTTAATAAATAAATCCAAGCAGTTGACTACCTCAGAATTCAAACTCACAAGCATTGCATTTACATAACCACTACCATACACACAACGCCACCATCTCAGATGATGGGAATGTCTAAACCAGTAGTTGTATTATCATTATATATAGCATATTAGTGGCTTTGTGTCAATAAATTGTACTGAAATGCTTTCTCCAGACTTAGACTAGTCTCCTACTTGGTTTGCTAATGGATCTTCTCATCTGGTAAAAATGTAGTTTCAACAGCCCATTCTCTTGAACAAGAGGGCACAATCCCAACTAGTGTCTAAATGTTCAATAAAGTAGTCTGAAAAGGTGGTTATTTGAGGATTCAAACTCTTAACCCTTCAATTATAGCAAACCCATGCCACATCATCAGACTGTAAGTGAACTTGTTGTGAGCAAACTAGATTAGTCACGCATTTATCCTACTAAAGTGTCTTTGTATTTGGTAAAGCGTCAAGAGTCAATTCCTTTGAACCATAGGACATAATCTCGACTGATGCCATTATCTTCAAGATCTTTCGCGACACATGATCTCCATCTCTGCTACATCAACAGTCTTCGACACTGACCTGGTTTACTAAGAAATCTTCTCATCTCATAAAAATGTAGTTTCAACAGTGTATTCTCTTGAACCACAGGGCACAGTCTTAACTGCTGGCTAAATATTCAATAAAGAAGTCTAAAAAGCCAGCTACTTGAGATTTTGAACTCACAATCTTTTGCTTGTGAGCACCAGCAAGCACACAGTGCTAGAGCCTCAGATGGTAAGTAAGCTTGTTGTGACCAAACTAGACTATTCCCTCACTTGTCCTACTAAAAGATCTTTGCATCTGGTAAAAGTCTTTTCAAGAGTCAATTCCCTAGAACATAGGACTCAACTGATGCCATTATCTTCAAGATCTTTCACTACACATGATCTCCATCAACAGTGTCTGACAGTGACCTGATTTCTTAAGGGATCTTCTCATCTCCTAAAGATTCAGTTAAAATGTATTCTCTTGAACCACAGGGCACAATCTCAACTGCTGCCTAAATCTTCAATAAAGAAGTCTGAAAAGGTGATTATTTGAGGATTCAAACTCACAACCGGTGACTTGTGAGAACACCAGCATACACTCAATGCTACAGCCTCAGATGGTAAGTGAGCTTATTGTGACCAAACTAGACTATTCTCTCATTTGTCCTACTAAAAGAACTTTGCATCTGGTAAAACGGTTCTTTCAAGAGTCAATTTCCTTGAACCATAGGACATCTGATGCCATTATCTTCAAGATCTTTCACTACACATGATCTCCATCTCTACTCCATATACAGTCTTTGACATTGACCTGGGATGTTCTCATCTGGTAAAAATGTAATTCTAACAGGCCATTTTCTTGTACCACAGAGTACAATCTGAACAGTTGCCTAAACCTTCAAGAAAAAGTGGTCATCTAGGGATTCAAGACCACGACTCATTGCTTGTGATACACATGCATATACACAACAGCACAGCCTCAGATGGTAGGTGAGTTTGTTGTTACCAAACTAAACTATTGTCTAACTTGCCCAACTAAAATATCTTTACAGCTGATAAAATGCTCCTTTCAAGAGTCAATTGCCTTGAACAACAGGACATCATCTAAACTGATGCCATGATCTTTAAGATCTTTCTCTACACATTATCTCCATCTCTACTCCATCAACAGTGTCTCAAGTGGCCTGGTTTCCTAAGGGATGCCTAGATTTTAATAAGTCTGAGGATTAAAACTCACAACCCCTTGCTTGTGATAACACCAGCATACACAGAACACCACATCCTCAGATGGTAGGCGAGTCAATTCCCTTGAATCATTATTTTCAAGATCTTTCCCTACACATTATCTTGATCAACAGACTCCAACACTGACCTGGTAAATCCTCCACTGGCTCCATGAAAAAGGATTACCCACAAAACTAAATGTTGAGGGCGAAAACTCCATCCACTTAATCATTACACTACACAAAAGTCCACGCACTTGTGCAAATTTGGTGATTATCATGATATAACTGAATTTACATGTGCTGTTGTCGAGGGAACCCATTCATCCTTTGCCTCTTCAGGACATCATGATGGTAACAGCATTAAGGTTTAAAAGAGGTTGAGGACATCTTGAAGATTCAGGATTCCGATGTTGAAAAAAAACTGAGCCACAAAGTTGAAGTCTACAAGGTAAACAGCAGCCACAAGCTCAACCATATAAGAGGGGAATTGAATCAATAGGAATGTCTACAACAGCCACATGCACAACCGTGTAAGAGGGGATTTGAACCAAAGTTGAAGTCTACAACATCACCAAGCAGCAACACCTCAAGCCACAAGGGCAAACAAAGAAAGTGGGGGATTTGAATCAAAGTTGAAGTCTACAACTTAAACAACAGCTGCACATTTAACCATATAAGAGGGGGGATTTAAACCAACATTGAAGTCTAAAACATCACCAGGCAGCAACACCTTGAGCCACAAGCTCATCCAAGACTGAGAGGATTTGAACAAAAGATGAAGTCTACAACTTAAAACAGCAATCACTGGGAAAACCATATAAGAGAGGATTTGAACCAAAGCTGAAGTCTACAACATAACCAAGCAGCCACAAGCTCAATCATTTAACAGGGAAATTGACCCAAAACCTACAACATTCATACGTTCACTCGTGTAAGAGGGGATTTGAACCAAAGTTGAAGTCTACAACATAACCAAGCAGCAACACCTCAAGCCACGAGGACAACTAAAGCAAGTGGGGATTTGACTCAAAGTTGAAGTCTACAAGGTAAACAGCAGAAGCAAGTTTACCATATAAGAGGGGATTTGAAACAACATTGAAGTCTACAAAATAACCAGGCGACAACACCTTGAGCCACAAGCTCCCCCAAGGGCAAGAGGATTTGAACCAAAGATGAAGTCTACAACATAACCAAGCAGCCACAAGCTTAATCATCTAAGAGGGAAATTGAACCAAAACCTACAACATTCACACACTCACCTGTGTAAGAGGGGATTTGAACCAAAGTTGAAGTCTACAACATAACCAAGCAGCAACACCTCAAGCCGCAAGGACAACTAAAGCAAGTAGGGGATTTGAATCAAAGTTGAAGTCTACAACGTAAACAGCAGAAGCAAGTTTACCATTTAAGAGGGGATTTGAAGCAACATTGAAGTCTACAAAATAACCAGGCGACAACACCTTGAGTCACAAGCTCACCCAAGGACAAGAGGATTTGAACCAAAGCTGAAGTCTACAACATAACCAAGCAGTCACAAGCTCAATCATTTAACAGGGAAATTGAACCAAAACCTACAACATTCATACGTTCACTCCTGTAAGAGAGGATTTGAAGGCTACAACATAACCAAGCAGCAACACCTCAAGCCACGAGGACAACTAAAGCAAGTAGGGGATTTGAATCAAAGTTGAAGTCTACAACGTAAACAGCAGAAGCAAGTTTACCATTTAAGAGGGGATTTGAAGCAACATTGACGTCTACAAAATAACCAGACGACAACACCTTGAGCCACAAGCTGACCCAAGGACTAGAGGATTTGAACCAAAGATGAAGTCTACAACTTAAACAGCAGCCACAAGTTGACATCTACAACATAACCGAGCAGCAACACTTCAAAACTGCAAACTCAACCAAGCAAGGTGGAATTTGAACCAAAGTTGAGGTCTTAAAGCTGAACAAAAAGCTCAACCCTATAAGAGGGGATTTGAACCAACAGTGAAGCATACAACATAACTACGCAGCCACAAGCTCACCCAAGCCAGAGAGAGTTTGACTTAAAGTCGAAGTCTACAATTAAACAGTAGCCACAAGAACACACATATAGGAGAGGATATGAACCAAATTGCTTAAACAGCAGTGCACACTGAACCAAATAAGCGGGGATTTGAACCAAAGCCAAAGCCTACAACATTTCCAAGCAGCAATACCTTGAGCCACAAACTCATCCAAAAAAGAAGGTATTTGACCCAAACTTGAAGTATACAACTTAAACAGCAGCCACAAGCTCAACCACATAAGAGGGGATTTGAGACAAAGTTGAAGTCAGCAACAACACCACGAGCTCAACCAAATCAGAAGGGATGAATACTTGAGTTAAAATGAAATGAGGAAAACACAACACGAAGCTATAGAAATATGTGATCACCACTATTTATAGAGTTAAACAGATACAGTGGGTGAAATAACGGATGTCTCATCTTGCCAACAATATCACTTAGCGGTTTGCTGATCTCGGGAAATTCATAGAGTGGAAATGAACGTAGAAGATATTATTAGAATTTAAGAAGTCAAACTGAATCTAACCTAACCACATTTTTGTAATTTAGAAGATGGTTTTTTGGTGTCAACTAACAGCTTTTTGACGCGAGGATTTTTGCCTTGTTCATGAGTTGGGACTGAACTGACCAATGTGGCCCAACACGTGTGGTGTAAACGAGCCCTCTGCGATTTGTTTTCTATTTTGTGTATTCCATTATTATTTTTGCAATGATCCTTTAGTTATTTTACGTTTACTGTTGTCTCTTTTCCCATTGATCTAAATGCATATAGCCAAAAATGGCAACATTTTACTGACTTTTGCAGAAATTTCAGGTAGATAAAACTTTTGGTTGTTTGTGGGTTTGAACTCAGAATACGTCAGTCTTCCTCCGCAGCATATCAAAGACATCACCTAAGGGCCCCTTCACACCTAGGCGATTTGCGATCCGACTTGTGTCACTTCAAATCGCCGGACATCAGAAATCCCATTGAAATGAATGGAGCCGTCTTAACCACTTGCCGACCGCCAACCGCAGGTTGACGGCGGCAAAGTGGCTCGTTATCGCAAATCGCCGTCATACGACGGCGGCTGCGATAACACGCTCACTGTGTTCGGGGAGGGCCAGGGAGCGGGTGCGGCGGCTTCGATTGCCACCGGCTACCCGCGATGGCCCCCCCGGAGCGAAGGAACGGAGATCCGTGTATGTAAACACGGACCTCCGTTCTGTGAAGGGGGAAGGGCTGTGATCACAGCCTTCCTGTATACGAAGGCTGTGACCACTTCCCTTCCCCAGCTAGGGCAGTCCCCATACAGTTAGAACACGCCCAGGGAACACAGTTAACCCTTAGAGCGCCCCCTGCAGGTTAACCCCTTCACTGCCAATGGCATTTACACAGTAATTAGTGCATTTTTATAGCACTGATCGCTGTATAAATGGCAATGGTCCCAAAAAAGTGTCAAAATAGTCCGACATGTCCGCTGCAATATTGCAGTACCGCTAAAAATCGCAGATCGCCGCCATTACTAGTAAAAAAAACAAAAAACCCCAAAAATGAATTCTCATCATCCGTAAACGCGACCACTTTTGCGCAAACCAATCAATAAACGCCGATTGCAATTTTTTTTATCGCAAATATGAGGAAGAATGTATATCGGCCAAAAACTGTGAAAAAAAAATGTTTTTTTTTTTTTTTGGATTTGTATTTTAGCAAAAAGTAAGAAATTTGGGTTTTTTTGCAAAATTGTCGCTCTTCTTTTGTTTATAGCGGCGATCAGAAATGACGCAGAGGGGATCAAATACCACCAAAAGAAAGCTCTATTTGTGGGAAAAAAAGGACGTAAATTTCGTTTGGGTACAACGTCGCACGACCGCGCAATTGTCAGTTAAAGCGACGCAGTGCCGAATCGCAAAGAGGGCTCCGGTCCTAAAGCTGGAAATCCTTCCGGGGCTGAAGTGGTTAATATGCGCTACTCAAGTAGCTCCGACTTCAGAGCGACATCTGAAAAGGATCCTGTACTATTTCAAAGCGACTTCTAGGCGATTTGAGCCCATAGAAGTCAATAGAAGTCGCTTCCATGTCGGATCACCGTCTATGAAGAAGCGACTTTACAGAAAAAAGAAAATAATTTTTGAAGGCAACTCCCCTCCCTCTCTTCTCTGATTGGCCACAGGCAAAGTCGCCTGGCATGGAGGCCGCTTCAGGTTGAGTTGTAATGCCCAAAGTAGCTCTGAAGTCTCCTTCAAATTGCTTTCAAATCGCCTAGCAAAGTCGCCCCTGAAGTCGGATCGCCTAGGTGTGAACCGGCCCTAAGGCCATCCAAGGAAGCAAGCCACAATAGCAAAATTTAACCACGCTAAAGCTTATATATATTAAAAAAAGTAACATATTGCAGCTTACCAACCCTTACATGTGGTGGCTGCATTAGTTCTCTTTTCCTACTGCTTTTTTCCCCTGTATTTTAACCTGGTGATCCTGCCAAAACGCATAGGTTCAAACCTATGCATTTTTTGTTGCGTTTTGCAGAAACGCACTACAGTCCATTTAACATGGTTCTCTATGGATGTAGTTCACATCTGTGTGTTTTGCGGTGCTGCGCGTTTCCCCGCAGCAGATTGCATTTTGCGTTTCTTAGACTTCAATTGTGCCTTACCAAAAATGCAAGTGTTTGATGCATTTTGCGTTTTCTTTTTCTCTTTAACACACAGTGTGTAGCTGGTTGCTAAGGAGGGGACCGGGAAGCTGGCCACCGTGTCCTTAACAACCGATGAGTCATCAGCTGTCAGCGGGCTTCCCCACTGACAGCTGAATGAAAAAAAAAAATTGCAATAAAACAATTTGTCAAAAAAACTACATGATGGTCCCCCCCAATCCATACCAGGCCCTTTTGGGTCTGGCATGGATTTTAAGGGGAAACCCACACCAAAATTAAAAAAAAAAATGTCAGAGCCCCCCTGCCCCAAAGCACCCCCCCTCATGTTGAAGGCGTGTGGCCTGGTATGGTTCTGGAGGGAGGGGGCGCTCGCTCGTCCCCTCCTTTTCCTGACCTGCCAGGCTGTATACTCTGATAAGGATCTGGTATGGATTTTCGGAGGGGACCCCATGCCATTTTTTAAAAAAATGTTAGCATGGGGTTCCCCCTCAAAATCCATACCAGACCCATAAGGCCCTTTTTCCCCCAATTTTTTTGCAGGCATTTTTTTTTTATACATTCAGCTGTCAGCGGGCAATCCCGCTGACAGCTGATGACTCGTCGGTTGCTAAGAACGCGGCAGTCGGCTTCCCGGCCAACTCCTTAACAACCAGCTATTCATATTTTTTTAAAGAGAAAAAAAACACAACATGCATGAAAACTTCACGCAAAAACGCATCAAAAACGCGGGTTTAAAATGCAAAATGCATCACAAAACATGCATTAAAACCGCATCGACCGCAACTGCATTGATATGAACCTAGCCTCAAAGAGAGGTTCATGGTAAGAAAAACAAACAAACATTTATACTCACCTAGGTGGACGCAGCATCAATCTGATGCTATATCTGTCCCTTGTTGCCTCTTCACTAACAACTGAGCGATCAAACACCACTGATCGCTCACTTCTTGGTCTTTGGTGAGTAGAGAGCCGGTCATTGTCAGTCACTGGCTCTCTGCTCATTGGAGCGCCGGCCTGTGCAGGGGGTGGGAGCGGCTGGTTCAGGCTCTCAGTTTCTCGCTGAAAGGCTAAGCAAGCTGCCTGTCCAGGAGTCTGGGTGAATCCCAACATTAAAGCAGGGATCCCTCCAGAGTCTGGACCGGCTGAGTCGACTAAATATGAGTCACAGGAGTGCACTCCTGTCACCCACAGAAGTAGGGCCAAAAGAGCTTTGGCCCTACTTCTCCTTTAACACACTTCATGTTCTAGGGTGACAACGCTCACTTACCATACTGCACCTACACAGGAGCAGAACTGCCACTGTAGGACAGGACTGCACCTCCCGTTCCCCTCTTCCCCATAACATAGAGGGGAAGTATTCAATAGTTCTCAAAGATAGCTGGGAACAATGTAACTGATAACAGTACAACACAGGCAAAGAGCACAGGAAGTTATCAGCTTACCAGAGTTCTGGCAGGATCAAAGGGTATGTTTTGTCACCTGTCAAACAGATATAGCAACACACATTCAGTGGTATATTTAACAGAGCAAAAAAAAGGAGAAGTTTAAAAAAAAAAATAATTTTTCCATATATTATAAGCATCTAAAGCAGCCTTTCTCAACCTTTGGAGGAATCCCTGAAATTATTTTCAGGTCTCAGGGGCCTCTTACTAAAACCAAAACATCTGTGGTTAATGGGGATGATGCCCCTTACATTGGTGGTCAGTGGCAAGAATGCCCCTTACATTGGTGGTCAGTGGGAAGAATGTCCCTTACATTGGTGATCAGTGGGAAAAATGTTCCTTACATTGGTGGTCAGTGGGAAGAATGTTCCTTACATTGGTTATCAGTGGGAAGAATGTTCCTTACATTGGTGATCAGTGGGAAGAATGCCCCTTACATTGGTGGTCAGTGGTAGGAATGCCCCTTACATTGGTGGCCAGTGAGAAGAATGTTCCTTACATTGGTGATCAGTGGGAAGAATGCTCCTTACATTGGAGATCAGTGGGAAGAATGCTCCTTACATTGGTGATCAGTGGGAAGAATGCCCCTTACATTGGTGGTCAGTGGGAAGAATGCCCCTTACATTGGCCCGTAAGAAGGGTGAC
>BLSH010036256.1:456555-467479 GCA_018402905.1 Glandirana rugosa
TACATTCCCTGTAAGAAGGTTGACTGGTGGTTACATTCCCCGTAAGAAGGGTGACTGGTGGTTACATTCCTCGTAAGAAGGGTGACTGGTGGTTACATTCCTTGTAAGAAGGGTGACTAGTGGTTACATTCCCTGTAAGAAGGGTGACTAGTGGTTACATTCCCTCCCTTACATTGGTGATCAGTGGGAAGAATGTTCCTTACATTGGTGGTCAGTGGGAAGAATGCTCCTTACATTGGTGGTCAGTGGGAAGAATGCCCCTTACATTGGTGGTCAGTTGGAAGAATGTCCCTTACATTGGTGATCAGTAGGAAGAATGCATCCCTTACAGTAGTGGTCAGAATGCCGCCCCTACAGAAAGCTAAAAAGAGATTTGAATCATGTTTCTGGTCTTCCCAAGTAGCATTGGCTCTGAAACACCATCAGATAGGAGGTCAATCATCCTCAGATCATGGAACCTCTACAAACCCTGGAGGAACCCTAGTTGGGAATGACTATTGGAAGAGGGCAGAGTGACTACAGACAGTTGAGCAGACGTGATTGTGAGTAAGAGAATTTCCGTGGCATCCCCTCCAGGGTTTAAGTGTGTCGCTATAGCTGGGTTCTTCTGGAGGAAAGCAAATTGCAATGGAAAATCACCCTTGTATTGTCTTTTGGACCATTAAATTCTCCCACAATATCAAGATACACATTTATTTAAAACATAAAAAAAAAGAACAGAAGCAATCTAAAAACATGGCGATCATACGATCATAACCAACGCTATTTGACAGAAGAGGAATGAGGGTCCAACATAGAGGCGGTCACCCTGGGTAAAGTACTGTTTAAGAATACCGCTGAGAATACACCACAGCAATAACAATGTAAATGACGACCCCGATAATTAGAGAGGCGATATTCAGGGCCAGGGCGGTCTTGGAGCTGCAAGCGGCTGCCTCTGCGTTGTTGCTGTCATCGTCACTTCGCGTCTGAAAGAAACAAAAAAAGAAAAAAATGATAAATTTCTAGATATACATTTAGCTTTTCACCTTTCACATAATTTTAAAAATTTAGCAATTTAAAAGCACAACGACCCTAAACATACAGCCAGAGCTACAATGGAATGGTTTAGATCTCCAAGCTTTCTAAACAAAGAGCCAGTTTACTGTCCTTCAAACTTTAGGGGGGCCGGACTGGTGTAGAAAATGTCCCAGCATCAGTTGCAGTAAACAACACCCGGTGTCAATGAGAGAAATTGTGCCCCATTATTGGTGTCATTGGACCCCATCATTGGTGTCAGTGGGAGGAATTGTGCCCCATCATTGGTGTCATCGGGAGGAATTGTGCCCCATTGTTGGGGTGTTTGGAAGGAATTGTGCCCCATAGTTGGTGTCATCGGGAGGAATTGTGCCCAATCATTGGTATCAGTGGGAGGAATAGTGCCCCATCATTGGTGTCAGTGGAAGGCATAGTGCCCCATTTTTAGTGTCATCGGGAATTGTGCCCCATCATCGGTGTCTTTGGAAGGAAATAGTGCCCCATCATTGGTGTCTTTGGAAGGAATTGTGCCCCTTCATTGGTGTCATTGGAAGGAATTGTGCCCCACTGTTGGTGTCAGTGGGAGTAATTGTGCCCAATCTTTGATTTCATTGGGAGAAATTCTGCCCCATCATTGGTTTCATTGGAAGGAATTGTGCCCCATCATTGGTGCCATGGGACTCCATTGTTGGTGTCATTGGGAAGAATTGTGCCCCTTCGTTGATGTCAGTGAATGAAACAGTGCCCCAAGGCACGGATTAAAGCAAGTAAATGGCCACATCTGGCCGTTGGGCTGCAGTTTGGAGACCACTGGTTTAGATCAAAGCACATTCATGTGTTAGAATGGCTCAGTGACAGTCCAGACCTAAATCCCATTGAGAATCTGTGGCAAGACTTGAAAATTGCTGATCACAGACGCCCTCCATCCAATCTGACAGAGCTTGGGGGGTTCTGCAAAGAAAAATGGGCAAAAATGTCCTCTCTAGATGGCCAAAGCTGCCAGAGACTTCCCCAAAAAGACTTGCAGCTGTAATTGCAGGGAAAGGCGGTTCTACAAAATATTGACTCCGGGGGGCGCCATATAAATGCCCCCCACACTTTTCACAGGATTTATTTGTATCATTTATCATTTTCCTTCCACTTCACAATTATGAGCCACTTTGCGTCGGTCTATCACATAAAATCCCAATAAAATACAATTACATTTTTGGGTGTAACGTGACAAAATGTGGGGAATTTCAAGGGGTATGAATACTTTTTCAAGGCACTGTATAGGGGCACAGACATATATACACATTACCAGTGGCAGCTGGTGCTCAATAATTTGGGGGGGGGGGCTTCAAACCAAAGCCAACACCCCCTCCCCCCCCGGCAGGAGATGGGCATTAACGCAGGAACCCCCCCGTCGGTCTCCTTACCACTGTCCTGCCCGGACTCCGATCTCCCATCCTTGAGCGGGGGAGCTGAGCCATCCCTGGAGTGGCAACTGTTGGGTCAGTCGGTCTTCACCTGCTTCTCCCCAGCCATGTGTCTCCTCCCTCCTCCCCCTTGATCATTAACATCGCCTCTCCTTTTAGTCAACCGGGTCTCAGGACCAGCTTCCTGATTGGCTGGGAGGAGAACCAATGTGAGAATAGCGAATGCATATTCGCTATTATCACACAAGTGGGTTGGACTCGGGGTCCTGAGCCCACCCTTTCTCAAAGCCGATTAGCTTCAAACCAACCCCCCCCCCATTGGAATTTGGCAGCATGTATGTAGATTAGGGAGCCCAAAGCATGGATGGGGGGGGGGGGGGGCGGTGCCCGTGCGCCCCCAATGGACGGGCCACCACTGCACATGATGTACCATGAGATCAGAGCACAGATATCGGTTCCCTGAGTCACCCCCTGACCTTTACCAGGTTGCTGGCAGAGGAAGTCCCTCGCCGCTCTTTATCTGCATTGATGATACAGGAAGCCTCAAAGAACGCGAGTAGCAGAAGACTTCCTGTGTCAGCTCTCTGCTAAGCAACAGCAAGGACAGAGCTCTGGGTGATCTGTATAGGGCTGGCGTCAACCAGAAAAAAAAGGTTCTGTGGGGATTTTACCCCATTGCACCCGGCTGTGCCTCCAGGCTGGCATGCCCAGGCAAACCCCCACCCCTAGGTGTGCCACTAAGAAGGAACACCGGGCTTCTAACACTTCCACATCTCTAAAACTTAACAAAAAAAAACAAAATAACCCTTCACCTATCTAAACCATACTACAGATTTCAAGCATACTGTAACACCATCCCCTCCCCCTCCCCTCCTTCCCCTCCCCCACATCCTCTAATTATTTGCAGAAGAGAGAAGAATGCAGCATATCTCTCAAGAGTCGGTAAAGGAAATATAAAAAAAAAAAAAAAAAAAATGTAAAAAAAAATAAAATCTTTAACCGATGGAAATGAACCCTTTCTATACCGAGCCGCCTCCCAAAACAGCCAAAGCTCCCCTCAGCTCTTCTAAAAAGATAATTCAGGATGTGTCTTGTTTTTTTTTTTTTTGTTTTTTTTTTTTTTTGGGGTGTGAGCAGGAAGGATGCAACCAGTGCTATTTTACTGCTATCTGTGGCTCTGTTACAGACATTGAGCCTCACTTCCTGTCCTGGGGACACCAATCTAACCGACAGGAAGTGAGGGGAGAATCTGCAACTGGAAAACAGACGACACATCCCATGCAGCCTCTAATACAGGGATATGCAATTAGCGGACCTCCAGCTGTTGCAAAACTACAAGTCCCATCATGCCTCTGCCTCTGGTGTCATGCTTTTGGCTGTCAGAGTCTTGCTACGCCTCATGGGATTTGTAGTTTTGCAACATCTGGAGGTCTGCTAATTGCATATCCCTGCTCTGATAGAATTATCTATTATATATCCATTAACCACTTCAGCCCCGGTAGGATTTCCCACCTTAGGACCAGAGCACTTTTTGCGATTCGGCACTGCGTCGCTTTAACTGACAATTGCGTGGTCGTGCGACGTTGTACCCAAACTAAATTTGCGTTCTTTTTTTCCCACAAATAGAGATTTCATTTGGTGGCATTTGATCCCCTCTGCGTCATTTCTGATCGTCGCTATAAACAAAAAAAGAGCGACAATTTTGCAAAAAAAAAAGTATTTCTTCCTTTTTGCTAAAATATAAATCCAAAAAAAAAAAAAAAATACATGTAAAAAAAAAAAAAAAAAAACAAGATTTATATTTTTCCTCATATTTGTGGTAAAAAAAAAAAAAGGAAAAATCGCAATCAGCGTTTATTGATTGGTTTGTGCAAAATTTGCCGCGTTTACAAACCATGAAAATTCATTTCTGGCGTTTTTACAATTTTTTTTTTTTTTACTGGTAATGGTGGCGATCTGCGATATTGCGGCGGACCAATTTATACAGCAATCAGAAATTCAAATATTCGCTGATTACTGTATAAATGTCATTGGCAGTGAAGGGGTTAACGGTGTCCCCTAGGCGTGTTCTAACTGTGAGGGGGAGATCTAGGGGTTTACGGTGTTCCCTAGGCGTGTTCTAACTGTGAGGGGGAGATCTAGGGGTTTACGGTGTTCCCTAGGCGTGTTCTAACTTTGAGGGGGAGATCTAGGGGTTTACGGTGTTCCCTAGGTGTGTTCTAACTGTGAGGGGGAGATCTAGGGGTTTACGGTGTTCCCTAGGCGTGTTCTAACTGTGAGGGGGAGATCTAGGGGTTTACGGTGTTCCCTAGGCGTGTTCTAACTGTGAGGGGGAGATCTAGGGGTTTACGGTGTTCCCTAGGCGTGTTCTAACTTTGAGGGGGAGATCTAGGGGTTTACGGTGTT
Organism: Glandirana rugosa; assembly: GCA_018402905.1. NCBI lineage: Eukaryota > Metazoa > Chordata > Amphibia > Anura > Ranidae > Glandirana > Glandirana rugosa. Next base: position 461,397 of record BLSH010036256.1, read on the forward strand.
CCCTAGGTGTGTTCTAACTGTGAGGGGGAGATCTAGGGGTTTACGGTGTTCCCTAGGCGTGTTCTAACTGTGAGGGGGAGATCTAGGAGTTTACGGTGTTCCCTAGGCGTGTTCTAACTGTGAGGGGGAGATCTAGGGGTTTACGGTGTTCCTTAGGCGGTGTTCTAACTGTGAGGGCTGCCAGGGGTACCAGAGATCTAACGGATCCCAGTGACAGGAATCAGTAGATCTCTTACATGTCGCCTGACAGATCGGGGAACCGCCGTGTTTACATTGGCGGTTCCCCGCTCTTTTCCTATCGTAAGCGATCGCAGCTCGCCGGCGGACATGGAGTCTGCCCGACCCGCGGCCGCGCTCCTGGAGCACGCTGTGCATGCGCGAACCGCCGTTTGTAGACGGCGATTTGCGTTATGCTGCCACCTTGCAGTAAATGTACGCGGCACGGTCGGGAAGCTGTTAAATTATAATTAATTATCTTAGGGGTGTACTCACTTTTGTTGCCAGCAGTTTAGACATTAATGGCTGTGTGTTGAGTTATGTTGAGGGGACAGCAAATTTACACTGTTATACAAGCTGTACACTCACTACTTTACATTGTAGCAAAGTGTCATTTCTTCAGTGTTGTCACATGAAAAGATAGAATAAATGTGAGGGGTGTACTTACTTTTGTGACATGCTGTATATAATGTATATATCTGCCTGTCAGCCCATTTGCTATAACTGGACTCTAACAAAGAGCTGGGAGCCAATCCAATCTGACTCCTCGGGTTGGTCCAATAGAGAGTCAACCCCCCCTCCCCCCACCGCAGGTTCCTGCTGACACCTAATCAGTGCAGAATATAAATGGTGACGTCGGGGTCATGCGGAGGAAACGCAGAAGTTGGTGAAGAGATCAACCCTGGGACAATGAGAAAAGGGGAAATGAGCATTGAAACCCAACAAGCCTCCCCCCCCCATACAAAACTAAGAAAAAAGTTATGACTGTAAAATAAAGTATAGATTAAAGGTGTTTTAGAAGTCCTAACTGTAAAAATAAAAGATTTGATTATAAAATAAAATACATTTATTATATTGCAGCTTACTCTTAGATGTGACGGCTGCATTCTGGATTTTTTTTATTTTTTTTTTTTCAATCTGGCGATCCAGCCAGCAAGTCTTGTTTTTCAAAAGCACAAGCTCTCCAGCAGAATGTATACATGAATGAGACAAACCGTTTACCACTGCCGGGGGCGCTTACAATGACCAGCTTTTAATTATTCACGTCAAGCCTTTATCCCATAAGGGGAAAAAAAACAACAGTTTGTTGTAACTGTTTATAAAGTGTGAGCTGGAGTTTGGCTTCAATTTGTATTTAACCACTGCAGCCCCGGAAGGATTTCACACTTTAGGACCAGAGCGCTTTTTGCGATTCGGCGCTGCGTCACTTTAACTGACAATTGCGCGGTCGTGCGACGTTGTGCCCAAACTAAATTGACGCCCTTTTTCCCCCACAAATAGAACTTTCTTTTGGTGGTATTTGATCACCTCTGCGTCATTTCTGATCGCCGCTATAAACAAAAGAAGAGCGACAATTTTGCAAAAAAACCCCCAAATTTCTTACTTTTTGCTAAAATACAAATCCAAAAAAAAAAAAAAAAATTATATATATTTTTTTTTTTATTTATTAAAAAAAAACATTTTTTTCATCGGTTTTGGCCGATTTATATTCTTCCTCATATTTTTGGTAAAAAAAAAAAAATGAATAAAAAATGGCATTCGGCGTTTATTGATTGGTTTGCGTAAAAGTTGCCGCGTTTACGGACGATGAGAATTAATTTCTGGGGTTTTTATTTATTTATTTATTTTTAATTTCTTACTAGTAATGGCGGCGATCTGCGATTTTTAGCGGTACTGCGATATTGCGGCGGACATGTTGGACCATTTTGACACTTTTTTGGGACCATTGGCACTTATACAGCGATCAGTGCTATAAAAATGCACTGATTACTGTGTAAATGTCATTGGCAGTGAAGGGGTTAACCTGGAGGGGGCGCTCTAAGGGTTAACTGTGTTCCCTGGGGGTGTTCTAACTGTGTGTGGGCTGCCCTGGCTGGGCGAAGGGAGTGATCACGGCTCCCATATACAGGAAGCCTGTGATCGCAGCCCTTCCCCCTCTAACAGAACGGAGATCCGTGTTTACATACATGGACCTCCGTTCTTTCACTGCGGCGGAGCCATCGCGGGTAGCCGGCGGCGATCGAGTCCGCCGCACCCGCTCCCTCCCCCCCGGACACAGTGAGTGCGTGAGCGCGCCTCCGGCGGCGCACGCGTGCTCACAGCACTAGTTATCGCAGCCGCCATCGTATGACGGCGGTTTGCGATAACGAGCCACTCTGTCGCCGTCAGACTGCGGTCGGCAAGCGGTTAAATCTGCTAATATAAAGTAGAACTATAATTCCGATTGCCGAATTACCGCAATTACCGAATTTTGCAAAATTCTGTAAAAACGAGATTCGGAACTAAACGATTTGCACAAGCCTAATAGCAATAAGAGTTTACATAGAGCTGTGATTCTTCAATAATCGCAGTTATTCCTGTAACGTGCCACCCGTGCAGAAAATGATTGCTCTATAAATTTTAATGGTCGGTTTATTTGATCGGCGAGAGATGAAGTGAAAAAAAATAAAACCAGGAAAAACGCATTTCATAAAAGTTATAAATTGATTTGCATTTTAATGAGTGAAATAAGTATTGGACCCCTTCACAAAACATGACTCAGTAGTTGGTGGAGAAACAAACCCTTGTTGGCAATCACAGAGGTCAGACCTTTCTTGTAGTTGGGGCCACCAGGCTTGCAGACATCTCAGGAGGGATTTTCTACCACTCCTCTTTGCAGATCTTCTCCGAGTCATTAAGGTTTTGAGTCCGATGTTTGGAAACTCGAACCTTCAGCTCCCTCCACATATGTTTTATGGGATTAAGGTCTGGAGACTGGCTAGGCCACTCCAGGACCTTAATGGGCTTCTTCTTGAGCCACTCCTTTGTTGCCTTGGCCGTGTGTTTTGGGTCATTGTCATGCTGGAAGACCCACCCATGACCCATTTTCAATGCCCTGGATGAGGGAAGGAGCTTCTCACCCAAGATATGACCATACAAGTCCCCATCCATCGTCCCTTTGATGCGGTGAAGTTGTCCTGTCCCCTTAGCAGAGAAACACCCCAAAAGCTGGTGGTGTTCTTGGGGTCATAGGTAGCATTCCAACTCCTCCAAACACGCCGAGTTGAGTCGATGCCAAAGAGCTTGATTTTGGTCTCATCTGACCACAACACTTTCACAGTTTTCCTGGCTGAGGGAAGGAGGTTCTCTCCCAAGATTTGATGGTAAATGGCCCCATCCATCGTCCCTTCCATGCGGTAAAGTTATTCTGTCCCCTTAGCACAAAAACAACCACAAAGCATAATGTTTCCACCTCCATGTGTGACGGTGGGGATGGTGTTCTTGGGGTCATAGGCAACATTCCTCCTCCTCCAAACACGGCGAGTTGAGTTGATGCCAAAGAGCTCGATTTTGGTCTCCTCTGCCCACAGCACTTTCACCCAGTTCTCCTCTGAATCATTCAGATGTTCATTAGCAAACGTCAGACGGGCTGTACATGGGCTTTCCTGAGCAGGGGGACCTTGCGGGTGCTGCAGGATTTCAGTCCATTGTAGAGTGTTACCAATTGTTTTCTTGGTGACTATGGATGGTCCCAGCTGCCTTGAGATCATTGACAAGATTCTCCCGTGTAGTTCTGGGCTGATTCCTCACCGTTCTCCTGATCATTGAACCTCCACGAGGTGAGACCTTGCATGGAACCACAGACCAAGGGAGATTGACAGTTATTTTGTGTTTCTTCCATTTGCGAATAATCGCACCAACTGTTGTCACCCTCTCACGAAGCTGCTTGGCTATGGTCTTGTAGCCCATTCCAGCCTTATGTAGGTCTACAATCTTCTCCCTGACATCCTTGGACAGCTCTTTAGTCTTGGTAATGGAGGAGATATTGGAATCCGATTGCAGGAGTCTTTTAGTCTGGTAACAAGCTAAGATTAGGAGCACTCCCTTTAAGAGAGAACTCCTTATCTCAGCTTGTTGCCTGTATAGAAGACACCTGGGAGCCAGAAAGCTTGCTGATTGATAGGGGACCAAATATTTATTTCACTCATTAAAATGCAAATCAATTCATAACTTTTTTTAAATGTTTTTCTGGATATTTTTGTTGTTATTCCGTCTCTCACTGTTATAATAAACTGACCATTAAGATTAAAGTCTGATCATCTGTCAGTGGGCAAACGTATAAAACCAGCAATTACTTTTTTCCCCTCACTGTATGGCAGTGGCGGCCCGTTCATTGGGGGAGCCCGAGTGCCGACCCCTCTATCCATGGCTGCCAACCCCTATTCGTGCGCCCGGCCTCTTTCAGGATGCCGGGTGCCTGAATTGCAGTGGCGGGGGTGTGATTAGAGCCAGAGGCGCTTGATAGGCTTCAAAATAGGGTGGGCTCATGACGCAGAGCATTGCACTACGAGCCCACCCAGGTGTTACAACAGCGAATTAATATTCGCTATTGAAACACTGATTGAGCCTCAATCCGGCCAATCGGAAGCAGGTCTGAGACCCGCTTTCCGATTGGCAGAAAAGAGAAGCGCTCCAATTGGCCGCCGAGGAGGAGGGAGGAAACGTAAGGAGCTGCAATGCCCGTGGAGAGCAAGGTCACCTCCTCCGAGCAAGGGAAGCCCGGGAGAAGCTCTGCCCACCTCCGGGGTCAGTGTTTTAGAACCGACCGTCCGGATTTTGGAACGCAAACCGCGGATCGCACCGCGTTTTATATGCTGGTCATGAAAGACAAACATGGGGGTGGAGGTTATTTTATAATAAAATCTTTTTAACCACTTCAGCCGGGGAAGGATTTACCCCCTTCCTGACCAGAGCACTTTTTGCGATTCGTCGCTGCGTCGCTTTAACTGACAATTGCGCGGTCGTGCGGCGTTGTACCCAAACAAAATTAACGTCTTTTTTTCCCACAAATAGAGCTTTCTTTTGGTGGTATTTGTTTTTATTTTTTGCTATAAACAAAAAAAGAGCGACAATTTTGAAAAAAATATATATATATTTTTTAAATTTTTGCTAAAGTACAAATCCAAAAACAAAAAATTCTTCCTCAGTTTAGGCCAATATATATTCTTCTACATATTTTTGGTAAAAAAAAAAAAAAAATCAAAAATCGCAATCAGCGCAAAAGTTATCGCGTCTACAAAGTATGGGATAGATTTATGGCATTTTCATTATTAGTTTTTTTTTTTTTTACTAGTAATGATGGCGATCTGCGATTTTTATCGGGACTGCGACATAGGACAGAGCGGACATTTTGACACTTTTTTTGGGACCAATGACATTTATACAGCGACCAGAACTAAAAATAGCCACTGATTACTGTATAAATGTCACTGGCAAGGAAGGGGTTAACCTGCAGGGGGCAATCAAAGGGTTAAATGTGTTCCCTAGGTGTGTTCTAACTGTGTCGGGGCTGGGCTGGCAGGGGCATGACAGAGCTTACTGTTCCCGATTACAGGGATCAGTAGATCTGTCATATGTCCCCCCTCACAGAACAGACAACTGGCGTGTTTACATTGGCAGATCCCCGTTCTGCCTCTGTACCAGGTGATCGCGGGTCGCCGGCGGACATCAAGTCTGCCCGACCCGCTCCCGCCCGCAACTGCGGCACAGCTACTGCGATTCGCGCAGTGGTGCCAACCTGTCGCTGTATTGTGATGGCGGGCGGTCGGAAAATGCTTAAACAATATCACGCCATATTTGCTCTATTCGTTATACTATGAGTTTGTCTAACTATTGGGGACATGTGGAAGAGGATACATGCATATCTATGAAAGGTATGCGTATTTCACCAGTACAGGCGATCTTTACATGGATAGCTGGTGAGTGAGGACACAGGAGGAAGGGGAGCGCGGGAGGAGTGGGGAGCGTGGGAGGAGAGGGGAGCGCGGGAGGAGAGGGGAGCGCGGGAGGAAGGAGAGACCGGGAAGGAGAGGAGGGCGCGAGGGGAG
>BLSH010036256.1:468913-502158 GCA_018402905.1 Glandirana rugosa
AGGGAGGGAGGGAGGGCGCGAGAGGAGGGAGGGCGCGAGGGGAAGGAGGACGCGAGGGGAAGGAAGAGAAGGAGCACAGGAGAGAGGGAAGCACAGAAGGAAGGGGAGCGCAGGAGGAAGGGGAGCGCGGGAGGGAGGAGAGCGCGGGAGGGAGGGAGGGAAGTGCGGGAGGGAGGGGTGCGCGGGAGGGAGGGGTGCACGGGAGGAAGAGGAGCACAGGAGGGAGAGGAGAGCGCGGGAGGGAGGGAGAGGAGCCCAGGAGGAAGGGGAGCCCAGGAGGGAGAGGAGCGCAGCACTTTCACCACCTTTGCCTTATATTTCTGCATGGATGGCACATTAAAGGAATCATTGCGATATTGAAGAATCGCAGCTCTATATAAACTTTTATTGCGATGCTTTGTCATTGGTTAGAGCAGATGTTGCTGATTTATATGGTAGACTATTTTTTATGATTCTATTTATTTTACAGCACAGGAACTTCCCATGATAACTTTTAAAGGAGTGCACGCCTTTTCCTTGCAGCAGTCAAAACGTCATTTAGTTTAAATTCATTTGAGCGACCCACAGCGCGGGGGACGCTCGTAGTATAAAATAAATAAATTAGAGAGGAATTTTAAAGAGGTTTTAAAAGCTTTGACTATAAAATAAATAATAGATAGCTATAGAAAATCCCTGTTGCCCCAATTTTCCCTTTATTACTCTCTAAATTATAGATACATTTAAAAAGATATTTTAACCAATTCCTAGTCTGTCCAAAAAGAAAAAAAAAACTATAATAAAAAAAAAAGTCCATAAGGATCATTATAAAAAAAAACGAAAAAAAAAAAACAAACAAAAAACATAAATAAAAAGAAAGAAGAAAATATTGCTATTTTTTCTGCTGAAGATGAACTCGGTCATGTGAGTGGGTGGAGCCACTGAGCTTGTGACCTCACGACCGCCTGCTCGCTCTTCTCCATATCTTGATGTTTCAAAATCTGGCAAATGTTTCACGCAAATTCCACGAATTGAAGGAAGAACGCCATTTTCTGGTTACAATAAAAATTGCACAACAGAGATTTCAAAACAAATTTCCCAGTTTGCCAAAAAAAAAAAAAAATTCTACAGCCTAAAATTTCTCCTGGGAAGAGATATTTCTTTCCACAGCTCACAAATTAAAATTTGAATTTTTTAAAATTTATTTGTCTACACATACGCAAGCAAAACTGTCCGATCTGCACTGGGGTTGAATATTTCATGAAAATTTATGAAATAATTTGATTTCTAAAAAAAAAAAAATCAATGGCCAAAATAGGAGCAAAATATTCGGTGAATCAGAGGTGTAATTAGAAGCTTTAGGGCCCCGGTGCACAAGAAGGGCCTCCCCAGTGCCTTCCATCGTTCCTGGGGCCCTTTCCTCCGAGCCCAGGCCCCTTTTCTACGAGCCTGAGGTCCCTCTCACTAATCCCAGGCCCCTTTTCTCCGAACCCAGGACCCTTCTCACTGATCCCAGGTCCCTTTTCTCCGAGCCCGGGGCCCCTCTCACTGATCCCAGGCCCCTTTTCTCTGAACCCAGGACCCTTCTCTCTGATCCCAGGTCCCATTTCTCCGAGCCCGGGACCCTTCTCACTAATCCCAGGTCCCTTTTCTCTGAACCCGGGGCCCTTCCCACTGATCCCAGGCCCCTTTTTTCTGAGCCCAGGGCTCCTCTCACTGATCCCAGGCCCCTTTTCTCAGAACCCAGGACCCTTCTCACTGATCCCAGGTCCCTTTTCTCTGAACCCGGGGCCCTTCCCACTGATCCCAGGTCCCTTTTCTCTGAACCTGGGGCCCTTCCCACTGATCCCAGGCCCCTTTTCTCCGAACCCAGGACCCTTCTCACTGATCCCAGGTCCCTTTTCTCTGAGCCCGGGGCCCTTCTCACTGATCCCAGGCCCCTTTCCTCTGAACCCGGGACCCTTCTCACTGATCCCACGTCTCTTTTCTCCGAGCCCGGGGCCCTTCCCACTGATCCCAGGCCCCTTTTCTCTGAGCCCGGGGCCCTTCTCACTGATCCCAGGCCCCTTTTCTCCGAGCCTGGGGCCCTTCTCACTGATCCAAGGGCCCTTTCCTCTGAGCCTGGGGCCCTTTTCACTAATCCCAGGGCTGTTTACTCTCATCCTGGGGCCCAATCCGACTTGACCAAAAAGAAAAACGTTCCTGCACTACTTTTTTGTGACTTCAGTGTGATGTGAGTGCCATAGACTGAAATGTTAAAATGCAAAAGGTGCAAGGAAATAGCAAATAAGTCACAAGCAAGTTGCAAAGAAGTGATATGAAAATAGCAAGCAAGTCGCAAAAAGTCCCAAGGAAATAGCAAGCAAGTTGCAAAGAAGTTCTATGGAAATAGTAAGCAAGTCGCAAAAAGTCCCAAGGAAATAGCAAGCAAGTTTCAAAGAAGTCCTAAGGAAATAGCAAGCAAGTCGCAAGCAAGTTGCAAAGAATTTCTATGGAAATAGCAAGTCGCAAAAAGTCCCAAGGAAATAGCAAGCAAGTTGCAAAGAAGTTCTATGGAAATAGCAAGCAAGTCGCAAAAAGTCCCAAGGAAATAACAAGCAAGTCGCACGCAAGTTTCAAAGAAGTTCCATGGAAATAGCAAGCAAGTTGCACAGAAGTCCCAATGAAATAGCAAGCAAGTCGCAAGCAAGTTGCAAAGACGTTCAATAGAAATAGCAAGTGGCAAAAGTCCCATTGAAATATCAAGCAAGACGCAAAAAAGTCCCAAGGAAATAGCAAGCAAATAGCAAGCAAGTTGCAAAGAAGTGCCAAGGAAATGGCAATACCTGCCCCCCACCTAATAACTGTACTTTCATTTTCTCCATTACCTCCTCCCCCACAGCTATCACCTTTTGTATCATCTGACCCTCCCTTCTAGATTGTAAGCTCTGGTGAGCCTCTGGTTCCTCCTGTATTGAATTGTATTGTATTTGTGCTGTCTGCCCTCATGTTGTAAAGCGCTGTGCAAACTGTTAGTGCTATATAAATCCTGTATAATAATAATAAAAGCAAGTCGCAAAGAAGTCCCATGCAAATAGCAATCAATGCGCAAAGAAGTCCCAAGGAAAGAGCAAGCAAGTCGCAAAGAAGTCCCATGGAAATAGCAGGCGTCGTACAGATGTCCCATGGAAATAGCAATCAAGTCGCAAAGAAGTCCCATGGAAATAGGCAAGTCGCACAGAAGTCCCATGGAAATAGCAATCAAGTTGCAAAGAAGTCCCATGGAAAGAGCAGGCAAGTCGCAAAGAAGTCCCAAGGAAATAGCAAGTCGCAAAGAAGTCCCAAGGAAAGAGCAAGCAAGTCGCAAAGAAGTCCCATGGAAATAGCAGGCGTCGTACAGATGTCCCATGGAAATAGCAATCAAGTCGCAAAGAAGTCCCATGGAAATAGGCAAGTCGCACAGAAGTCCCATGGAAATAGCAATCAAGTTGCAAAGAAGTCCCATGGAAAGAGCAGGCAAGTCGCAAAGAAGTCCCAAGGAAATAGCAAGTCGCAAAGAAGTCCCAAGGAAAGAGCAAGCAAGTCGCAAAGAAGTCCCATGGAAATAGCAGGCGTCGTACAGATGTCCCATGGAAATAGCAATCAAGTCGCAAAGAAGTCCCATGGAAATAGGCAAGTCGCACAGAAGTCCCATGGAAATAGCAATCAAGTTGCAAAGAAGTCCCATGGAAAGAGCAGGCAAGTCGCAAAGAAGTCCCAAGGAAATAGCAAGTCGCAAAGAAGTCCCATGGAAATAGTAATCTAGTCCTAAAGAAGTCCTAAGGAAAGAGCAAGCAAGTCGCAAATAAGTCCTAAAGGGCAAGCAAGTTGCAAAGAAGTCCCAAGGAAAGAGCAAGCAAGTCGCAAAGAAGTCCCAAGAAAATAGCAAGCAAGTTGCAAGGGAAGTCCCAAGGAAATTGCAAGCAAGTTGCCTGACCTTGGGGTCGCAGCAATGTGAACCAAACCTTAGATCTGCTCTTGTGCCCCCCCCCCCCCCCCCATGGTGGCAAGCGCAACCTTTGCGACTCTGGTGGTGAATAAAAAAACCTAGGCAGGCGGGGATTTTCCCTACTCAGGCAACACCAATTATACCCAAAGGGTGGTCAAAGTACGAGCGATGGCTTGACCAAAAACCATGCAAAGTGGCATCCCCGATGACCAGAGACCCGTTCTTATCAATTGTTAACTCTGGGAAAGAATTTCGAAGGATCTTTCGGAGAGTTCTGATTGGCCCGTGTATGGAAGCTTAAGGGTCCAACTTTACCTTGCAAGAGAAGATCATGGCGACGATCCCCAGAGGCCAACAGCAGCACAGGAAGTTGCAGATGGACCAGCAAAGGTAGTCGCTGTGCCTTGGCCGGATCATGACCGATTGAGGGTTGACCACCACCACGTTGGTGCTCTGCTGGCACATGAGGGGCTGTTGAGGTGGAGGCATGGGCGCCGTTGGGTAGTAGGGCTGGTAGTACGGTGTCGGTGCCGAAGCTGGGGGCCCAGCCATCGGAGGGTAGTATGGCCCCAGGTCTGGGGGCCCAGGAGCCGGAGGGTAGTACGGTGGGGGGGGATTGCTGGGGTCTTGCTTTTCAGCTGGATAGCCATCCTGGAAGCTTGGATTCTGCATGGTCCTTCTCCCTCTCGGAAACAAGCAGATTCCTCCACACTGTGCTGCTGCCCTTTGTGCCTTTTGGATGCAAAGTGAAAGAAGAGCCACAAGGTCTCGGAAATTGTCTGTTACCCCTCCCCCCCCTACCCAGCCCCCACCTATCGCAACCTCCACCTATCACAGCCTCTTTGCCAGATCTCTCCCACGTGAAGATTACTCACATTTCTCTATAAACAGGAAACATTCGGCCTTCTTCCTCATTCCTCATGAGCTTCAACACAATTCTTCTTCTAATTCCCACAATTTTGTTCAAAATTTATATAGGGAGAAGAAAAAAAACCCCAAAATATCTTTTCCCCTCCGGGAAGTTTAATCTATAGACTGGTGGGGGGCAATTTTCTTGATATAAAGGGCTTAAGAAGGGGCATCTACACTCCCCTGGGGGGGCCGATCAACGATGTACATTGTGCAACAGATTACATTATTTGGTTTTGGGTTTAATAACGCTTTAAAGATGTTTTAAAAAATGTGGCCATAAAATAAATAAATAAATAGATACATTTTAAAGATGTTTTAACATTTTGACTATAAATTAAATCAATGAATAGATACATTTTAAAGAAGTTCTAAAAGTTTTTACTATAAAATAAATAAATTATAGATACATTTCAAATATGTTTTTAAAAATTTTGACTATAAAATAAATAAATAGATACATTTTAAAGATGTTTTAAAATTTTAACAATACATTAAATACATGAATAGATACATTTTGAAGACGTTTTAAAAGTTTTGACCATAAAATAAATAAATAGATAGATTTTAAAGATGTTTTAAAATTTTGAATATCAATTAAATAAAGGAATAGATACATTTTGAAGAAGTTTTAAAAGTTTTGACCATAAAATAAATAAATTGATACATTTTAAAGAGGTTTTTAAATTGTGACTATAAATTAAATAAATGAATAGATACATTTGGAAGAAGCTTTAAAAGTTTTGACTATAAAATAAATAAATTATAGATACATTTTAAAGATGTTTTAAATTTTTTGACTATAAAATAAATAAATAGATACTTTTAAAAATTTGAATATCAATTAAATAAATGAATAGATACATTTTGAAGAAGTTTTAAAAGTTTTGACTATAAAATAAATAAACGAATAGATACATTTTAAAGATGGTTTAACATTTTTGACTATAAAATAAATAGATACACTTTAAAGATGTTTTAAATTTTTGACTATAAATTAAATAAATGAATAGGCACATTTTCAAGATATTTTAAAAGTTTTGACTATAAAATAAATAAATTATACATACATTTTAAAGATGTTTTAAAAATGTTGACTATAAAATAAATAAATAGATAAAATTTAAAGATGTTTTAAAATTTTGACTATACATTAAATAAATGAATAGATACATTTTGAATAAGTTTTAAAAGTTTTGACTATAAAATAGATAAAAATAGATACATTTTGAAGAAGTTTTAAAAGTTTTGACTATAAAATAGATAAATAAATAGATACATTTTGAAGAAGTTTTAAAAGTTTTGACTATAAAATAAATAAATAGATACATTTTAAAGATGTTTTAAAATTTTTGACTATAAAATAAATAAATGAATAGATACATTTTCAAGATATTTAAAACATTTTGACTATAAAATAAATAAATTATTGATAGATTCTAAAGATTTTTTTTTCTAATTTTTGACTATAAAATAAATAAACAGATAATGTTTAAAGATGTTAAAAATGTTTTAAATTAATTATGGGTATGCAACATAACGCAGTAGTATGACATGACAGTACATTCCCGAAATAGATACAGTTTAAAGATGTTTTAAAAGTTTTGACTACAAAATAAATATATTAAATGATACATTTTAAAGCGGAGCTCCACCCAAAAGGGGGAGCTATGCTTATTTGCCCCCAGCCCCCCCCCCCCCCCCTTGCTGCCACATTTAACACCTTTTCAGGGGGAGCAGGTATCTGGTTTTGACAGGTACCACCCCCATTTCTGGCTGAGTTTGCCGCATTGGCCCCCCTCCTCTCTTCCCCGCAGCTAGCCCATTCACAAAGTGCATGTGCGGTAAGAAACCAGCTGTGAAGCCGGCGGCGACATGATCCTGCGCAGTATGGCCGCCCTGTACCAGTAAATCTGATATACTGCTAGACTGCAAACATGCTACAAGAGATCACCAGAGACTATGGACATGTTACACTGGATGGTCAGAGACTGCAGATATACTATAGAAGATGGTCAGAGACTGCAGATGTACTATAGAAGATGGTCAGACTGCAGATATACTATAGAAGATGGTCAGAGACTGTAGATATACTATAGAAGATGGTCAGAGACTGCAGATATACTATAGAAGATGGTCAGAGACTGCAGATATACTATAGAAGATTGTCAGAGACTGCAAATATATTATAGTAGATGGTCAGAGACTGTAGATATACTACAGTAGATGGTCAGAGACTGTAGATATTGGGGATATTGCCCCTTACCCTGGCCCTACTCCAGCCAACTCTTACCCCCAGAACTGGCAGTCTAGCTTCTCTGACAATAGCCGTAGCTCCCACTGTCTTATCTCAATTCCACTGATTCCAAAAGTAAGGCCCCCCCCCCCCCAATATGTGCCCTCTGGAATGCCCGCTCTGTCTCCAACAAACTTGCCTCTGTCAATGACCATTTCCTTTCCAACTTCCTCAATATCCTTGCTATTACTGAAACCTGGCTCCAGGAATCTGACACTGCCTCTCCAGCTGCCCTCTGCCATGGTGGCCTCCTCTGGACTCACTCGCCCAGATCCTGCGGACGAAAAAGAGGCGGAGTTGGACTTCTCCTCTCCCCAAAAAGCACCTTCCAGGTTCTTCCTACACCTCCCTCTCTTTCCTGTTGTTCTTTTGTAGTGCACTGCATTCGTCTATTTTCTCCAGTTTGAGGGTTGCAGTAATTTACCGACCCCTGGCCCTGTGTCACGCTTTCTTGATGACTTCTCTGCATGGCTACCTTACTTCCTCTCCTCTGAAGTACCTGCCATCATCCTTGGAGACTTTAACATTCCAGTCAATGCTAACACCTCAGCCACTTTCCAACTACTCAATTTAACCTCCTCCTTCCACCTAACACAATGGACACAAACCACCACTCACTCCAAGGGAAACACTCTTGACTTTGTATTCTCCCACCTCTGCACTCCCTGCAACTTCTCTAACAGCCCCTTTCCTCTCTCCGATCACAACCTCATCAGTTTCACACGCTCCATGTGTCCTACCTCCCATGCCGCCAACCTGCAAACAGTTACCCGCAGGAACCTTTGCCAACTTAACCCTCCTCTTTTTCATTCTGCTACTGGTTGCCTTTATGATGAAATCACACCCCTGTCCTGCCCAGACCTGGCCACTTCTGTTTACAACAACATATTGTCATCCTCCCTGGACACACTTGCCCCCCATCTCTACACCCAGAACCAGGCCTCGTCTGCTACAACCCTGGCAAACAGATGACACCAGGAGTCTCAAGAAACGCAGCCGTGCTCTTGAGCGAGTGTGGCGTAAAACTAAATGCCTACAAGACTTCACCCTCTACAAATCTGCCCTCCTCAAATACAACGCCTGCCTCCACTCCGCTAAACAAATCTACTACACCACTCTCATCAAAGCCCTCTCATCCAAGCCTTGTCAACTCTTCTCTACCCTTAATTCCTTACTCCACCCCCAGGGGAGGGCTGGCAGCCTTAGGCCTGAGGGGCAAGTCCAGTAAAGTGGCCCATTGAACCACCGAATCAGCTCACCATCCATGCCCACCTTGTTTCATCATAGATATTTATGTTATGAAGCAAGACAAATACGATACAATGTGGTAACATAATTTAATATTAATAGCAACAAAGGGGGTGCAGCCTCATCAGTGCCCATCAATGCAGCCTCATCAGTGCCCTGCAGCCTCATCAGTGCCCATCAATGCAGCCTCACCAGTGCCCATCCAATGCAGCCTGCAATGCAGAAAGAGGAGAGCCGCCGGATTACAATGAGTGGGGATATACTGCTTACCTGGCATGGACGCTGTCATACGAAGTCCTGCCTTCTGGACCGCCTCCTATAATAGACATCATACATGGTAGGGCCGGCCCTGGGCGACCCCCTCTGCTTGCAGTTAGTTGGCGGCCGTGCCCCTGGCCCCTACTTCCTCCACAAAAAGAAAATATTGTCAGCGGGCAATGGCCACCAGTCATTTTGAATCTAAGTTGGGGTGGCCTGGGGGGCAACTGCCACCCTGCCCCCTGGCCCAGCCCTCCCCTGCCCACCCCCCACTGCCTCCACCCACCAACTTGCTCACTTCCCAGGAGATTGCCAATCACTTGAAAAACAAAATTGACGCAATTCATGATGAGATATCCTGTGACCAGCTTCCTCCACCAACCAACACACCAAGTCCAACACCCCACTCAACACTTTCCTCCTTCAATCCTGTTAGCTCCGAGGAAGTTGCCAAACTCCTTTCCAAAGCCCACCCCACCATCTGTCCCCTGGACCCTGTCCCCTCGCAACTACTACGACCGCCCTCCTGCTCTGTCCTAAACTCTCTAACCCACATCTTCAACCTCTCCCTCTCTTCCGGCACCTTTCCCTCTCCACTCAAACATGCACTGGTTACCCCCATACTTAAAAAACCCTCACTGGACCCCACCTATTTGAATAACTTAAGACCCATTTCCCGGCTCCCGTTTGCCCCTAAGCTTCTTGAATGCCTTGTCCACAACTGTATGAGTTGCTACCTCACGGACAACAACCTCCTCAATCCCCTACAATTCGGCTTCTACCCACAACATTCAACTGAAACTGCCCTTCTAAAACTCACCAATGACCTACTAACTGCTAAAACCAATGGCCAGTACTCCATACTCTTAGACCTTTCTGCTGCCTTTGACACAGTTGACCACCAACTCCTCCTCAATAAACTCCACTCCCTTGGCCTCCATGGTTCTCCTGCTACCTATCTCAGCCCACCTTCAGTGCAGGGGAGGGCTGGCAGCCTTAGGCCTGGGGGGCAAGTCCAGTCAAGTGGCCCATTGAACCACCCAATCAGCTCACCATCCATGCCCACCTGGTTTTATAATGGATATTTATGTTATGAAGCAAGACAAATATGATACGATGTGGTAACATAATTTAATGTTAATAGCAACAAAGGAGGTTTATCAAAAATAATGCATCAATGCAGCCTCACCAGTTCCCACCAATGCAGCTTCACCAGTGCCCATCAGCTTAGCTTCACCAGTGCCCATCAGCTTAGCTTCACCAGTGCTCATCAGTGCAGCCTCACCAGTGCTCATCAGCTTAGCTTCACCAGTGCCCATCAGCGCAGCCTCACTAGTGCCTATCAAATGCAACCTGATTAGTGCCCATAAATGCAGGCTCGCCAGTGCCCATCAGCACAGTCGGCCCTGGGTGCCCCCCCTTTTCCTGCAGTTAGGTGGTGGCTGCGCCCCTGGCCCCTGCTTTCTTCCTCCACAAGAAGAAAAGTGTGAGCGGCCATTTTGAATGTAAGTTAGGGTGGCCTGGGGGGTAATTGCCCCCGTGCCCCCTGGCCCAGCCCTCCCCTGCTTCAGTGTCACATACAACAGCATCTTCTCTGCTCCTCTATCTCTTTCTGTTGGGGTGCCCCAAGGCTCTGTCCTTGGGCCCCTCTTATTCTCCCTCTATACCCCTTCCCTGGGCCAGTTGATAACTTTCCATGGCTTCAATTACCACCTCTATGCTGATGACACCCAGATCTGTCTCTCGACTCCTCAACTCCGCACCTCAATCTCCTCACGCATCAAAAATTTACTGAATGATACATCGGCATGGACGTCACGCCACTTCCTCAAACTCAATCTTTCTAAAACTGAGCTTTTAATATTTCCTCCTCCCTCATGACTTTACCATTGAGATCAACGGCACAACCATTGGTCCTTCCACACATGCCAGGGTGCTGGGTGTAATCCTAGACTCAGACCTCCCTTTCAGCCCCCACATTAAATCACTGGCTAAATCTTGCCGCCTCAACCTCTGCAACATCTCAAAAATTCGCCCCTTCCTGACTAACGACGCCACAAAACAACTTATTCACTCCTTGGTTATTTAACCGCCTTTATTACTGCAACTCCCTCCTCACCGGCCCACCATTACAAAGGCTATCCCCCCTTCAGTCTATCATGAATGCTGCTGCCAGACTTATACACCTTACTAACGGATCCGTGACTGCTGCCCCGCTCTGCCAATCACTTCACCGGCTTCCCCTACCCCATCGTATAAAATTCAAAATACTAACCACAACATACAAGGCCATCCACAACATCGCCCCCAGCTACATCACCAATTTCATCTGTAGATATTGCCCCAATCGTCCTCTCCGTCCTCCCAGGACCTCCTGCTCTCTAGTTCCCTTGTTACCTCCTCCCATGCTTGCCTACAGGACTTCTCCAGAGCCTCTCCCATCCTCTGGAACTCCCTGCCCCAGAATGTTCGGTCAGCCTCCACCCTGTCCGCCTTTAGGCGATCCTTGAAAACTCACTTATTCAGGGAAACCTACCCCACCTCCACCTAAGAACTGTGCTTGAGTCACCTCTATCAGATCATCCCCTGCAGCAATTACCTTTTGTACCACCTCCCCCTCCCTTTAGATTGTAAGCTCCACGAGCCCTCCTATTCCTTCTGTATTGAACTGTATTGTAATTGTACTGTGTCCCTTCTTTATTGTAAAGTGCTGCGCAAACTGTTGGCTCTATATAAATCCTGTATAATAAAAATAATAATAACAATAGTAGATGGTCAGAGACTGTAGATATGCTATAGTAGATGGTCAGAGACTGTAGATATGCCATAGTAGATGGTCAGAGACTGTAGATATGCCATAGTAGATGGTCAGAGACTGTAGATATACCAGATGATCAGAGACTGTAGATATACTATAGTAGAAGGTCAGAGACTGTAGATATACTATAGTAGATGGTCAGAGACTGTAGATATGTCATAGTAGATGGTCAGAGACTGTAGATATGCTATAGTATATGGTCAAGGACTGTAGATATACTATAGTAGATGGTCAGAGACTGTAGATATACTATTGTAGATGGTCAGAAACTGTATATATATTATAGTATATGGTCAGAGACTGTAGACATACTATAGTAGATGGTCAGAGTCTGTAGACATACTATAGTAGATGGTCAGAGACTGCAGATATACTATAGTAGATGGTCAGAGACTGCAGATATACTATAGTAGATGGTCAGAGACTGTAGATATATTATAGTAGATGGTCAGAGACTGTAGATATGCTATAGTAGATGGTCAGAGACTGTAGGCATACTATAGTAGATGGTCAGAGACTGTAGACATACTATAGTAGATGGTCAGAGACTGTGGACATACTATAGTAGATGATCAGAGACTGCAGATATACTATAGTAGATGGTCAGAGACTGTAGATATATTATAGTAGATGGTCAGAGATTGTATATATGCCATAGTAGAAGGTCAGAGACTGTAGATATATTATAGTAGATGGTCAGAGACTGTAGATATATTTATAGTAGATGATCAGAGATTGTAAATATGCCATAGTAGAAGGTCAGAGACTGTAGATATACTATAGTAGATGGTCAGAGATTGTTGTACATATGCCATGGTAGATGGTCAGAGACTGTAGATATATTATAGTAGATGGTCAGAGACTGTAGATATATTATAGTAGATGATCAGAGACTGTAGATACACCATAGTAGATGGTCAGAGACTGCAGTTATATTATAGTAGATGATCAGAGACTGTAGATATGCTATAGTAGATGGCCAGAGACTGCAGATATATTATAGTAGATGATCAGAGACTGTAGATATACTAGATGGTCAGAGACTGCAGATATACTACAGTAGATGGCGAGAGACTGTAGATATGCCATAGTAAATGATCAGAGACTGTAGATATACTAGATGGTCAGAGACTGCAGATATACTACAGTAGATGGTCAGAGACTGGAGATATAATAGATGGTCAGAGACTGCAGAAAAGTTATAGTAGATGGTCAGAGACTGCAAATATACTATAGATGGTCAGAGACTGTAGATATGCTATATTGCAGGGATATGCAATTAGCGGACCTCCAGCTGTTGCAAAACTACAAGTCCCATCATGCCTCTGCCTCTGGATGTCATGCTTGTGGCTGTCGGAGTCTTGCTATGCCTCATGGGACTTGTAGTTCTGCAACAGCTGGAGGTCCGCTAATTGCATATCCCTGCTATATTGGATGGTCAGAGAGTGCAGATATACTATAGTAGATGGTCAGAGACTGTAACATACTATATTAAATGGTCTGAGACTGTAGATATATTATAGTAGATGGTCAGAGACTGCAGATATACTCAGCAAAGAGAGAGCAGTGGCCAAGGAGAAAATAAATGTACAGCCCAGCATACAAGGGTGCCAAAGTTAAAATCATGTATAGTGATTGTACATTTGCCCACTGACAAAGAAATGATCAGTCTATAATTTTAATGGTCAGTTTATTTTACCAGTGAGAGACAGAAAAAAAAATGCAGAAAAATGCATTTCATAAAAGTTATAAATTGATTTGCATTTAATGAGTAAAATAAGTATTTGATCCCTTATCAATCAGCAAGATTTCTGGCTCTCAGGTGTCTTCTATACAGGTAACAAGCTGAGATTAGGAGCACTCCCTTAAAGGGATAAACGGCACCTGTCCACAGAAGCAATCAATCAATCATTTACAATCTCTCCACCATGGCCAAGGATGTCGGGGAGAAGATTGTAGACCTACACAAGGCTCCAATGGGCTACAAGACCATCGCCAAGCAGCTTGGTGAGAGGGTGACAACAGTTGGTGCGATTATTCGCAAATGGAAGAAACACAAAATAACGGTCAATCTCCCTCGGTCTGGGGCTCCATACAAGACCTCACCTCGTGGAGGTTCAATGACCATGAGAACGGGGAGGAATCAGCCCAGAGCTACATGGGAGAATCTTGTCAATGATCTCAAGGCAGCTGGGACCATCCATAGACACCAAGAAAACAATTGGTAACACTACGCTGTGAAGAAATGAAATCCTGCAGCGCTCGCAAGGTCCCCCTGCTCAGGAAAGCCCATGTACAGCCCCTCTGAAGTTTGCTAATGAACATCTGAATGATTCAGAGGAGAACTGGGTTTAAGTGTTGTGGGCAGAGGAGACCAAAATCGAGCCCTTTGGCATCAACTCAACTCGTCGTTTTTGGAGAAGGAGGAATTCTGCCTATGACCCCAAGGACACCATCCCCACCGTCACACATGGAGGTGGAAACATTATGCTTTCGGGGTGTTTTTGTGCTAAGGAGACAGGACAACATCACCGCATCAAAGGGACGATGGACGGGGCCATTTACCATCAAATCTTGGGTGAGAGCCTCCTTCCCTCAGCCAGGGCATTGAAAATGGGTCATGGATGGGTATTCCAGCATGGCAATGACCCAAAACACACGGCCAAGGCAACAAAGGGGTGGCTCAAGAAGATGCACATTAATTTCCTGGAGTGGCCTAGCCAGTCTCCAGACCTTAATCCCATAAAAATATGTGGAGGGAGCTGAAGGTTCGAGTTACCAAAACGTCAGCCTCGAAAACTTTAATGACCTGGAGAGGATTTGCAAAGAGGAGTGGGGTCAAAATCCCTCCTGAGATGTCCGCAAACCTGGTGGCCAACTACAAGAAACGCCTGACCTCTGTGATGGCCAACAAGGGTTTCTCCACCAAGCACTAAGTCATGTTTTGGGAAGGGGTCAAATACTTATTTCACTCATTAAAATACAAATCAATTTATAACTTTTTTTTAAATGCGTTTTCTTTCTGGATATTTTTGTTGTTATTCTGTCGCTCGCTGGTAAAATAAACCGACCCTAAAAATTGTAGACTGATTGTTTCTTCGTCAGTGGGCAAACCTACAAAATCAGCAGGGGGTCAAATACTTTTTTCCTTCACTGTAACTAATGTACAGTCCAGCATACAGGATACAGGGGTCAGGAGTATGTAATGTGCAAAATGCACAGGTTAGACGTATGTAATGCGCAGAGCAGGGGCGTTGCTAGGGGGTGGCTATTGGGGCTACAGCCCCGAGTCTGGGGCCTATAGCCCCGAGTCTCTTCCCGGGTGGGTGCAGTTCTGCAATTTGCAGGGATGTCTCGGTCTGGAATGCAGGAGGCAGGGGCAACCTGAGCCGTGGTAGCACGGGCTCCAGCTCAGCCTGAGCCTCCACCTGATGTATGAGGAGGCTCTCTGAGTACCCTGATGTATGGGGAGGAACTCTGGGGACCCTGATATATGGGGAGGTTCTCTGGGGACCCTGATGTAAGGTGGGGCTCTCTGTGGACCCTGATGTAAGGAAGAGGCTCTCTGTGGACCTTGATGTAAGGAAGGGGCTCTCTGGGGACTCTGATGTAAAGAAGCGGCTCTCTGGAGACCCTGATGTAAGAAAGGGGCTCTCTGGAGACCCTGATGTTAGTAAGGGGCTCTCTGGGGACTCTGATGTAAAGAAGGGGCTCTCTGGAGACCATGATGTAAGGAAGGGCCTCTCTGGGGACCCTGTTGTAAGGAAGGGACTCTCTGGAGACCCTGATGTAAGAAAGGGGCTCTCTGGAAACCCTGATGTAAAGAAGGGGCTCTCTGGAGACCATGATGTAAGGAAGGGCCTCTCTGGGGACCCTGTTGTAAGGAAGAGGCTCTCTGTGGACCCTGATGTAAGGAAGGGCCTCTCTGGGGACCCTGATGTAAAGAAGGGGCTCTCTGGAGACCCTGATGTAAAGAAGGGGCTCTCTGGAGACCCTGATGTAAAGAAGGGGCTCTCTGGAGACCCTGATGTAAGGAAGGGCCTCTCTGGGGACCCTGTTGTAAGGAAGGGACTCTCTGGGGACACTGATGTAAATGGGGGGGCTCTCTGGGGACCCTGATGTAAGGGGGTCGCACTCAGAAATGTAACAATGTTCATATATATATATATACACACACACACACACACACGCAAACATGTATATTATATACATGTGTATGCCCGCTCAAGCGTATGACTCTACTTTGGTGCTATGGGCTCTAGCCCCAAATCTTTTGTAGACCTAGCAACGCCCCTGGCGCAGAGTGCAGGGATTCAGGGTATGTAATGTACATAAGGAAGGATTCAAGCATATATAATGTCCAGGGATCAGGGATTTGTAGAGTATACAGTGCAGGGGTTAGGGGTATGTAATGCAAAAAGTACAAGGGTCAGGAGTATGTAACATACAGGGGTTGATTTACTAAAGTCAAATTTACTGTGCGCTTTTGAAAGTGCAGTTGCTCCAAAGCTTAGTAAATGGGGAGAGATCTGCTGACTTCTATCATCCAATCACGTGCAAGCAAAATAATGCTGTTTTTTATTTTGCTTGCACGTGATTGGTTGCTCTTTGTAAAGTGAAGCTTTACCTCATTTACTAAGCTCTGGAGCAACTGCACTTTAAAAATTTAGTAAATCAACCCCACAGTGTTCTGGGGTCAGAAGTATGTAACAAACAGAGGGCAGGGATCGGGTGTGTATAATGTACAGGGTGCAGAGGTCATAAATTGGTAAAATACAAAGTGAAGGGGTCAGCAGTATCTAATATACAGAGCAAAGGAGCCACGCATATGTAATGTACAGTGTGCAGGGATCAGGAATTTGTAACATACATAGTACAGAGGTCACTAATACAAAGAAAACACAAGGGTCAGGAGTATGTAACACACAGTGTTCTGGGGCCAGAGGTATGTAACATACAGAGGGCAGGGTTCAGGCATATATAATTTACAGAGTGTGGAGGTCAGACATTGGTAACATACAAAGTGCAGGGGTGAGAAGTATGTAATGAACAGAGAGCAGGGGTCAGGAGTAGACAACGCACAAAGTGCAGGGTTCAGGAGTATGTAATGTACAGAGTGCGGGGGTCAGGCATATGTAATGTACATATCGCAGGTGTCAGAGTTATGTAATATACAGACGGCAGGTGTCAAGTGTATGTAATGTACAGAATGCAGGGGTCAGGAGTTGGCAGTACACAAAATGCAGGGGTCTGGTGTTTGAAACGTACAGAGTGCAGGGGTCCATGCATCTTTTTTAGCACTTGGACTTTTTATCCCACATTTTTCACACATTTTACTGATATATGATGATAATGATACGTTTGTGCCTGAACTGAATGAGGACAGCAGTCCACCAGTAACACACTTTAGGGTGCTATGCTAATTTATCAATTAGATAAACTAACACTCTTTATTCATTCAGTAAATCAACCTCAGGCCATAGATGAGCAGAAAAATCAACGAAAAATTCAGGCCGATGGAGCAATCGTTCGATTTTCGCATAGTGTGCCCGTTGCGACAGGCGATTTTTGTGCCGCCATAGAAACCAAACGAGTGAAAATGTTAGAATTATTTTTTCAGAAGGCGCACATTTTCTAATCGTTATTAGGGGACTCGTTCCAGATGAAAAAAAAAGGAAACGTGCATCAACTGAAACAAATCGATCGTTAAGAGTTGTTCAAAACTATCGGAAACGTGTTTTAATTTCAGTGCAAAGAGTCCGAAACAATAATGGGACTCAGGTATTCGAATCGAACGCAAATTTTGATTGTTCGTTTTCCCATCTATAGCCTGCTAGGCTGTCTGCATGCAAAATTGCTGATTCTGCAAATAGTTGATCTTAAAGGGAAGGAAAGAGGAGGGGTTAATCTATTATCTCTGCGTCTTCTGTATCTCTGTAGCTTTAGGTTTGCCAGGTTTTCCGTCTGTAGTTTCCTCTATTGGCCAAGCTCGCTGGCTGCATTCCCAGAACTGAAACTCCAGTGACGTTACGCCCACGGAGGTTAAAGTCAACGAGTTTAACGAGCCACAATGATCGAATCTCTCTGGATTGGTGGAGTGGTTTGAGGCCGGCGCTATCATTAACCCTAAGTTCCCACAGGGGCGATGCGACTTGCGGGCGACTTTGCTAGGCGATTTGAAAGCAACTTCAGCGCGACTTTGGGCAACTTATAACACGACTCCATGCCAGGCGACTTTGCTGTGGCCAATCAGAGAAGGGAGGGGGGTTGCCCTAAAATAAATTCTATTCTTTTTACTGTAAAGTCGCTTGCATTTAGATGGGGGATCCGACTTGGAGGCGACTTCCATTGATTTCTATGGGCACAAGTCGGATAGAAGTCGCCTCAAAGTAGTACAGGAACCTTTTCTGAAGTCGGAGCGACTTCAGTAGTGTACATTTAGACCGCTCACATTCACTTCTATGGGATTTCACTTGGCAAGCGACTTGGGGCGACTTGGAGCGACACAAGTCGCCTCCCAAGTCGCTGTAGTGTGAACCGGCTCTTGGGGTTGCCACCTCATCCGTTTAAACCCAAACACATATTAATTACACATCTTCTGAAGTTAATTCAATGCAGATAAGGCACCAAGTGAGTTTAATTACCAATTTAATCGGCCTCAGAACCTGTGTAATTAATATGTGTTTGGGTTTAAAGGGATGAGGTGGCAACTCTACTAACCTTTCTCCATACGCTGTATGCTCCAATGCTCCTGGTGGATCCTTGTTCAGGCACTTCCTGGTATAGGGTGACAACACTCTGTCCCTGAATTCAAATTGTGCTCCGGTGTTGTCACCCTGGTGGTCCTGCCATGAAGGTCCTTACTCAGGCACTTCCTGGTATAGGGTGACAATGCTCTGTCTCTGTCTCCCAGTTCTGCTCCTGTTTTGTCATCCTGGTGATCCTGCCATGAGCGTTCCTGTTTACTGTTATATGGTGACAACATTCTGTCCCGGTCTCAAATTGTGCTCCTGTGATGTCACCTTGGTGGTCCTGCCAGGAGGTCCTTGTTCAGACACACCCTGGTATAGGGTGACAATTATGCTCCTGTTTTGTCACCCTGGTAGTCCTACCACGAGGATCCTTGTTCAGACACTTCCTGTTATAGGGTGACAACGCTCTGTCCCTGAATTCAAATTGTGCTCCGGTGTTGTCACCCTGGTGGTCCTGCCATGAAGGTCCTTACTCAGGCACTTCCAGGTATAGGGTGACAATGCTCTGTCTCTGTCTCCCAGTTCTGCTCCTGTTTGTCATCCTGGTGATCCTGCCATGAGAGTTCCTGTTTACTGTTACATGGTGACAACGCTCTGTCCAGGTCTCTCAATTGTGCTCCTGTGATGTCACCCTGGTGGTCCTGCCATGAGGTCCTTGTTCAGACACGCCCTGGCATAGGGTGACAATTATGCTCCTTTTTTGTCACCCTGGTAGCCCTACCATGAGCTCCTTGTTCAGGCACTCCCTGGTATAGGATGACAACGCTCTGTCCCTGAATTCATGTTGTGCTCCAGTGTTGTCACCCTGGTGGTCCTGCCATAAGGTCCTTGTTCAGACACGCCCTGGCATAGGGTGACAATTATGCTCCTGTTTTGTCACCCTGGTAGCCCTACCATGAGCTCCTTGTTCAGGCACTCCCTGGTATAGGATGACAACGCTCTGTTCCTGAATTCATATTGTGCTCCGGTGTTGTCACCCTGGTGGTCCTGCCATAAGGTCCTTGTTCAGACATGTCCTGGTATAGGGTGACGATTCTGCTCCTGTTTTGTCACCCTAAGGGCCAGTCCACACCTAGGCGATCCGACTTCAGAGGCGACTTTGCTAGGCGATTTGATTGCGACTTTAAGGTGACTTCAGCGCGACTTAGGGTGACTTTGGGCGGCCTGAAGCAACCTCCATGCCAGGCGACTTTGCCTGTAGCCTAGGGTTGCCACATCATCCCTTTAATCCAGGACACATATTAATTACCCAGGTTGTTCTGTGGCTGATTAAGGTGGTAATTAAACTCACTTGGTGCCTCATCTGCATTAAATTAGCCTCAGAACCTGAGTAATTCATATGTGTCCTGGATTAAAGGGATGATGTGGCAACCCTACTGTAGCCAATCAAAGAAAAGAGGGAGGGGGTTTGCCTTCAAAAATTATTTTCTGTTTCCTGTAAAGTCGCTTCAAAGTCGCATCAATATAGATGGGGGATTCAACTTGGAGGCGACTTCCATTGAATCCTATGGGCACAAGTTGGATAGAAGTCGACTTGAAGTAGTACAGGAACCTTTTCTGAAGTCGCCTTGAAATCGGAGTGACTTCAGTAGCGCATATTAAGACGGTTCCCATTCATTTCAATGGGATTTCTGATGTCAAGCGACTTAAGGCGACACAAGTCGGATCACAAGTCGCCTAGGTGTGAACCGGCCCTTATGGTCCTGCCATGAAGTTTGTTGTTCAGGCACATCCTGCTATAGAGTGACAACGCTCTGTCTCAGTCTCTCAATTGTACTCCTGTGTTGTCACCATGGTGAACCTACCATGAACGTCCTTGCTCAGGTTATAGGGTGACAGCGCTCTGTCCTTGTCCCCCAGTTCTGCTCCTGTTTTGTCATCCTGGTGATCCTGCCATGAAGATGCTAGCTCAGGCATTTCCTGGTATGGCATGACAATGTTTTGTCCCTGTCTCTCAATTATGCTCCTATGTTGTCACCCTGGTGGTTCTGCCATGAAGGTCTCTGTTCAGGCCCTTTCTGTTATAGGGTGACAACGCTCTGTCCCTGTCTCCTGTGTGTGCTCCTACGTTGTCACCCAGGCTTCTGCTGGAGACTGCTAGTGGCCGTTCCAACACACGTTTATGCAGGCATGGTCCACTGTTGTCACCATCACTACCCTGAGCACCCTCAGTGCATGGACACATGAAGTGGCTGCAAAGAGGATGCAGGAGATCAGCAGCACTGAGATACAACAAAGGATAAAAAAGGTGAAAACAAGTATTTTATTAACAATAAAATGGCAATAATTTATGATGTAAAACACCTGGAAATGTAGGGGTCTTCTTCTTATTGTTTCACATTCATTCTATTTATCACATCGATATTCTCCAGTCTTCAGAAGAGATTCGTCCAACATTCCCCTGTGGAGAATTGCATCAAACAAGATTTGCACGTGTGAAAATGTCATCAAATGAGATTCACCCGCATCTGTTCTCTAATGCTTTACCATACTATGCATCCTATTATGTAGATATGGGTTGGTGTTCACCTAACCATTGCCTATTTATATGTATAATTTTTTTGCCATACCCCTGCTCCTAAAGCTAACTGGCATTAAGGTAAGTGGTATATATGCCCTCCCTTTCTGGCTTTTCCTTCTGGGCACTGGTTCTGCTGAAGAGCCCGGTACCGATCATCTCAAAGCACCCCCAATGAATAGAGGTCCTCCTTACCATCAATCAACATCTGTATCCTTGGCGCAGGCATCCAACTGCCACCCTGGCTCCCCAGAAAGTAGTGCTCTACCATTTGGATCGTTGACCAGACATTGGCCATCACTGCCCTCAGATGGCAAGACCATCACCATAACTGGCCTAGCTGGTTGCTGGTTGAAAGGCTCTTCAGCTCCATGGCCCATTTTTTTCTGGGAACCAGAGTGGCAGTCGGGAGCTTACGGCAAGGATACTGATGTTGGTGGATGATAAGGCGGAGTTAGCGCTTTCCCATTCAGATCATTGACCAGACATTGACCATTATGGCCATCAGATGGCAAGACCATTACCATGATTGGCCTAGCTGGTTGCTGGTTGAGAGCCTCTTCAGCTCCATTGCCCCTTTTATCTGGGAACCAGAGTGGCAGTTGGGTGCCTGTGGCAAGGATACAGATGTTGGTGGAAGATAAGGAGGGGTTAGCGCTTTCCTATTTGGATCATTGACCAGACATTGACCATCATGGCCCTCAGATGACAAGACCATCACTATGACTAGCCTAGCTGGTTGAGAGGCTCATCAGCTCGATGGCCCATTCTGTTGGCGGATGATAAGAAGGGTTTAGCGCTTTCCCATTCAGATCATTGACCATCATGACCCTCAGATGGCGAGACCATCACTATAACTAGCCTAGCTGGTTGCTGGTTGAGAGGCTCTTCAGCTCCATGGCCCATTCTTTCTGGGTACCAGAATAGTAGTTGGGTGCCTGTGGCAAGGGTACAGACGTTGGCGCATGATAAGAAGGGGTTATCGCTTTCCCATTCGGATCATTGACCAGACGTTGACCATCATGGCCCTCAGATGACGAGACCATCACTATGACTAGCCTAGCTGGTTGAGAGGCTCATCAGCTCGATGGCCCATTCTGTTGGCGGATGATAAGAAGGGTTTAGCGCTTTCCCATTCAGATCATTGACCATCATGACCCTCAGATGACGAGACCATCACTATAACTAGCCTAGCTGGTTACTGGTTGAGAGGCTCTACAGCTCCATGGCCCATTCTTTCTGGGTACCAGAATAGTAGTTGGGTGCCTGTGGCAAGGGTACAGATGTTGGCGGATGATAAGAAGGGGTTATCGCTTTCCCATTCGGATCATTGACCAGACGTTGACCATCATGGCCCTCAGATGACGAGACCATCACTATGACTAGCCTAGCTGGTTGAGAGGCTCATCAGCTGGATGGCCCATTCTGTTGGCGGATGATAAGAAGGTTTTGCGCTTTCGGATCATTGACCATCATGACCCTCAGATGACGAGACCATCACTATAACTAGCCTAGCTGGTTACTGGTTGAGAGGCTCTTCAGCTCCATGGCCCATTCTTTCTGGGTACCAGAATAGTAGTTGGGTGCCTGTGGCAAGGGTACAGATGTTGGCGGATGATAAGAAGGGGTTATCGCTTTCCCATTCGGATCATTGACCAGACGTTGACCATCATGACCCTCAGATGACGAGACCATCACTATAACTAGCCTAGCTGGTTGCTGGTTGAGAGGCTCATCAGCTCCATAGCCCATTCTATCTGGGCACCAGGGTAGCAGTTGGTTACCCGCTGCACAGATGTTAGGGGATAGTATAGATAAGGCAGAGCTCTCCCGTTCAGCTCATTGGCCACATTATTGACCTGGAAACCTGGTTTGGTGTATTTCTCAGATTTTTGCATTTCTCTCCTGATATCCAAAGATCTCAGTAAAGAATTAAAATGTCTCCTTTGTTCACTAGAAAGAGAACCAGGTCAGTTTTCAGAGAACCATCTCTTTCCACAAAAACCCAC
Source organism: Glandirana rugosa (assembly GCA_018402905.1). Lineage (NCBI taxonomy): Eukaryota > Metazoa > Chordata > Amphibia > Anura > Ranidae > Glandirana > Glandirana rugosa. The sequence continues at coordinate 491,665 of BLSH010036256.1, forward strand.
CTATGATAATGGCTGACGGCCTCCTCCCAATATGCTACCTGATCCCACATGAAAAGAAAACCGCCGCACCCTTTGCCCATGTAAGAAAACTAGTTGAACAGGAAACATTTTTGTTTTTTTGTCCTATTTCTTTCTTTTGGTGTGTGTGTCTGCAGATAGCTTTCTGGAGATCGGGTGTGCAGTTCTTCCAATGACTGGTTTATGCCGTATTATCAGTGTCACCTCCCATAGACAATGTATTAATTATATTGTAATTTTACTCTAGGGCCAGGGATATGCAATTAGCGGACGTCCGGATGTTGCAGAACTACAAATCCCATGAAGCATAGCAAGACTCTGACAGCCACAAGCATGACACCCAGAGGCAGAGGCATGATGGGATTTGTAGTTTTGCAACAGCTGGAGGTCCGCTAATTGCATATCCCTGCGTCTATGGCAGTGGTTCTCAACTCTGGTCCTCGGGACCCCCCAACAGGCCAGGTTTGCAGGATAACTGAAATACATCACAGGTGATATAATTTGCTGCTCAGTGATTGCAGTATTCTAGTCTGCATCTCCCCAAGGTAATACTTAAAATCTGGCCTGTTGGTGGGTCCCGAGGACCGGAGTTGAGAACCACTGGTCTAGGCTAATGAAAAAAAAAGCAAACAAATGATGCAGTTATGTAATTATTAATACATTGTTGCATTCTTTTTAAATACCTGACCGTGACCTGAAATCGGTCTCTTGCAGTCCCTGTACAGCAGAGCTGGAGTGTGAGAGGAAGAAGCAGCACAAGAAGCCCATCAGTGTCTGTGCTGGCAAGACGTATTGTAAGGAAGGTCGGATTCTCGTCAGTAGAAGTAAGCCAGTGCGGTTGTATGAACGTGCCCATAACATTGCCCATACCTCTAAGGGAGGGAAATTCTGGCATAAACGAAAATTAGAGTGCTCGCTCGCTGCTGGTATTGATGCCCAGTGGCATAAATAAACTGAAGCACTGCAGAAGGAAGTTGCTGAGTGGTCTTCAGCTAGTCCTTGTTAACCTGAGACCTGACCAACTGATTTTGCCTCACAGGGTGTGACTTTTTCCTCTTTATTGTAACTTTGGCCTCCCTCCTGGACTGTCATGGTCAGGGGTCAGGCTCGGAGACCAGTAGCCATAGCAGGAGAGAAGCTCCCACCGACCAGCAGGATAAGTACACAAGCAAGTCACCGTAGTGGACAACGTGGGCTCACCCAAGGTTGGAGGTCTAAGCACTAACCTGGTGTTCACCAGAGCTTCTGATGGTGGAGATGAGTTTTGCTGTGTGTTAGTACCAGGTCACAGTCCTCTGGATCTCCACACCAGGACATAAGCAAACTGGGGTACAGCAGCAGATATAGCAGGAGGGGATCAAGCAGAAGTATAATCAGTAAACAAGCCAAAGGTCATTAAAGCGGAGTTCCACCCTTTCCTTATGTTTATTAAAAGTCAGCAGCTACAAAAAGTGTAGCTGCTGACTTTTAATAAACAGACACTCTCCTGTCTCTCGGTCCAGCGATGGGGCCACACGGAGCGATGGCATTGCTACTGTGGGCACCCGGCCGCGCCTTCACGGCCGGGCGCACACTGCGCATCCGCGAGCGGCGCTGCGCTTTGTGATTGGTCCCGAAGTCTTCTAGAACCTGTCCTGTGTCCCAGAAGACTTTGGGCGGGAGGGGGAAGGAGACCTTCCACTTCCGATCACCTAAGGCGACCGGGGCGGAAGTACCTGAAAAAATTGGGTATCCCCATACCCCCTTCCCCCCCCAAAAGCTCAGTTACAGCATCCGGAGCTGGAGAGGAGAACTTAAAGCGGAAGTTCTACTTTTGGGTGGAACTCCGCTTTAAGTTGTTGCAGGTTGGGATGAAGTAGTAGCATGTTTGAGGAACAAGCCATAGGTCGTTAACAGATGGTTGCAAGTTGAGATCGAGTATAAGCTTAGTTGAGAAACAAGCCATAGGTCAGTAATAAGTAGTTGCAGGTTGGGATCAAGCGGAAGCATAGTCGAGGAACAAGCCAACGTTGCAGAGGTGTAGCTAGGACCTTCAGGGCCCCGGTGCAAGAAATTATGAAGGGCCCCCTGGCCAGGGCCCTTCCCTCTTCTCACTGATCCTGGGGCCCTTTACTCCTATTGTGGGTCCCTTTATTACGGTACGGCAGTGGTGCCCTTTCCCAAGTTCCACAGCGGGCCCCCTTTCTGCCATCTTCGGGCCTCCCCATGGGGGTGAAATGCCAGGGCCCGGTCACAATTGCAGGCTTTGCAATCCTGATAGTTCCCTCACTGTTGTCAGTGGTTTTTCAATTTTATTTTAATTGTATTATTTTTTTACCATTTTATTTTATTTCTTTTACAATTTTATTTTTATTATTTTTTACAATTTTTTTAGGAGCTCTGTTGGGGGCTTTGATTAAATATCAGGGGTCTAAACAAACCTCTCAATCCCCATCTGTGTAGCCTCAGCTGCACAGAATGAATGGACAGGAATAGCTGTGTACAGAGCCTCCCATTCTTACAGAAATGGAAGTATAGTAAAAAACAGTTTACTATGCTTCAGTTATGAATGAACCAATTGGTACCAATCACTGACTCTGTCCATTCAGAAAAGGAAGGAGCCGGTAAATGACAAATTTACCGACCCATTCCCATCTCTCCATCATGACGCATCTTCTACAGCAGCTGGGAGGAGAGGGGAGGGGGGAACCAGGGAAGCACACAGAGACCCTGGGAACAGCAGACAAGACAAGTAAACTGGATAGAGGAAAATGGGCGAGATTGGGTCCTCTAAATGCCACCCCCACCATCCCTCCTATCCAGGTGTACAAGGGAGGCACACGCGCAATTGCAACCCCTGCAACCCCTATTGTTACGCCCCTGCATGGTTGGTAATGAGTAATAGTGAAGATACGGATGGCAGCAGGAGAAACAAGGGCAAGACATTAGCTGGAGAAGAGCACAATCTGACAAACAGCAAGTGCAAAAGCATGGCTTAAACAGGAAGCTCATGGGAGGAGCAAGGAGCTCAGGGTTAATAAAAAAAACAAGACACAAGGCAGGATTGTCCAAAGTATCAGAAAGGGAGCTGTCCAGAACCCCAAGTGGCTCAGCAAGAAGAGCTACTGCCGGATGCAGCAGAGGTCGTGGGTTTAGATCCTGTTCTTGACATGGAATCTGGTTACTATCTTTATTGCCCAGCAGCTGCTGACCTTGGCTTGTTTCCTGGACTCTGTTTTGGCCTCCTGGTTCAGTACGACACTGTTACTGACTTCAGTTTGTGCCCCAACTCTGCCTTTGTCTCCTTATCTGGTACCACGTTGTTCCTTTGCCTGGTTCCTGCTCCGTGATCCTCAGTTTCATGCTCTAAACATCTGACTTGCAACACAGGTGTGGTATGGCCTGCAGCTCTAGTTCTCATGCCATCACACTCTCTGTCACCACTTTCAGGAGCAGTGGTGGCTGGTGACATTTTAGGAAGGGGGGGGCGTCAGACCCAGCCCTTCCTTTTTGACCCCTCCCACTTATCATAAGCCCCACCCCTCCCCTTATAGATTCCACCCATTGTGTCAGGAGTATACAGCCCAGCATCACCAGATAGGGTATACAGCATCGCCAGATAGGGGTATACACATCATTGCCAGATAGGGGTATATACAGCACCACAGATAGGGGTATATACAGCACCACAGATAGGGATATATACAGCACCACAGATAGGGGTGTATGCAGAACCACAGATAGGGATATACAGCACCATAGATAGGGGTATATACAGCACCACAGATAGGGGTGTATGCAGAACCACAGATAGGGATATACAGCACCATAGATAGGGGTATATACAGAACCACAGATAGGGATATACAGCACCACAGATAGGGGTATATACAGAACCACAGATAGGTATATACAGCATCACAGATAGGGATATATACAGCACCACAGATAGGGGTGTATACAGCACCTCAGATAGGGGTATATACAGCACCACAGATAGGGGTATATACAGCACCACAAATAGGGATATATACAGCACCACAGATAGGGATATATACAGCACCACAGATAGGGGTATATACAGAACCACAGATAGGTATATACAGCATCACAGATAGGGATATATACAGCACCACAGATAGGGGTGTATGCAGAACCACAGATAGGGATATACAGCACCATAGATAGGGGTATATACAGCACCACAGATAGGGGTATATATAGAACCACAGATAGGGGTATATACAGAACCACAGATAGGGATATACAGCACCATAGATAGGGATATACTGCACCATAGATAGATATATACAGCACCACAGATAGATATATACAGAACCATAGATAGGGGTATACAGCGGGCCTCGCGGTACTGACAGTGTCCCCCCCCGGGTAGTCGGGACATCAAAGTCCCACACTTACCCCATCTAGGAGTGAGCAGTAGGCTGCGAGCGGGCAGCAGGTAGTGTCCGACGAGCGGGGAGTGATGCGGCTTGGCTTCGGCTGTGCATCCCCCTCCTCCTCCGACGAGAAAGGCGTCCAATAGTTGCTTCCTGTTTGGCGGAAAGCGCTTTAGTGTTAGAAAGGCAAATGTTAATTTGCCTTTGTAAGGGCTTGTGGTGCCACACTCTGCACCACAAGCCACACTATATTGACGCCTATTAGAGCCTACGGCTCGTGTGAGATGCTTCAAGGAAACCCCCTGCCGTGGTAATTCATGCAGCTGGCCCCTTTGAGGGGGTGGTCGCGGGCGGCCATGGATAGATTCATGCTATTCCTGAATCTATCCATAGCATAGAGGGGGTGGTGGGGACTGTGCACCCTTAATGGACGGGCCGCCACTGTTCAGGAGTGTTGGGCAGGAGGTGCAAGAGGAACCCCCCTAATCTACTCTGGTCTTCCACCAGGCACAAGATAAGTATGCTGATAGTAAAACAAAACAAAGGAGATGAACTCATCACTGTACTTCTTCTCCTTTCACTGTCCAGTCACAGGCTATAAATATAGAAGGGGCTGCGCTAATAGCAAAAATACCACATACAAATTGATCACATATGGATAAAAATGCTAAACCTCAAAGGCAATGGTAGATTAGCATAAATCTGCAAATAATAAATTTAACACCTCGGCTATGATGGATAAATAGTAAATAATATTGAAAACACTTCTATTAGTGAGCAGATGTGTACCCCAGGAGATGATATTACCAAGGCACATAAACACTTTGAATGAACATAAGTCCATAAATGATCCAAAATTCAAGGAAAGTTGATAGGTGAGTATATTACACCAAGTGCTCCTAGAGGGAAATAAATGTGTGATGATCCTCCACCCAATAGTACAAGCCGCTTACCAAATGTAAGCACATAAAGCGCCTTGGCTTCTCACCCAGCCAGGGCCCCACTAGGGGGTGTAGTAGATTTCTCACACTGGATGTAGCCAAGAGAATGGTCCAGCTCCCGTCCAGAAACCGATCACCCAGCATGAAAAAGAAGCTCAATATAGTGTAATATTGCTAAAGGAACTTAATAAATGCAAAGGTTTCAAAAAGAAGCGCATAAAAGACAAAGACCAGCTGTCTTAACATGTGTAAATCCAAAGGCAGTGACGTCAGTGCCCGACGTACGTTTTGTCTCCTAACAGACGTCGTCTAGGGGATTGGGCGCGCTGCTGAAGCACTGTCTCTTATAGATGTAGCGGTACCCCCAAAGGAGCTGCCAATTTGATTTATATTTGTCTCAACCCTAAATAACTGTCCCAACCCCTCTGGCACACTTAGCAATAGTGTACTTGCAATGCACAGAAAGGCAGACACAATTGGAGTAAACAGAAGGTTTGTTTTCTGGTAGACTTTCCACATTCAAACAAACCACACACTGAGACTCAAATGACAGAAAAATAGTAAACTGTGACATACAATGGTATAAACAAGGACTCAAATATGCACTTCAAATTAATACAGGCAATCAGCTTGAATGGCTTTTAAAATGACCTATGCCCTCGGGCATAAAGGGGAACTAATCTGGCTTAGTAACCACCAGTCTGTTTCCTGAGATCACCGACCCAAGTCATGAAATGTGAAGCTATAGGCCACCAATACAAATTATTACTGTAGCAGTTGTAATGAGAGTTCCCCTTAAAAGGTAGTCACTGGGATCACTAAGCTACTCATACCAAAAGAGTGATAGTGAGCGTCCTCACAATTGAGATGTCCAAGATCTCTGGCTAGCCTGGCGTTGGTGCACTTGATGTCCTGGTAGCAAAGTGAACTGTAGTGGCTGAACAGCAGAGCAAAAGAGCAATGACACCTGTACATAGGATTTAATATCACTCAGTCTGTGCAGCGCCCCGTCTCCTGCAAATGGGCACAGATACCCTTGGAATCAATATATCATCTGTTAATGAGGGACCTTTGTACAGGTTAGAATAATCTTCTGATTCAGCTGAGTCTGTCTATATGGAAGATGTATGAAAAAAAACCCCGAATATACTCAGACACAGGTGTATTGTTTGGTCACCACACCAATCGATCAATATGGAAGTCAGTCCAGCTGTTCAGGGTGTGCTGAAGGCACTGGAAACAATGATGTCCGCTTGCCCTTTTTGCTCTGAGGGAAGACAACTTCCACTGTTTGGCTGCATTCCCCTCCAGAATGACCGATTCCCACTCCATGGATGTCGCTGGCTCTGGAACAGACTTGGACACTGGTTTGCTGGTCCCACTGGTCCCCCTTTAGAATACTGTATCACCACAGCTGGCTGGGACACCGCAGAAATTTAGCTGGCTGGATCGCTGCAGGTAGGCCTCAGGCTGCAGCCCATCTGGGAAGGACACACAGGATCCTTGCTGGTTGACCACGCTGTTCCAAGAGACTGAAGCAGGCCGCAGCCTCTGCTTAAATAGTCCACCAAGATGCACCGTTTTTCCCAGAATTCCCTTTCCACCACACAATGCAATTCCTCCTGAAGGCAATCCAAGGGAAACTTCCTGGAAGTAAACTACAAATCCCAAGATGCACTGCTTCTGCTGGAATAAAGACTGTGATTGTAAAACGTGACAATATCATCTTCCTTTGTTTGGCCACTAGAGGGGGTCTGCTCCACACGACAACTCTACACTCTGTCTTTGAAATGCAGACACAAATATACATATGCTCCCTGCTAAAAGAGTCTGCATGCTTTCAGTGGCCCCTTGGCAAAGGCTCAGAAATAGCGGGCAGCAAAACAGACCCCCGCTACATAGAAAACACTCCCCTGAGTGTCAGGAAGGTGGCCGCCCGCCATCTTGGTGGAGGGAAATTGTGCCCATAAATTAACAATCACTATGTTATAATAAAATTATCAATATGGTGTTTTATCCTGCAACCTGTGCGAGTAACTCAACACAGAATATCAGGAGCGGGAAGGAATTCATGAATGGGCCTATTACAGTGTAACGTCTGCCTCTTTCACTTGCCCGCAATAACATCATAACCACTAGGTGGAACCAAAGGAGAATGAGGATTAGCCTCCTAGAGAGCAGCAATCCCCACTCCCTCATATAAACAACACAAGTTCAATAAAAATAATTATAATTATAGTTGCATTGTTCAAGATATTAATACATAGTAAGACTAAATATCAAATTAAAAGTTGTATTTAAAACTTTAAAAATTTAAAATCTCAGGAGTTATCATAAAAGTATGTACTCAAAAAAGTCCCCGATGGGTCCAGGATGATGAAGTGTTTTTTTTTTTTTTTTTTTAACAGTATTATTATTATTATTATTATACAGGATTTATATAGCGCCAACAATTTACGCAGCGCTTTACAACTTGAGGGTAGACAGTACAAATACAATACACTTAAATACAGTAGGAATCAGAGGGCCCTACTCGTTAGAGCTTACAATCTAAAAACAGTATAAGTTTTTATTGACCACTTAACCTCTTGCCGACCGCCAACCGCAGGTTGACGGCGACAAGGTGGTTCGTTATCGCAAATCGCCGTCATATGACGGCGGCTGTGATAACGCGCACTGCTCACTGTGTTCGGGGAGGGCCAGGGAGCGGGTGCGGCGGCTTCGATTGCTGCTGGCTACCCGCGATGGCCCCCCCCGGAGTGAAAGAACGGAGGTCTGTGTAAGTAAACACGGGCCTCCGTTCTGTGAAGGGGGTAGGGCGATGATCACAGCATTCCTGTATATGGAGGCTGTGACCACTTCCCTTCCCCAGCTAGGGCAGTCCCCACACAGTTAGAACACGCCCAGGGAACACAGTTAACCCTTAGAGCGCCCCCTGCAGGTTAACCCCTTCACTGCCAATGGCATTTACACAGTAATCAGTGCATTTTTATAGCACTGATCGCTGTATAAATGCCAATGGTCCCAAAAAAGTGTCAAAATGGTCCGACATGTCCGCCCCAATATCGCAGTACCGCTAAAAATCGCAGATCGCCGCCATTACTAGTAAAAAATAAATAAAAACCCCAAAAATTAATTCTCATCATCCGTAAACGCGGCCACTTTTGCGCAAACCAATCAATAAATGCTGCTTGCGATTTTTTTTATCACAAATATGAGGAAGAATATAAATCGGCCAAAAACGGTGAAAAAAATGTTTTTTTATATTTTTTTTTTGGATTTGTATTTTAGCAAAAAGTAAGAAATTTGGGTTTTTTTGCAAAATTGTCGCTCTTCTTTTGTTTATAGCGGCGATCAGAAATGACGCAGCGGTGATCAAATACCACCAAAAGAAAGCTCTGTTTGTGGGAAAAAAAGGATGCAAATTTCGTTTGGGTACAACGTCGCACGACCGCGCAATTTTCAGTTAAAGCGACGCAGCGCCGAATCGCAAAAAGGGCTCCGGTCCTAAAGCTGGAAATCCTTCCGGGGCTGAAGTGGTTAAGGACCGGAAAGATTTCCCACGTTAGAACCAGAGCACTTTTTGCGATACGGCACTGCGTCGCTTTAGTTGTGCGACATTGTACCCAAACAAAATTTGCGTCCTTTTTTTCCCACAAATAGAGCTTTCTTTTGGTGGTATTTGATCACCTCTGCGTCATTTCTGATCACCGCTATAAACAAAAAAAGAGCGGCAATTTTGCAAAAAAAAAATCCATATCTCTTACTTTTTGCTAAAATACAAATCCAAAAAAAATATATAAAAAAACTAATTTATTCATCAGTTTTGGCCGATTTATATTCTTCCTCATATTTTTGGTAAGAAAAAAATTGCAATCGGCGTTTATTGATTGGTTTGCACAAATGTTGCCACGTTTACAATCCACGAGAATTAATTTCTGGCGTTTTTACAATTTTTTATTTTGTTTACTGGTAATGGCGGCGATCTGTGATTTTTATCGGGACTGTGATATTGCAGAGGACATGTCGGACATTTTTTACACTTTTTTTGGGACCAATGACATTTATATAGCGATCAGAGCTAAAAATATCCACTGATTACTGTATAAATGTTATTTGCAGTGAAGGAGTTAACCTGCAGGGGGCGCTCTAGGGGTTAACTGTGTTCCCTAGGCGTGAGGGGGCTGGGCTACCCGGGGGCACCAGAGATCTAACTGATCCCAGTGACAGGGATCAGTAGATCTCTTACATGCTGCCTGACAGAGCGGGGAACCGCCATGCTTAGATCGGTGGTTCCCTGGTTTTCTTCTCTGCCAGGTCATCGCGGCTCGCCAGTGGACATCGAGTCCACCCGAGCCACGGCCACACTTCTGTAGAGTGCGGCGGGCACACTACTGCGTACGCGCGAGTCACCGTTTATAAACGACGATTCGCAGGACAGCGCCACTCTGCAGCAGTAAATGTATGCGAGGGGGTCGAGAACTGGTTAAAGTCTGTAGGGTATACAAGCCAATATAAAGGTACAAAATACATAAGAGAAACATTACAAAGGTTTGAGTAACACAGCAACAACAGTATCTCACATTCAGGAAAAAAGAGGGGTGCAATAGGCACAGTATATGTTATAACAGCGAGGTATGGTATCATCACAGAACAATATGAACATGCTTAGCTAAAGGTAACAGGAATGTTCGTTCAGCAGCAAGGAGGAGGGCAAAGGGAGGGGAGCAGTGGCGGACACTCTATAGGGGGCGCAGGGGCGCCGCCCCCCTATCCTTGCATCCAGCCCCCTAATCTAAATGCAGTAGGGTTTTTTTTTTTTTAGAAGCATGTGATTACAGCCTGAGGCTCTAATAGGCTTCAAAAAAGGGTGGGCTCGGGGTGCAGAGCACTGCGCTATTGTCTTCCTCATTCTCCTCCCAGCCAATCAGGAAGCCCCTATTGGCCAGGGAGTCTTAGGACTCCCTGTCCAATCGTGTCTAGGGAGACACTTCCTGTTCCTGCGCGGCCGGGAGGAGAATGGCTCTCTGTGTGCTCTCTGGTCAGACCGGCCTCGGCTCTTCCTTCCCCCTGCCTCAATAAGGTAAGGCATCATTCTCATAGCAAATTCACAGTGAATCCCCATGGTCTGTCTCCTGGGGAGGGGGGGGGGGAGA
>BLSH010036256.1:582914-593731 GCA_018402905.1 Glandirana rugosa
CATTAATAATAATAATATAATATATATATATATATATATATATATATATATATATATATATATATATATACACACATTGCTTTTGTATATGCATATATATATATATATATATTTCTTTTTTATTTTTTATTTTTTTTTGGAACAACCATTTCAAACTTACATGTTTATTGGGATTACATTATGTTTTTTCTTTTTATCAATTTCTACAATTCTGTTTTAATTCATGAAATTCCCCAGGCTGTATAAATGACATATTATTAAATATTTTATGTAATAATATATTATATTATATTATCAATATATTATACAGTATTATAAATAATTACATTATATATATATATATATATATATATACACACAAACACATATATAGTTATATATATATATATATTATTATGTATAATTACACTTTCTTTTTTTTAAGCTTTTTTTATTTTTTATTTTTTTTTGGAAAATCCATTCAAACTCACCTGTTTATGGAAACTAAATAATGTTTATTCTCTTTTCATTTCCCAGTTCTGTTTGTCTCTTAGAATTCCACAGGCAGAATTAGAATCTCTCGGGTGAAACCTTCATTGGGTAACAAATGTACAACGACTTCCTTATTTATACTATTACTTCCCTAATGTGAATGGCAAAGAGGAAGTTGGACCTCCATTGCAAATATCAACTGTTAGGAAACGCTAGGAAGCAATGGATTGTAATCCTCCAATGAGAGTTCACCTTACGTCGGTTTAGAGTAGTTAGTGATAGAAGGAGGATGCTGATTGGCTGCACTGGCCTGTTCAGCACACTGTGTGACACATGTTTGTTCCTGCGGGGAAATATTTTTCTATTTTAATAAAAGAAACCTAGACTGAGAAAACATAGAGGCTGCTATGGCTGTCTTTCAGAAAATGCTAATTGCCTGGCTGATCTGCTTTCATGCAGCGTCCTTGGTACTTTCTAAGGGCCCGTTCACGCCTGAGCGCATCAGAAACATGCATTCCTGCTCGTGGTTTTTTTTTTTTATGTGGCAATGTACATTGTGCCTCCAACACCTGCAAAAAAAAAAATTTTAGTGCTTGTTTTGGCGCGTCTGTAGCGCGTTTCGTCGCGTGGCAAAACGTCAGTCTGCTACCCGCACTTGAGGTGCCGTTAACAATTAATGGCATGCAAGCTTGACCCAAAAAATGCAGCATGGTTGTAGAGCGTTTCTGAAACGTGTGGGAACCTGCATGGTGCCGCATCACCGTGTGGTTCGGCACGTTTTTGGGAAAGGATCCGGGACTTCTTTTCCGTGTTTCTGAAATGAATGCAAAATGCATGTAAATGGCGCCCCCGCTTGGTTGCGCCTGTAACTGTTAACCAATCCTTAGGAGCAATGTTACTCGTGTTTAGTGCCAGGACAAGGTCATCTAGAGCCCCGGGTGAACACGCCAAACTGCTCCCCCACGCATGAGCGTTATGCATCCGCAAAATCCCCTCCCCCACCAAAAAAATTAAGCACTAATTTGCATACTTACCACCTAAATTATAAATTACCCCTCCTTCCAGTACAAATTCCCCCTCCCAGCAAAAATCCTTGCCCCCCCCCCTCAAATTCAAATCCCCCCCCCCACCCAGTGATCAATAAGAAGCTAACAATCTAACTTTGTAACAAGGAGAGAGGCAGCAGCACGGGGCTGATCTGTGTCACACAGATTGAATGATGTTCTGGGTCTGAAGTTTGGTCATTTCAATCGTTGTTTTTCCCGGTGTGATTGGAGGATGTGGTCGGCGACTTTTCTATATGACCCCTGAGCAGGAAGGTGTGGTTTGTCTGTACAAAGCCGTGTCTGAGAAATACAGATTTGGGCTCTGGTTTCCTTTGTCTTCTCTACTTCAACTTTGTATAACCCGGAGGTGTGATCTACTTTCCGATTGTATCCCCCCATCCCCCTCTCTTCATTCCATCCCCCCCCCCCCCCCGCTCTCCTCTCTTCCTCTCTCCCCCCTTTCACCATTACTCCCTATGTGACTCCCTCCTCCCGCTCTCCTACTCTCTCTTCCATTTCACTCTCCTTCCCTCTCCCTCTTCTCTCTACCTCTCCTCTCCCCTTTCCTCTTCTCCCTCCTGTCCTCTTCTCTCCTCTCCTTTCCCTCTTATTTTCTCTTCTCTTTTTTCACTTTCCCTCTCCTCTCCTCTCTTCTCCTCTCCCTTTATCTCTCTCTTCCCTCTGTCCCCTTATTTCCTCTCCTTCCTATTTTCTCCTCTCTCTCTTACTCTCTCCTCTCCCCTTCTTTCTCCTCTCCTTTTCTCTCCACTCTCTCTCTTCCTTCTCTCTCTCTCTCTCATTTCCTCTCCCTCCTATTATCGCTCCTCTCTTCTTTCTCGTTCTCTCTCCTCTCTCCTGTCCCTTTCTCTATCCCTTCCCCTTTTCTCTCCTCTCCTCTTCTCTTGCCTCTCCTTTTGTCTCTTCTCCTCTTCTCTCCTTTTTGCTCCTCTCCATTCCTCTCTCTCCTCGCCTTTTGTCTCCTCTCCTCTTCTCTCATTTTTTCTCCTCTCTTCTTTTTTCTCCACTCCTACCTTTTTCTCTCTCCTCTCCTTTTCTCGACTCTCCACTTCTCTCTCTCCTCTCTTTTTTTCTCGTCTCCACTTCTCTGTCTCCTCTACTTTTGTCTCTTCTGCTCTTCTCTCAGGTCTCACCTTTTTTTCTCCTCTCCTCCCCTCTTCTCTCTCTCCTCTCCTCCTTTTTTCTCCACTCCTTTTCTCTTCTCTCTCTCCTCTCTCTGTTGTTTCCTCTCTCCCTACCTCTGCAACATCAGACCCACAGGAATGGTAATAAGACGGTCATTATCTGAGTGTTTGATGGTCATCAGGCGGTCCTTATCTCCGGGTATAATGGTTATCAGACAGTCCTTATCTCCGGGTATGATGGTTATCAAATGGTCCTTATCACTGGGTATAATGGTCATCAGATGGTCCTTATCTCCGGGTATAATGGTAATAAGACGGTCATTATCTGAGGGTTTGATGGTCATCAGACAGTCCTTATCTCCGGGTTTGATAGTCATCAGACGGTCCTTATCTCCGGGTATAATGGTTATCAGATGGTCCTTATCTCCGGGTATAATGGTCATCAGATGGTCCTTATCTCCAGGTATAATGGTTATCAAATGGTCCTTATCACTGGTTATAATGGTCATCAGATGGTCCTTATATCCGGGTATAATGGTAATAAGACGGTCATTATCTGAGTGTTTGATGGTCATCAGACGGTCCTTATCTCCGGGTATGATGGTCATCAGATGGTCCTTATCTCCAGGTATGATGGTCATCAGAAGGTCCTTATCTCCGGGTATCATGGTAATAAGACGGTCATTATCTGAGGGTCTGATGGTCATCAGACGGTCCTTATCTCCGGGTATGATGGTCATCAGACAGTCCTTATCTCCGGGTCTGATGGTCATCAGACGGTCCTTATCTCCGGGTATGGTGGTCATCAGACAGTCCTTATCTCTGGGTATAATGGTCATCAGATGGTCCTTATCTCCGGGTATAATGGTTATCAGCTGGTCCTTATCACTGAGTATAATGGTCATCAGACAGTCCTTATATCCGGGTATAATGGTAATAAGACGGTCATTATCTGAGGGTTTGATGGTCATCAGATGGTCCTTATCTCCGGGTATGATGGTCATCAGACGTACTTATCTCCGGGTATCTTGGTAATAAGACAGTCCTTATCTGAGTGTTTGATGGTCATCAGATGGTCCTTATCTCCGGGTATAATGGTTATCAGATGGTCCTTATCTCTGGGTATAATGGTCATCAGATGGTCCTTATCTCCAGGTATAATGGTAATAAGATGGTCATTATCTGAGGGTTTGATGGTCATCAGATGGTCCTTATCTCCGGGTTTGATGATTAACAGACGGTCCTTATCTCTGGGTTTGATGATCATCAGATGGTCCTTATCTCCGGGTATGATGATCATCAGACAGTCCTTATCTCCGGGTATCATGGTAATAAGACCGTCATTATCTGAGTGTTTGATGGTCATCAGATGGTCCTTATCTCTGGGTATAATGGTCATCAGATGGTTCTTATATCCAGGTATAATGGTAATAAGACGGTCATTATCTGAGGGTTTGATGGTCATCAGACGGTCCTTATCTCCGGGTATGATGGTCATCAGACGGCTCTTATCTCCGGGTTTGATGATCATCAGACGATCCTTATCTCCGGGTATGATGGTCATCAGACGGTCCTTATGCTTGGATATGATGGACATCAGAAGGTCCTTATCTCTGGGTTTGATGATCATCAGACGGTCCTTATCTCCGGGTTTTATGATCATCAGACGGTCCTTATCTCCGGGTGTGATGGTCCTCAGGCGGTCCTTATCTCCAGGTATGATGGTCATCAGATGGTCCTTATCTCCGGGTTTTGTGATCATTAGGGATGGGCTGAACGGACCCCTGTTCGGTTCGCACCAGAACTTTCGAACATCCTGAAAGTTCGGACCTGAACAATGAACCCCATTGAAGTCAATGGGGCCTGAATGTCAAAAATCAAAAGGGCCCATTTTGGCTTATATGCAAGTAATTGGGCATACAATGGTTATAGGGGTCCGGGTCCTGCCCTGGGGGATGTGTGTCAATGAAAAAAAAAGTTTGTAAAAAAAAACATCATTTTTAACCACTTCAGCCCCGGAAGGATTACCCACTTTAGGACCAGAGCACTTTTTGCGATTCGGCACTGCGTCGCTTTAACTGACTATTGCGCGGTCGTGCGACGTTGTACCCAAACAAAATTTGTGTCCTTTTTTTCCCACAAATAGAGCTTTCTTTTGGTGGTATTTGATCACCGCTGCGTCATTTCTGATCACCGCTATAAACAAAAGAAGAGTGACAATTTTGCAAAAAAAACCCCAAATTTCTTACTTTTTTGCTAAAATACAAATCCAAAAAAAAAAATATAAAAAAAATTTTTTTTTTCAACGGTTTTGGCCGATTTATTTTCTTCCTCATATTTTTGATTAAATTGGTTTGCGCAAAAGTTGCCGCATTTACGGATGATGAGAATTCATTTCTGGGGTTTTTATTTTTTTTTACTAGTAATGGCGGCGATCTGCGATTTTTAGCGGTACTGCGATATTTCGGCGGACATGTCGGACCATTTTGACACTTTTTTGGGACCATTGGCATTTATACAGCGATCAGTGCTATAAAAATGATTACTGTGTAAATGTCATTGGCAATGAAGGGGTTAACCTGGGGGGGGCGCTCTAAGGGTTAACTGTGTTCCCTGGGCGTGTTCTAACTGTGTGTGGGCTGCCCTAGCAGGGGGGAGGGGAGTGATCACAGCTTCCATATAGAGGAAGGCTGTGATCACTCCCTTCCCCCTCTCACAGAACGGAGATCCGTGTTTACATGCACGGATCTCCGTTCTTTCACTACGGGGGGGTCATCGCGGGTAGCCGGCAGCGATCGAGTCCGCCGTACACGCTCCTCGGCCACCCCTGGACACAGTGAGTGCGCCTCCGGTGGCGCGCGTGCGCTCACAGTGCGCAATGTCGCAGCCGCCGTCATATGACAGTGGTTTGCAATATCGAACCACTTTGTCAGCAAGTGGTTAAATTAGCAGTGATATTTATAATGCTTAATGTGAAAAAAAAATGAAAAATTCCTTTAAATATTGTGCCTGGGGGTCCCCTTAGTCTGCCTGTAAAAGGGTGCATCTCTGTGAGGTGTAGAACATAGCCAGAGCAAAATGACATTTACAAAGGAAAAATTGTCATTTAAAATCAGGGCTGTAATGTATTGCCGGCTCTTCAAAGGAACAGGTTCGTTATAGCTTGCATTAAGAGCTTTAGGGACAAGATTAACACTTTCCAGAATAAGGTTCAATAATGAAAAGCTCAAAATTGGTGCAGATAAAATATTTACAGAAAAATAGTGGTACTAAGCAATTAGAGACATAATATACAGCAGCAAGGAGATAAGACAGAATGGAAGGGGAGAAAGTTATTTGCAGTTAAATGTCCGTGATTGATCAGAGAGTCGTTGATGAGTCCACAGGTTCTCGGATGTTCATTCTTTGATGGTAAGGTGAGAACTCGCACTGCCCGGTCTATTCCCTTTTTCTCTGAAGGCCAAGGGGTGGGGCCATATGGAGGACCATGGAATAGCAACCCTCCCTAATATGCAGTTTGCAGCATAAAAATCATATCTCGGGATGGGATCACCCTGCAGATCCAGCATTAAGGAATTCAAGCTCAGCATGCACAGTGCATTAAAATACGTCTAAACACAACAGACTTGTCACTTTCCGTTACCCTGGGAAGAGGAGAAACTATCGGTGGTTTCCCGTATGATCAAATTCATCAACGTTTGGACTCATTTTATTGGTAATGAATTTCCGCATTCAAATTTTTACTTTTTTATTGAGATGTCACGTTGCTATCTGGAGTTATGAAATGTGGGTACATTTTCTACCTTTAAGATTGACTAAGGGTCTCTGGGAAAGTCACAGCTGCTGGAGGGGGATTTATGGCCCTTCCTTATCTCAGGCATCCTGTGTTGTCTCTTAATGGATCTGATTTATTGGTTTATGATCAGGCTTGCCAAAACACCTCCAGACCTGTTGGAGCCTGTTACGGGGACCCAGGAATTCCTAAGTTGATGGGAGGGGGGACGAGGAGTTTTTTCATTGCAGGGTGGCTGTCTCCTTAAAGCTGAGACCGTCATGGCGTATGTTTGACAAAATGCCTGCCAGTTTTCGTGTGTCCTGCACCTGATATCATTACACCCCCCATCTCACCTCTCCTCTCTCTCTCCCTCCTCTCCTCTCCCTCCCCTCTCTCTTCCATTCGCCCTCCTCTTTCTCATTTGCTCTCTTTCTCCTCTCTCTCTCCCCCCTAACCCTCTCCTCTCTCTTACTGTATATCCCCTTTCTTTTTTTCCTCTCTCTCTCCTTTCCTCTTACTCCCCCCCCCCCATCCCCCTCTCTCTCTCTCTCTCTCTCTCTCTCTCTCTCTCCCTCTCTCTCTCAGACTCCAGGGAAAACAAAATATAGGCAGATTAAACATCATCTTTAATAATTATTTGTAAGATCAAGATTTTAAATGAATACCAAAAGAAAAAAATAATAAATACGATGTAAAAATGTATACATTAAAAAAATGGACATACAACTGGTCATAGTTTCTGTGTAAAGCGTCTTCATGAAAATGGTTGGGCTCCACTTGCACTAGTGCAATGCTCAATCATTCTAGATGCTGCTTGTAAGAGAATAGGTCTTGTTTTCTCTGCCACCTGCTGGTCATAGGTTGCATTACAGCATATTGCATTCCCAGCGCAACTTCAGTCATTTTTTCGTCTTTCCATCTATTAAATCCTCTGCACTTGTTTTAACTTTGGATAGTAAAACATTTTTTTTCTGCCAGTAAATACCTTATACAGCCCATTTCCTGTTTCTTGTCTGGTCATTAGCCTAGGCTTATGACTTTGTGCACAGCTCCCTCTCTCACTCTCCTGAGAGTTTGCCAGGAAGGGAGGGTTGATGAGACATAAGAGGGCCAATGAGAGCTGCAGGGCTGGAGGTGTGCCTCTGTGTGTCAGTGTAAATCCAGGAAGTGAACAGGCAGCAGCTTTAGCTGCCCACAGTTAAAATGGCTGCAGCCAGACTCAGTGGAGGGAGATTTCTGCAGCATATTTGGCAAGCACAGAATCACAGTACATATAAAATAATATGCAAAGTGATTGGGGGGAAGCTTCAGAATGGCAAAGATGTTTTTATTACAAATTATGTGAGCAGACTGCAGTTAACTGCTGGGGCTTTTCTGGCACTTTTTGTTTCCATATAACAATCTATATTTTTTGCTAGAAAATTACTTGGCCATGCAGTCCATAATATTGCATGCAGTCTGTTTTTTTTTTTTTTTTTTTTTTTTTTTTTTTAGTGGAGGGTTAGAACCCCTCTCAGGTTTTTATTCTGGTCTGTGTCCCCTTATTATCTGAATGATCACTTACAAGATTTAAAAAAATATATCAATAATCATAATTTTTTTTCCAAAATCTGACAATACAATATATTTAAAGCATAACTGAATGCTGACACCTATATACAAAATGTCAGCACTAGCCACGCGACATGTAGCATGCATCCACAGCCGATCGCCACCATGTTCAGCTTAAAGGCAACGCGGGAATTTCTAGCTTCTTTGGCAGTGTCGCCAATACTCCGAGCCTCTACTGTCTGCAACAGAAATAAGTAAATGTCACCTGATGAAATGCAAATGCTGCCAAATCTTTTTTTTTTTTTGTGAACTAACACTTAGTAGGGGTCAAATTATAATATATTTGTTGGATGAATGTCACTAGCATTCGCCCAGCCTGCACGAATTTCCTTTTTATTTTCTTTGATATGATTATGTCTATGATCGTCAGCGCCATCTAGTGGCCATAATGGATAACAGCATATATTCCACAATTTGGCTACTACAGCTGTGGCCAAAGGTTTTGAGAATGGCACAAATATTAATTTTCACAAAGTCTGCTGCCTCAGTTTCTATGATGGCAATTTGCATACATGCCAGAATGTTATAAAGAGTGAACAGATGCAATTAATTCCCTTTTTGCCATGAAAATTAACTTAATCCCCCCCAAAAAAATGCAAACTGCATTTCAGCCCTGCCACAAAAGGACCAGCTAACATCATGTCAGTGATTCTCTAGTTAACACAGGTGTCAGTGTTGACGAGTAGTGTTGAGCGAACCCGGACTGTAACGTTCGGGTCCGTACCGAACTTTGGGGTGTCCGGGACCCGGACCCGAACACGGACGTTTCAAAAAACGTTCGGGTTCTGGGTTCTGGTAGTTGATCACGCATGTTGAATAGCTGCAGGGCAGCCAATCAACAAGCGTTTCACTGGTTTGCCCTTAGAAGCCATCACAGCCATGCCTACTAATGGGATGGCTGTGATTGGCCAGTGCATCATGTGACCCAGCCTCTATATGAGGCTGGAGTCACAGTGCTGCATGTCACATGCTCTTGGGTTAGTGTAGGGAGAGGATGCTGCCGGCGTTTTTGTGAGGGAGAGATTGCAGACATTTTAACATCTCATCCTGAGATTACTACTGCTGTTGCTCTGAGGGACAGATTGCAGAAATTTGAGAATCGAGATTTCACATACTGCTGCTTTGAGTGACAGATTGCAGATCAAACCCTGCCTAACACAACGATCGATTCGATCGTACACAACGATCAGATTGTGGGAGTAATTTGAGATTTCACATACTGCTGCTTTGAGCGATCTGACTGCACTAGGTAGAGGCTTCTGCTTAGAGGAACAGATTATTGTACACAAATCATCTCCTAGTTCTAAAGGGAGAGGTTTTAGCTGCAGCTGTAAGTGACACATTATTGTTCAAAAATCATCTCTTAGTTTATTTGATTTTAATTTATTTTCCCTATCAACATTTTTTTGTAGGGCACTTGCCCTACTCTTACCCCCATTTTACTTCCTTTTGCAGCCCTCTAGCACTTGCCAGGACTTTGTTACAGCCATTTTTGTGCCTAAAAGTTCGGGTCCCCATTGACTTCAATGGGGTTTGGGATCCGGGATAACGTTCGGGCAACGTTCGGTGCCGAACCCGGACTTTTTCCCAAAGTTTGTTCGGACCCGCAGAACCCGAACGTGCAGGTGTTCGCTCAACTCTATTGACGAGGACAAGGCTGGAAATCACTCAATGCTGATTTAGGCCTGGTTCACACCTATGCATTTTATTGAAAGGGCCAGGGACCAGCAGGTTGTGTTTTTGGTTCCATGAACTTCAATGGATCAAAAATGTGTATTGAAAAATGCAAAATGCACCTGGAATATGCAAACTGCAACCTGCATAGGTGTGAGCCAGGCCTGGGTTAGAATAACAGACTGGAAGCTTTAAAAGGAGGGTGGTGCTTGAAATCATTGTTCTTCCTCTGTTAACCATGGTTACCTGCAAGGAAACACGCGCAGTTATCATTGCTTTGCACAAAAAGGGATTCACAGGCAAGGATATTGCTGCTACTAAGATTGCACCTAAATCACCCATTTATCGGATCAT
The DNA here is from genome assembly GCA_018402905.1 of Glandirana rugosa. Lineage (NCBI taxonomy): Eukaryota > Metazoa > Chordata > Amphibia > Anura > Ranidae > Glandirana > Glandirana rugosa. The sequence goes on from BLSH010036256.1 coordinate 592,988, forward strand.
CAAGAACTTCAAGAAGAGAGGCTCAATTGTTGTGAAGAAGGCTTCAGGCAAAGAAAGTCCAGCAAGCGCCAGGACCGTCTCCTACAGATGATTCAGCTGCGGGATCAGGGCGCCACCAGTGCAGAGCTTGTTCAGGAATGGCAGCAGGCAGGTGTGAGGGCATCGGCACGCACAGTGAGGAGAAGACTTTTGGAGGATGGCCTGGTGTCAAGAAGGGCAGCAAAGAAGCCACTTCTCTCCAGGGAAAACATCAGGGACAGACTGATATTCTGCAAAAGGTACAGGGAGTGGACTGCTGAAGGGTAAAGTCGTTTTCTCTGATGAATCCCCTTTCCAATTGTTTGGGACATCTGGAAGAAACCTTGCCCAGAGAAGAAAAGGTGAGCACTACCATCAGTCCTGTGTCATGCAAACAGTAAAGCATCCTGAGACCATTCATGTGTGGGGTTGCTTCCAGGGGCGTCACTAGGGTTGGTGTCACCTGGTGCGGTAAAACATGGTGTAACCCCCCTCCACCAAGTATAGTCCCCGCTCAGTACAGACCCCCCTCCACTAAGAATAAACCCCTCCCTCAGTACCGTACTGTGTCCTGACTACCATCACGAGTGGAAAAGAAGAGACCCGTTCCAAAGAAGGTCTACAGGGTTTGTTAACCTTTCCCCTAAGTAGTCTCTTTTGCTGAAATGGGAAGTCGTCAGGTGAGGGACATGGAAAACGTCTTATAGTCAGACAGGGACTACAAAA
>BLSH010036256.1:625361-636157 GCA_018402905.1 Glandirana rugosa
CCTCTTCGCCAAGTCACAGACTTTGGTTGCATGAATTTCCACGGCGGGGGGTTTCTTTGAAGCATCTCATTAGAGCCGTAGGCTCAAATAGGCTTCAACATACAGTGGCTTGTGGCGCAGAGCATGGCACCACGAGCCCTTAGAAGGGCAAATGAATATTTGCCTTTCAGACACTGAACCGCTTCTCCGGCAATCAGGAAACGCGGGTATGTTACCGGTTTCCCAAATGGGGGAGAAGACAGGTGATCCTATTGGATGCCTTTATCAGAGGAGAAGGGGGATGCCCGGCCGAAGCCAAGCCGCTCCCCGCTCACACCGCTGCCTACCTGCTGCCTGGTAAGTGTGGGACTTTGATGTCTTGACTGCCCTGGGGGGGTACTGTCAGTGCAGTGAGCCCACGGCGGGGGGGGTACATGGATGCTAGGTACCCCTATGGTGATACTACATACTCCTCTGGTGATACTATATACCCCTCTAGTGGTGCTGCATATACCCCTCTGGTAATGCTATATACCCCTCTGGTGATTCTGTATATACCCCTCTGGTGATGCTGTATATACCCCTCTGGTGATGCTGTATATACACCTCTGGTGATGCTGTATATACCCCTCTGGTGATGCTGTATATACCCCTCTGGTGATGCTGTATATACCCCTCTGGTGATGCTGTATATACTCTGCTGGTGATGCTATATACTCCTCTGGTGATACTATATACCCCTCTAGTGGTGCTGCATATACCCCTCTGGTAATGCTATATACCCCTCTGGTGATACTGTATATACTCCTCTGGTGATGCTGTATATACCCCTCTGGTGATGCTGTATATACCTCTCTGGTGATGCTGTATATACACCTCTGGTGATGCTGTATATACCCCTCTGGTGATGCTATATACTCCTCTGGTAGTGCTGTATATACTCCTCTGGTGATGCAGCATATACTCCTCTGGTGATACTATATACCCCTCTGGTGATGATATATACTCCTCTGATGATGCTATATACTCCTCTGGTGATACTATATACCCCTCTGGTGATGCTGTATATACTCCTCTGGTGATACTGTATATACTCATCTGGTGATGCTATATACTATATATGCTATATACAGAGCTATATAAATGTATAATAATGTGTGACTGTGAGGGAGGGGACATTAGAGTGTAAGCTCCTCTGGTGCAGAGACTGCAAATAAACACAAATTCTCTTCAAGCAGTTTGCAGAAATCCTGATGATAATTTTAATATAAAGATTCCAATTTTCAACAAGCAGAAGAAGATTCACATACAGCAGGGGGTTGTAAAGAACGTCAAATCACCAACAAGTTGTACATTTATTACATAGAAGACCATTGGGCTGGTTTACTAAAGGAGGCGAGAACCTTCGCACGATGAACTGTCGCCAATAATGACTTTGCTCGGTGATCTGGATGTTCCGGCTTTCCCACCGGCTTACAGTTATTAGCAGAAAAATGGGACATTGCAAGTGCCTATGCTTATTATGGGGGTAGCGAATGATAATTTGGATGATGTGGATACATATATCACATACGCTATCCATGCCATATGTAAGAAAATTCCCAATACGCAGGCGGCGATGTTCCAGCTCAAAGCTCTTGCGGAATTTATAGCAGCTAAAGTGTGATCTCCCCTTCTCAGAGAGTCCTGTGCCTGGAAGAAAGTGTGAACATACGTTACAATGTAACAATGTAACAATGTATATTATACATATAAGAGACACGGTGCTAGAATGCATTACAATAGACAATGTTAAAACTCTGGATAGTGAAATCTTAGACTTTTCATTTCTTGGAAAATTTTTAATTTTTGGCAAAATTTATTTTTTTGGAATCAATTGAAAAGGGAAAATGAAAGCGGTATAATTAAACCCAAAAGCAAACGTTTATTATAGTGCAGCTTGCCGATTCTTAGGTGTGACGGCTTTCTTTTTATTTTCACCTGTTGATCTGGCCAGTAAGTTTGTTGTTTTTCAATAGAACAAGCTCTTCCAGGTGTGGGGATGAAACAAACCATTTACCACTGACAGGGGTGCTTATAATGATCAGGCTTTTAGTTACAGAGCCTTGAAAAAGTATTCATACCCCTTGAAATTCCCCACATTTTACAACTAAAAACGTCAATGTATTTTATTGGGATTTTATGTGATAGACCGACACAAAGTGAGCTCATAATTGTGAAGTGGGAGGAAAATGATAAATGGTTTTCTACATTTTTTACAAATAAATCTGTGAAAAGTGTGGGGGGCATTTGTATGGCGCCCCCTTTACTCCGATACCCCTAACTAAAATCTAGGGGAACCAATAGCCTTCAGAAGTCACCTAATTAGTAAATAGAGTCCCCCTGTGTGTCTTTTAATCTCAGCATAAATACAGCTGTTCTGTGAAGCCCTCAGAGGTTTGTTAGAGAACCTTAGTGAACAAACAGCATCATGAAGGCCAAGGAACACACCAGACAGGTCAGGGATAAGTTGTGGAGAAGTTTAAAGCAGGGTTGGGTTATAATAAAAATCTCCCAAGCTTTGAACATCTCACGGAGCTCTGTTCAATCCATCATCGGAAAATGGAAAGAGTATGGGCACAGCTGCAACCTACCAAGACATGGCCGTCCACCTAAACTGACCGGCCGGGCAAGGAGAGCATTCATCAGAGAAGCAGCCATGAGGTCCATGGTGACTCTGGAGGAGCTGCAGAGATCCACAGCTCAGGGGGGAGAATCTGTCCACAAGACAACTATTAGTCGTGCCCTCCACAAATCTGCCCTTTATGGAAGAGTGGCAAGAAGAAAGCCATTGGAGAAAGAAAACCATAAGAAGTCCCGTTTGCAGTTTGTGAGAAGCCATGTGGGGGACACAGCAAACGTGGAAGAAGGGGCTCTGCTCAGATGAGACCAAAATTGGACTTTTTGGCCTAAAAGTAAAACGCTATGTGTGGCAGAAAACTAACACTGCACATCACCCTGAACACACCATCCCCACCGTGCAACATGGTGGTGGCAGCTTCATGGTGTGGGGATGCTTTTCTTCAGCAGGGACAGGGAAGCCGGTCAGAGATGATGGGAAGATGGATGGAGCCAAATACAGGGCAATCTTAGAAAAAAATCAGTTGGAGTCTGCAAAAGACTTGAGACCGGGGTGGAGGTTCACCTTCCAGCAGGACAACGACCCTAAACATCCAGCCAGAGCTACAATGCAATGGTTTAGATCAAAGCATATTCATGTGTTAGAATGGCCCAGTCAAAGTCCAGACCTAAATCCCATTGAGAATCTGTGACAAGACTTGAAAATTGCTGATCACAGACGCCCTCCATCCAATCTGATAGAGCTTTGGGGGTTCTGCAAAGAAGATTGGGCAGAAATGTCCTCTCTAGATGGGCAAAGCTGGCAGAGACTTCCCCAAAAAGACTTCCAGCTGTAATTGCAAGGAAAGGCGGTTCTACAAAATATTGACTCCGGGGGCGCCATACAAATGCCCCCCCACACATTTCACAGATTTATTTGTATCATTTATCATTTTCCTTCCACTTCACAATTATGAGGCACTTTGTGTCGGTCAATCACATAAAATCCCAATAAAATACATTTTCAAGGCGCTGTATCTAAAACCAGAGGCATAACTTCAGGGCCCCAATGCAAGAAACCATGAAGGGCCCCAATTGCTGGGGCCTTTTCCATCGGTCCCAGGGGCCCATTCCTCTGGTCCCGGGGGCCCTACCCTCCAGGCCTGGGGCCCTTTGTATGCCCCGCTTCACACTATGACACATAAAGTCTCATGAAAAGTTTAAACACAATAATCTCAATGGGTGCCGTCTTAATCAATGCCACTCAAGTCAGAGCAACAAAAAAAAAAAAAAACGTTCCTGCACTACTTTTCTGCCACTTTGCTGAGATTTGAGTGCCATAGCCTACAATGTTAAGTCACAAAAGTTGCAAGGAAATCGCAAGCAAGTTGCAGGACTTTGGGGTTGCAGCAGTGTGAGCCGAGCCGTACAGTTCTGCAGCGGCAATTGCAACCTTTGTGACCCTGGTAGCTACGCCACTGCAACGGATCCTTTGGTCCATAATGCTTGAGCAACCCAGAGCTGAGTTTCTTATATTTCTCGGTCACAATCAAAGCGATACTAAAGCTTTGTTTAAAAAAATAAAAAAATAAATAACAAACATGTTATACTTACCTGCTCTGTGCAGTGGTGTTGCACAGAGCAGCCCCCATTCTCTTCTTTTCAGGTCACCCACTGGTGCTCCTGGCTCCTCCTCCTCAAGCAGTGCTCTCTCCTCATTGGCTCACTGGCTGCAATTGACAGAAGTGGGAACCAATGAGCTGCTGCCTCAGCCAACGAGGAGGGAGAGTCTCCATATAGCCAAGGCTATCATGAACATCGCTGGATCGGAGGGGGCTCATGTAAGAAAAAGAGTTTGGGGTGCTGAGGGGCACTGCACACAGAAGGGTTTTTACCTTCATGTATGGAATGCATTTCAGCCTTTAGAACCACTTTAAATCTGCAATTGACTTCCTAAATACACTATAATATCAAAAGTATTGGGACACCTGCCTTTACACGCACATGAACTTTAATGGTATCCCAGTCTTGGTCTGTAGGGTTCAATATTGAGTTGGCCCACCCTTTGCAGCTATAACAGCTTCAACTCTTCTAGGAAGGCTGCCCTCAAGGTTTAGGAGTGTCTATGGGAATGTTTGACCATTCTTACAGAAGCACATTTGTGAGGTCAGGCATTGATGTTGGATGAGAAGGCCTGGCTCACAGTCTGTGCTCTAATTCATCCCAAAGACGTTCTATCAGGTTGAGGTCAGGACTCTGTGCAGGTCAGTCAAGTTCCTCCACCCCATGTCTTTATGGACCTTGCTTTGTGCACTGGTCCAAATCATTTGGTGGAGGGGGGATTATGGTGTGGGGCTTTTTTTCAGGGGTTGGGCTTGGCCCCTTAGTTCCAGTGAAGGGAGCTCTTATGATGTCAGCGTACCAAGACATCTTGGACAATTTCCTGCTCCCAACTTTGTGGGAAGAGTTCAGGGATGGCCCCTTCCTGTTCCAATATGACTGCACACCATTGCACAAAGCAAGCCCTGATCCTCCTCTTCTCGGGTCCCGCCCTGGTGCTACTAGCTCCTCCTCCTGCCAGATGCCCCCACAGCAAGAAGCCTGTCCATTCACACTCGGCCCGCCCCTTTCATCACTTGATTGGCAGCAGCAGGAGCCAATGGCTCCCTCTGCAGCCAAAAGCCAATCAGGAGGGTGAGTGCCCGGAGAGGCAAGGCTCTCGTGGACATCGCTGGATTGAGATGGGGCTCAGGTAAGTATTAGGAGGGCTGCTGCACACAGAAGGTATTTTACCTTAATGCATAGAATGCATGAAGATAAAAAAAAAAAATTGCGCCTTTACAACCACTTTAATCAGTGGCTTCAACATTTTCTGAGGCTCCATATTTCCTGATCTGCATGCTAGTTGCATCTTAGCAACTCAGAAGGCATTGAAGGCTGCCAGGCAAGGCTTAATAATATCATGGGCCCCTGGGCAAAGTAATGCACTGGGGACCCCCTATCAATCTCCCCAATTTACTTATCTACTTTCAGGAGGTAAAGTATAAATTGTTGATAGAATTAAACATAGATTTTTTAGTACTTTCAATAAAATCAATTTTATACAATAAGAAAACATGCCATAAATCAAAGGCTAATCAACCCAAAAGAGGATACAGTATATGGGGTAAAAGAAGGGCACAGCACAGGAATCGGGATGCTGCCCGGGACAGTAAAACGTGTGACTGTCCTGGCAAATCAAGGATAGTTGGGAAGTATGATATAATGCAAGATTATCATGGGGTCCCCATGCACCTGGGGCCCCTGGGCAATGCCCGGGGTGCCCATGCATTTAGATGGCCCTGTGGCCAGGCACCTAGCATTTTCAGAAGGAAGGCCAGCAAGGACAGTCTCCCTCCTTTCTAGCCTTAAAATCATATCCCTTCAGCAGGATGACCCGGAGGTGGGAATGGTACATGGCTCAGTGTCATCTCTGTCCTGTAGACATTGTACTCTATCATTGAACACTAGTAATATGGCGATTAGGCTGGCAAAAATGTTATTCAAGATCTGCAGAATTGACCAGCAAATTAGAAAACTATACATTTTTGTGTCTTCTGTGCACCAATACATATCATTTGCACCAGGGATCTCCAAACAAAGGGTCAGATTACTGTCCTTCAAACTTTAGGGGGGCCAGACTGTAGCCAGTGGGAGAACGTGTCCTGGCATCAGTGGAAGTAAACAATGCCTTGTCATTGGTATTAGGAGGAGTAATAGTGACCCTTCGTTGGTATCAATGGGAGGAATAGTGCCCTATCATTGGTATCAGTGGGAGGAATAGTGCCCATCATTGGTATTAATGGGAGGAATAGTGCCCTATCGTTGGTGTCAATGGGAGGAATAGTGCCCCATCATTGGTATCAGTGGGAGGAATAGTGCCCCATCATTGGTATCAGTGGGAGGAATAGTGCCCATCATTGGTATTAATGGGAGGAATAGTGCCCTATCGTTGGTGTCAATGGGAGGAATAGTGCCCCATCATTGGTATCAGTGGGAACAATAGTGCCCAAATCATTGGTGTCAGTGGGAGGAATAGTGCTCCATCATTGGTATCAGTGGGAGGAATAGTGCCCCATCATTGGTGTCAGTGGGAGGAATCGTGCCCCATCATTGGTGTCAGTGGGAGGAATAGTGCCCCATCATTGGTATCAGTGGGAGGAATAGTGCCCCATCATTGGTATCAGTGGGAGGAATAGTGCCCTATAATTGCTGTCAGTGGAAGAAATGGTGCCCCATCATTGGTGTCAGTGGGAGGAATAGTGCCCCATCATTGGTGTCAGTGGGAGGAATAGTGCCCCATCATTGGTGTCAGTGGGAGGAATAGTGGCCCATCATCGGTGTCTGTGGGAGGAATAGTGGCCCATCATTGGTGTCAGTGGGAGGAATAGTGCCCCATCATTGGTGTCAATGGGAGGAATTGTGCCCCATTGTCGGTGTCAGTGTCAGGAACTATGCCCCACTGTTTCTAACAGTGGGGGGATTAATGCCCCAAGGGCCACCGTTTGGAGACCAATTATTTACACTATAGGTTTTACCTTGACAGAGAATATCACAGCCACAAGTCCAAGGAGAGGATTAAAAAAGAGCAGATTGATGATGGACCAAGCCAGGTAAGTCTTGTAGACTCGCTGAGGTAAAGCCACCACATTACTGGTAGTTGTCACAACAAATGCACTCACTGTCGGTGGTGGAGGTGCAGGTGGGGCACCATAAGAAAAGCCTGGTGGTGGTGGATTGATAAACCCCGGATAGAGAGGGTATCCTGCACCCGGATTTGGATAGTAGCTTGGTTGGCCAGGAGGACCTGGAGGGTAGATTGGGGGAGCTGCTGCACCCATTCCTGAAGGACCAGAATATGTTGGGGGAAAGGCCGCTGGAGGTGAATAAGCTGGTGGGGTTGCTCCTACTTTGACTTCACTGGCAGAGTCCATTTTTCTTTTCTTGTTCTCTTTTGGATATTTTGCCTGGACTTGGTTCTCCTACGCTGCGACCCAATGGTCTCACCACCTTCAGCCAAATTCTTCTCCCCTTCTATGGCCTGAACTGCTTTTGCTCCAGATCTATGGGTTCTCTGAGTTGTTCTGGTCTTCAGTGAACTCTGAGATTCTTTTGAAGTGGTGCGTGTTATACAGATTGACATGTCAATGCCCCCATCCCCCCCTCACCCCCACCCCTTATAATTACTATGGGCTGCAGGTAAAGCATTGTCATAGCCACAGTCTCCACTTATCTTCCTTTAGGAAATACACAAAGAGCTCAACACAAAATACTTCTGACACAAGTTAGCATACAAGCTGTGTTACATGGCAACAAGTTACTAAAATTTCACTCTGTATTCCAATATCACACAGACCGGTGCAGAATAATGATTGATTATACGCTAATAGATAGTAAGCTCTTCTGCCCTTTGTTTCTCTTCCATATTTCCCAATAGATTGTAAGCTTCTCTGTCTTCTGTATCCTTGTTTATGCCCTTTAGATTGTAAGCTCTTCTGTCCTCTAAACCTTCCCTTATACTGTAATAGATTGTTAGCTCTTCTACCGTCCATATCCTACCTTATACTGTAATAGATTGTTAGCTCTTCTACCGTCCATATCCTACCTTATACTGTAATAGATTGTAAGCTTTTCTACCATTCATATCCTACCTTATACTGTAATAGATTGTTAGCTCTTCTCCTTTCCATATCCTACCTCATACTGTAATACAGGGCTCAACATTTCAAGTCCTGAGCCACTAGCCAGGCCTTAAGAATTACTCGCCAGTTGCCCCACCCAACCCCTACCCTGCCCCGCCCCTAAGTCTGCCCCTAAACACGACCTCATCAGTTGCCATCAGTGCAGCCTATTAGTGCCCATCAGTGCTGCCTTATTAGTGACCATCAGTGCAGCTTCATCAGTGCCCATCAGTACAGCTTATCAGTGCAACCTCATTAGTGTCCATCAGTGCAGTTTATCAGTACCCATCTTTGCTGCCTCATCAGTGGCCATCAGTGCAGCCTACTAGGGCCCATCAGTGCCCATACATATCAGTGCCCATCAGTGCTGCCTTATCAGTGCAGCCTCATCAGTTACCATCAGTACAGCCTCATCAGTGCCCATCAGTACAGCCTTATCTGTGCCCATCAGTGCAGCATGATCAGTGCCCATCAGTGCCACCTTATTAATCAGTGCCTATCAGTGCAGCCTATCAGTGTCCATCAATGCAGCCTAATATTGCCCATCAGTGCAGCCTATCAGTGCAGCCTATCATTTCCCATCACTGCAGCATATCATTGCCCATGAGCGCAGCCTATAAGTGCCCATAAGTGCAGCATATCTTTGCCCATCAGTGCAGCTTTATCAGTGCCCCTCAATGCAGCCTAACATTGCCCATTAGTGCAGCATATCATTGCCCATTAGTGCAGCCTTATCATTGCCTGGCAATGCAGCCTATCGTTGCCCATTAGTGCAGCCTTATCATTGCCCATCAATGCAGCAAGGAGGAATAGGGAGGAAATTGTCAGGACGATCTGGCGGCCGGCCCGGATCACACAGAGTGGGGTTCCCCTGCTGAGACACGGCTTCTATATGAGTAGCCAGTGTCGTGCTATCAAACAAAGCCACACCTCCTGGATCGACTACTCTAATAGACAGCACACTGGTCCAATGCCAATCCGGGAGGCAGGGCTTTGTCTGACAGTGTGACATCGACTATTCATATAGAAGCCGCGTCTCAGTGGGAGAACCCCCCTCTGTGTGATCCGGCCGCCAGATCCTCCTGACAGTTTCCTGCCTGATCACAGAATCAGTGCAGCCTTTTTTACAGGAGATCAGAGCGGTGCAGGGGGCAGGGAGCCCTCCCTCCAGGGCGCGCCGATGGTCGCACCACTTCTGCCAGAAGCCATCAGCTAGGAAGCTGTCAGCCCAGTCCACTCCTGCTCCCCACTCACCCTGCACTAATTTACACTCGCCAAATGCGAGCAGGGCTGCTGTAATAGATTGTTAGCTCTTCTGTCATCCATATCGAACCTTATACTGTAATAGATTGTTAGCTCTTCTGTCATCCATATCCTACCTTATACTGTAATCGATTGTTAGCTCTTCTACTTTCCACATCCTACCTTATACTGTAATAGATTGTTAGCTCTTCTACTTTCCATATCTTACCTTATATTGTAATAGATTGTTAGCTCTTCTGTCATCCATATCCTACCTTAGACTGTAATAGATTGTTAGCTCTTCTACTTTCCACATCCTACCTTATACTGTAATAGATTGTTAGCTCTTCTATCATCCATATCCTACCTTATATTGTAATCGATTGTTAGCTCTTCCGTCATCCATATCCTACCTTAGACTGTAATAGATTGTTAGCTCTTCTACTTTCCACATCCTACCTTATACTGTAATAGATTGTTAGCTCTTCTATCATATATATCCTACCTTATACTGTAATAGATTGTTAGCTCTTCTACTTTCCACATCCTACCTTATACTGTAATAGATTGTTAGCTCTTCTACTTTCCACATCCTACCTTATACTGTAATAGATTGTTAGCTCTTCTACTTTCCATATCTTACCTTATACTGTAATAGATTGTTAGCTCTTCTGTCATCCATATCCTACCTTAGACTGTAATAGATTGTTAGCTCTTCTACTTTCCACATCCTACCTTATACTGTAATAGATTGTTAGCTCTTCTATCATCCATATCCTACCTTATATTGTAATCGATTGTTAGCTCTTCCTTCATCCATATCCTACCTTATACTGTAAGTCATTGTTAGCTCTTCTATCATATATATCCTACCTTAGACTGTAATAGATTGTTAACTCTTCTGCTTTCCATATCTTACCTTATACTGGAATAGATTGTTTGCTCTTCTGTCATCCATATACTACCTTAGACTGTAATAGATTGTTAGCGCTTCTACTTTCCATATCCTTCTTTTTACTGTAATAGATTGTTGGCTCTTCTACCATCCATATCCTACTTTATACTGTAATAGATTGTTAGCTCTTCTGCCTGACCCCTAGTAAACTTTTAACCTTCTAAATTGTTTCTTTAGTGGTCAACCAATATAATTAACCTCTTCACGCCTAAGGGCAAAACAAATGTTAATGCCTAAGCACAATTTTGCAACTTTGACATGTGTTGGTAAAACCGTACATATCATCACAACTGCTTTGTGCA
>BLSH010036256.1:704201-717463 GCA_018402905.1 Glandirana rugosa
TTTATACAGCGATCAGTGCTATAAAAATGCACTGATTACTGTGTAAATGCCATTGGCAGTGAAGGGGTTAACCTGCAGGGGGCGCTCTAAGGGTTAACTGTGTTCCCTGGGCGTGTTCTAACTGTAGGGGGACTGCCTATCTGGGGAAAGGAAGTGGTCACAGCCTTCACGTACAGGAAGGCTGTGATCACTTCCCTTCCCCCTCACACAGAGCGGAGGTCCGTGTTTACATACACGGACCTCCGCTCATTCGCTCCGGGGGGGGGCATCGCGGGTGGCCGGCGGCAATCGAAGCCGCCGGACCCGCTCCCTGGACCCCCCCGGACACAGTGAGCGCGCGCGCGCCTCCGGCAGCGCGCGCGCGCTCACAGTGGCTCTGTATCGCGGCCGCCGTCGTATGACGGCGATTCGCGTTACAGAGCCACATTGTCGCCGTTAATTGCCGATCAGCCGTCGGCAAGCGGTTAATTATGGCATTTAAAAGGATCAAAGATGGGACTTTAAATGAGGCAATGGTCACATTGGCCATATGTCTCCATCCCGGGTTGGGTGATATACAAAAGGAGGGGGTTTTATGTGGGACTCTAAATGAGGCACAAGGGTTATATAAGCATACGTTTTTATTGAGACAGTTTTCATCCAAGTAGTACCGTAAACAATCCTTACATATCCTTGTACATACATATTGGGCACATTGCCTCTACTATTAAAATAATACATATGAACTAGAAACAAATACATATTTCAAAAAATGATGAAAACTGGCTCCATATATAACAGTTAATGCACCATTGAACAGCTTGTATAATGATTAGTACGGCATAATCAGCTCTACGCGTTTCGTTAAGTTATTTATCCACTCATCAGGAGCATGCACTTATTGGTAACTGTAATCAAAAATGTATAAGTATTAAAAAAAAAAAAGGTATTGTATAATAAGAATAAATAGTATACCATATTGGCTGCATGGAGCGGTGTCACACTGAAAACCGGACTCACCCCATAGAAGGGTATCCCCCAGCGGGAGATGGGGGGGTTTATTAATTATGTTATACGTCATTCTTAATTTATTTTATTCATTTTCAGTTATAGATAGATAGAGATATCTTTTTTCCAATGTCAGTGTAAAACTGTTGGGGTTCATAAGCATTTATGCAGCACTGAAAGATGTCTTTTGTTCATTTTAGTGAAAAGATGTTTAAAGGACTCCTGAGTAAGCTGACATCAAGGCGAAACATGTAGAGCGTACACCTATTTTTTTTTATTTTATTTATTTATAGCACCGTCAATTTACACATTGATTTACATATACATTGTACATTCACATCAGTCCCTGCCCTAAAGGAGCTTACAATCTAAGGTTCCTAACTCACATTCATACATACATATAGTAGGGCCGCTTTAGACGGGATCCACTTAACCTACCAGCATGTCTTCGGACCTATGTATTCATATTGTATGATTCACTTCTGATGGTTTTTATATTTTTATATTTTATATTGGTCTAAATAAAAGTGATTTTTTTTTTTATTAAATATAGAATTCTGTGAAAATTGGCACCCTGAAATCCCATTCTTCACCACCAATATTGTTCTTGAATCTATATAAGGGAGGTGGTGCATTGTTTCAGACATCCCCCTATTCTCCCTTTTTTTTTTTTTATTTAACTGTATATTTCTTGCTACTACCATAAACTACCACCAAATAACAACCCAAAATAAATTGTCCTGTTCCCGATGAGTGCAGCGATACCACATATGTGTATGTTAGTTTGTAGTAGTAGTACCGTAGTACCGCCCAGAAACAATAGTGCGCAATTTGCGTTTTTTTTATCCTGCCTAAAACACACCGACATTAAGTGACACCAAAACTAATTGAGGGGGAAAAAAATCCAGTCGAAAAAAAATACTGACCCTGACCTTGACCTTTGACCTCGATCCCAGGTATTTTTTTTATTTTTTATTGATTGTTATTATTTTTTTTTTTTTCTACACACTTTTTTTTTCTATCTATGCAAGGACAGAGACTGATACAAGGGATCTGTCTTGTCCATTCACAGAGACAGAAAACACAGGGGCGGGCTTCACAGTGACTGATCGGGGTCCTAGAACAGAGCCTGGGGCGCTGAGTGAGACCCCAGTCTCTATGCTAGGAGTGCGCCATGCGCACAAAGGGAGGTACACAAACATGTGGCCCCATGGAAAGAAGCCCAGTGCTACTTTGTGTTGGTCTATCACAGGGGTCTCCAAACTTTCTAAACAAAGCGCCCCATCATTGGTGTCAGTGGGATGAATAGTACCCCATCATTGATGTCAGTGGAAGGAATAGTGCCCCATCATTGGTGTCAGTGGGAGGAATAGTGCCCCATCATTGGTGTCAGTGGGAGGAATAGTGCCCCATCATTGGTGTCAGTGGGAGCAATAGTGCCCCATCATTGGTATCAGTGGGAGGAATTGTGTCCCATCATTGGTGTCAGTGGGAGGAATAGTGCCCCATCATTGGTATCCATGGGAGGAATAGTGCCCCATCATTGGTATCAGTGGGAGGAATGGTGCCCCATCTTTGCTGCCAGTGGGAGGAATAGTGCCCCATCTTTAGTGCCAGTGGGAGGAATAGTGCCCCATCATTGGTGTCAGTGGGAGGAATAGTGCCCCATCTTTAGTGCCAGTGGGAGGAATAGTGCTCCATCATTGGTGCCAGTGGGAAGAATAGTGCCCCATCTTTAGTGCCAGTGGGAGGAATAGTGCCCCATCATTGGTATCAGTGGGAGGAATAGTGCCCCATCATTGGTATCAGTGGGAGGAATAGTGGCCCATCATTGGTGTCAGTGGGAGGCACTGTGCCCCAAGGGCCGGATAAAGGCAAGTGAAGGGCCGCAGTTTGGAGACCTCTGCTCTATCACATAAAATCCCAATAAAATACATTTACGTTTTTGGTTGTAACAATGACAAAATGTGGAAAATTTCAAGGGGTCTGAATACTTTTTTAAGCCACTGTATAATGTTTGGGGGTTCTAAGTAAGCAAAACAATGCTGATTTTTACACATAGGAGAGAAACATCAGAATCGGCCCGGGAATGGTTAACAGAGCAAAAGTCAGCACATAGGAAAAGTTCATGGTCAGCGACGTTCTGGTCCATGCGTCTTCCAGTGACGTTATCCAGTGGTGACGCCTCCCATACACTGATGAGCTCTAATGAGGAGGTGACCTACTTTTGGCTGAGATTCCATTTCATTCTCTCATGTTTTCTGACATCAGCTGTGACCAATCTCATTTCAATTTAATAAACATTTAAATAAACCAGAGATTCAAATGATTTCCTCAACATTGCTAAATTTAGAAGAGAGCGCGTTTCCGGATGTGACGGCCTCCCATTATTATTGACCTTTCACCGCATAGCGGCTGGAATTGGCGGCTCCTTGTATTACGCCAAGTCCCATCCTGCCCAGGAAGAGGAAACCTTCGCCTCTTATCTCCCATTATTCCTAATTACCAAACTGATTCATCGCTCTGCTTTCACACCTATTAACCACTTTGGGGCTGGGTTGCCACCTTTCCTTCAAGCCAAACCCCGACATAAAGCGCAGCCTTTCTCAACCTTTTCAACACTGAGGAACCCTTGAAATAATTCTCCGGTCTCGGGGAACCCCTGCTAAAAATTAAAAATCTACAATTCATGATACATTAGTGTGATGGTCAATGGGAAGAATGCTCCTTACACTTGTGGTCAATGGGAAGAATGCTCCTTACACTTGTGGTCAATGGGAAGAATGCTCCTTACACTTGTGGTCAATGGGAAGTATGCTCCTCACACTTATGGTCAATGGGAAGAATGCTCCTTACACTTGTGGCCTTGGGAAGAATGCTCCTCACACTTGTGGTCATTGGGAAGAATGCTCCTTACACTTGTGGTCATTGGGAAGAATTACCCCCCCTTACAGAGAACTAAAAAGATCAATGGGGTCATTGGGAATTTATCTGAGAGGTAGAAATTGACCATTGCTCAAGGAACCCCTAGCAACCTCTGGAGGAAGAAACCCTGATTTAGTGGCTTGCAGCAATTCTTTTTTTTTTTAACCAATTCCCAACCGCCTCGCGTCCATTTAGAGTGGCGCTGTAGCACGAATCGCCGTCTATAAATGGTGGCTAGCGGGTGGGAGCAGGGGGGCCGCGGGTCGGGCGGACTCGATCTCCGCTGGTGAGCCGAGATTACCTGGCAGAGAAGAAAAACGGGGAACCGCCGATGTAAATGCGGCGATTCCCCGTTCTGACAGACGGCATCTAAGAGATCTACTGATTCCTGTCACTGGGATCAGTTAGATCTCTGGTGCCCCTGGCAGCCCAGCCCCCTCACAGTTAGAACGCCTGGGGAACACAGTTACCCCCTAGATCTCCCCCTACAGTAATCAGTGGACATTTAAATTTCTGATCGTTCTTTAAATGTCATTGGTCCCAAAAAAAGTGTCAAAAATGTCTGACATGTCCGCCGCAATATCACAGTCCTGATAAAAATCGCAGATCGCCGCCATTACCAGTAAAAAAAAAAAAAAAATAGTAAAAACGCCATGAATTAATTCTCATGATTTGTAAATGTGGCAACTTTTGCACAAACTAATCAATAAACGCCGATCGCGATTTTTAGTACAACAAATATGAGAAAGAATACATTTTAGCCTAAACTGAGGAATACAGTTGTTTTTTTATTTATTTTTTTTGTATTTGTATTTTAGCAAAAAGTAAGAAATATTGGGGGTTTTTTTCAAAATTGTTGCTCTTTTTTTGTTACTAGCAGTGATCTAAAATGACGCAGAGGTGATCAAATACCACCAAAAGAAAGCTCTATTTGTGAGGAAAAAAGGGCATCAATTTAGTTTGGTACAACGTCGCACGACCGCGCAATTGTCAGTTAAAGTGATGCAGTGCCGAATCGCAAAAACTGCTCTGATCCTACAGTGGGAAATCCTTCTGGTCCTTAAGTGGTTAATAAAAACTATACATATATTTTGCTATTAAATAACATTTCTAATCATATGAAGTTAATCACAAGCGTCCCCCTTTACATCAGAGTCAACAGAGTTCCCCTTTTACATTTTGAATCCCCAGAGCTCCCCTTTTACATTTTGAATCCACAGAGCTCCCCTTTTACATCTGAACTTGCAGAGTTCCCTTTTACTGTAAGGGGGGACTCTGCAGACTCTGATGTAAGGGAGAACTCTGGGGACTTTAACATAAGGGATGCTCTGGGAACCCTGATTTAAGGCTGAACACTGAGAACTCTGATGTAAGGGGGAACACTGAGAACTCTGATATACGGAGAGGACAATGATGTAAGGGGGAGCACTGTGGCCTCTGGTATAAAGGAGAACTCTGATGTAAGAGGGAACACTGAGAACTCTGATGTACGGAGAGTACAATGGTGTAAGGGGGAGCACTGTGGCCTCTGATGTAAAGGGGGAACTTTGATGTAAGGGGGAACACTGAGAACTCTAATGTAAGGGGGAACACTGTGGCCTCTGGTGTAAAGGGGAACTCTGATGTAAGGGGTGCTCTGAGAACCCTGATTTACCTTGGTGTACTCACTCAGAGGCAGGAGAGAGAAGGGGGGGAGACTTCAGTTACAGACAGGGATGGATGGGGAGCTCACTCACACCTTGATAGTCAGCACCTCTCATCCAGATGTATCTGAGGCTGCTGGACTTCAAATTTCCGGGTCCCACTCTCCTTTTCTGAGGCACGGCGCCAGGGATTGCAATGTGGGCAGCCACAGAGGGGTAGGGGTGGGAGGAAGAGGTGCAGATCGAGCTCTCGCCTCCCCCGTCTGTGTGTTTGGGGGATTGTTAGTGCTGGCTTTGGGCAATGTGAAAGAGAATGTAAATGGTGTTAACCCAGCCTAAGGGTTGGTTCACACCACAAAAACGCACTCTAGATCCATTCCGGATGTTTCTGCATGCACCTTTTTAATGCATTTTTTGGTGCATTCTGCTGCATTTTTTATGCGTTTCCGGATGAATTCCAGATGCTTTTTTCCTTCTTTTTTCCTTTTTTTTCCACTGTACTGGGGTCCGGTGCATTTTTGATGCATTTTACCGCATTCCAGTCCAGTCCAGTGCAGGAAAAATGCAGAATGTTCTATTTTTTTTTTCTGGATCTGGAAAGCCCTGGAACTGACTGCACTGGTGTGAACTATGCCATTGGAAACCATACAACCTACATTCCATGTGTTTTTGGCATGCGCCTATTAACCACTTTAGCCCCGGAAGGATTTCCCATGTTAAGACCAGAGCACTTTTTGCGATTCGGCGCTGCGTCGCTTTAACTGACAATTGCGTGGTCGTGCAACGTTGTGCCCAAACAAAATTGACGTACTTTTTTCCCCACAAATAGAGCTTTCTTTTGGTGGTATTTGATCCCCTCTGCGTCATTTCTGATCGCCGCTATAAACAAAAAAAGAGCGACAATTTTGAAAAAAAAAAACAATATTTCTTACTTTCTGCTAAAATACAAATCCAAAAAAAAAAAAAAACATGTTTTTTTTCATCGGTTTTGGCCGATTTATATTCTTCCTCATATTTTTGGTAAAAAAAAAAAGAAGCAATTAGCGTTTATTGTTTGCGCAAAAGTTATCACGTCTACAAACTATAGGAATTGATTTATGGCGTTTTTCTTTTTACTGGTAATGGCGGCGATCTGCAATTTTTATCGGGACTGCGATATTGCGGCGGACAGATCGGACATTTTTGACACTTTTTGGGACCAATGACATTTATACAGCGATCAGATCTAAAAATAGCCACTGATTACGGTGTAAATGCCACTGGCAGGGGAGGGGTTAACACTAAGGGGCGTTTTTTCCAGTCCAGTGCAGCAGGAAAAATGCAGCATGTTCTATTTTTTTTTTTTTTTCAAGAACTGTAAAGCCCTGGAACTGACTGCACTGGTGTGAACTATGCCATTGAAAAGCATATAACCCACTTCCCATGCATTTTTGATGCAGAAAAAAAAACGCACTGGGCTGCATGTGGTGTGAACCGGCCCTGAGACCGCCCCTTTTTCTGACATTTTTTGCTAGAGAATGACTTAGAACCCCCCAAACATTATATATATATTTTTTTAGCAGAGACCCTAGAGAATAAAAAGGCAGTCGTTGCAACATTTTATGTCACACTGTATTTGCGCAGCAGTCTTTCAAAGTATTTTTTGGGGGAAAATTTTGAATTAAAAAATAAATGTAAAGTTAGCCCATTTTTTGTGCAATGTGAAAGAGGATGTTACGCCGAGTAAATAGATACCTAACATTGCGCACTTTAAAATTGCGCGCGGCATCGTAAAAAACGACAGAGCTTAACTGCTTAATGACATCAATTGACGGCGTCAGTCTGGCTCGATGACGCGATGGCGGGCGCGAGATCTAGCATAGTGGGCGCGCGCGTGCTGCCGGAGGCAAATCGCCACCCTAATCTGGGCACAGATAGACAAGGTATTGGCATGCATAAGGTATGGCTCCAGGGGATCACCGCCAAACATTCCCATAACTCCTATAGACCATGTTGGTTAATCTGCCTTGTTTACATATTCCAAAGAAATCTGTGGCAGCTCCTCAATGAGACTGGAGTCATCTCTACACTATATTAAGCAGGGATAAGCAATTAGCGGACCTCCAGATGTTGCAGAACTACAAATCCCATGAGGCATAGCAAGACTCTGACAGCCACAAGCATGACACCCAGAGGCAGAGGCATGATGGAACTTGTAGTTTTGCAACAGCTGGAGGTCCGCTAATTGCTTATCTCTGATATAAAGTAAACAGCAGAGGGCGCCAACTAAGTGCAGTATATAGGAAAAGACTATTAAAAACCACAAGTGGCAACTCGCAAGATGCATAAGGGTAAGTGCTACAGGAGCTCCTGAAGACCGAGTGGATTACAAGCTGTTATCCTTATGCATCTTGTAAGTTGCCACTTGTGATTTTTTAACAGTCTTTTCCTCTATGCTGCAGTTTGTTGGCGCCCTCTGCTGTTTCCTTAATATATTGCAGAGATTACTCCAGTCTCATTGAGGAGCTGCCACAGATACAGCATCTTTGGACCTATGGAGCTTCTGAAGGCGCACTGAGGCTCAAAAACAAACCGCACTGGGTGGATTACATGCTGTTATCCTTATGCATCTTGAGAGTTGCCACTTGTGATTTTTAAAGCGGAGTTCCACCCTTTCCGAATGTTTATTAAAAGTCAGCAGCTACAAAAAGTGTAGCTGTTGACTTTTAATAAGCAGACACTCACCTGTCTCCCGGTCCAGCGATGGAGCCGCATGGAGCCTCGGATCTCTCCCCCTCTGCAGCGCCGGCATTGCTACTGTGGTGCTGCGCACCGTGATTGATCCCAAAGTCTTCTAGGGCCTCAATAGGATGTAGGGCAGTGTACAGAGGCCAGTAGTAGGCAGGGCAGTGTACAGAGGTCAGTAGTAGGCAGGGCAGTGTACAGAGGCCAGTAGTAGGCAGGGCAGTGTACAGAGGTCAGTAGTAGGCAGGGCAGTGTACAGAGGTCAGTAGTAGGCAGGGCAGTGTAGAGACATCAGTAGTAGGCAGGACGGTGTACAGAGGTCAGTAGTAGGCAGGGCAGCATACAGAGGTCAGTAGTAGGCAGGGCAGTGTACAGAGGTCAGTAGTAGACAGGGCAGCGTACAGAGGTCAGTAGTAGGCAGGGCAGCATACAGAGGTCAGTAGTAGGCAGGACGATGTACAGAGGTCAGTAGTAGGCAGGGCAGTGTACAGAGGTCAGTAGTAGGCAGGACGGTGTACAGAGGTCAGTAGTAGGCAGGGCAGTGTACAGAGGTCAGTAGTAGGCAGGACAGTGTACAGAGGTCATTAAGATATAGGGCAGTAGGGCAGGTGACAGGGGTAAGCAGGAGAGAAACTAGCAAGGCAGAGAACAGGGCATCTACAAAGTAAAGGACAAGGGGTTAGCAGGGCAAAGGACGGGGTCAGCAAGGCAATGTAAAGGGGGATCAGGAGAGCACAGCACAGAGGGGTCTGGAGAGCATGGTACAGGGGGGTCTGAAGGGCACAGCGCAGGGTAGTCTGGAGGTCATGGTACAGGGGGTCAGGAAGGCACAGTACAGAGGAATCAGGAGGGCCTGGTCGGGGGCGTCAGGAGTGCATTGTACAGGGGGGTCTGGAGGACACAGCGCAGGGAGGGCACTGTACAGGGGATCAAGAGGGCACAGTACAGAGGGGTCAGGAGAGCCTGGTACAGGAGGGTCTGGAGGGCATAATACAGGGGATTCGGAAGCACACAGAACAAGGGGGTCTGTAGAGCCTGGTACAGGGGGTCAGGAAAGCACAATAGAGAGGGATCAGGGGGGCCTGGTACAGGGGGGTCTGGAGGGCATTAGTAAAGGGGGGTTCTGGAGGGAACAGCGCATAATACCATGCCTCCCAACTTTTTGAGAGGAGAACGAGGGACATCTAAAAGCAAAAGTATGTAGTTATAGGACACGCCCAATGCCACACCCCCTCAAATGAGAATTATACAAAAAAATGAGTTTATGGCTTTACTACTATTACTTATATTGGCTTTTTTTTTTAAATTTACAAATGCAGCAATTTAGAAATTGGATGAAACACTTTTTGAAAGATAAAAAGTGCATTTTATATACAACTATAGAGATCAGACAGAGTGTCTTTGTTCCAAATCATGGACAGTCCCTCGAAATCCGGGACAGTTGATAGTTATGCATAATGCTGATTCAGCCAAAGATTTAATTAAGTTTGACCAAAAGATTCGCCACGGCATGCGGCAACCAATTATGACCACCAGGGGTCGCACCATGCATGAAATAAGAGAAGCCAATGTGTGCAAAGATCACAATCACACCAAGGGAGCAAAGCAAGCACTTGGAAATGATAACTCCCTCAATGGGGGGAGATTTGCTAAAACCGACGCAGCTGTGCATAGTCACCAATCAGATTTCAGGTTCTATTGTCAAAGCTAAAATGAAGTTAGGAGCTGATTGCCTATCATGCACAGCTGGCACCAGATTCCGTGTGCTCAATTCACAGAGAAAGCCTTCAATAATCAAGTGATCTAACAATATGGGTGAAAAGGGTAAAAACACCTCTTGGCCTGGGTGACTAAGCAATATTTGACCCCTGTGGGCAGGGCCGTCTTTAATATTGATTGGACCCTGGGCAAACATTGCCCTACACGCGAGCTACAGGTTTATCCACCCTGTTGGTACACCTTTGCCTCCTAAAACCACTGCTAACCTCTGCACCCCAAACCTCCCCCATCCTCTCCACTCCAACCCCCCCCCCCCCCATTAACTCTACCTGGGTCCTCTACTCATCTTTGCACCCACCTTCCTTACCCCTGTACATCCCCTCCTTGCTCACCTGTGCCCACCAAACTGTAATTCCTTCTCTGCCTACCTCTGCACACCCCACACTACCCTCCCCTCCACCAATTGGCTTACCTTTGCTGTTGCAGGTAGGACATTCAAGCATGCCCCTCAGGGGGGCATGATATACATATGAATGCCACCTCTATTTACATATCAGTGCTGGTTATTTCCATGTAAACACAGGGTAGGCAGGTAAGTCATCTGTACACAATAGGGCAAATCTGGGCAGCATTAGTAGCAGCACTTCACACACTTAGATATCAGGACACAGCACAGGACTAAAACTTCAAGGGACAAGGGAATTTAAACCAGGATAATTGGCAAGTATGAGGCAGCTGCTTTGGGCCCCACAAAAATGACAGGGCCCAGGGCAGCTGCCCCTTTTGCCCTGCCTTAAAGACGGCCCTGCCTGTGGGGATAAAAGTGTGTTAGCCCTCATTTCCTTGTAGAGGTCATATTATGGAGGTGAGCAGGTTGGAGTGACACTGGTGGTCAGGCTGCATTTCGCATTGTGCGATGTAACCACCTGTCCCTTCGGAAGATTTACCCCCTCTTCATGACCAGGACATTTTTTTGCAATATACCACTGCATTATTTTAATTGACAATTGCGCAGTCGCGCAATGTTGTACCCAAATACATTTTTTGTTCTTTATTTTTCCCACAAATAGAGCTTTCTTTTGGTGGTATTTGATCACCTCTTTGTTTTTTATATTTTGTGCTATAAACAAAAAACCACCTGCAATTTTAGAAAAAAAAAACAATATTTTTTTACTTTCTGTTATAAAACATAATCAGTAAAAAATGTAATTTCTTCATCAATTTATGTATTCTGCTACATATTTTTGGTAAAAAAAAAATCCCAATAAGCGTATATTGATGGTTTTCGCATTATCCGGTCTACAAACCATGGGATATATTTATGGATTTTTAAATGTATTTATTTTTACTAGTAATGATCGGGGACCTATAGCGGGACTATGATATTGCGGCGGACACCTAACTGACACTTTTGACATTTTTTTGGGCACCAGTGACACTAATACAGGGATCAGTGCTAAAAATATGCACTGTCACTGTACTAATTAAACTGGCTGGGAAGAGGTTAACATCAGGGGTGATCAAAGGGTTAACTGTGTGCCTAACCAGTGCTGCAGTGGCGAAGGTGCTTGTGCTAGGGGAAGGCATGGATCCATGTCCCTGCTTTGCAGTAACACAGCATCCATGCCTTCCTTACTGACAGAACGTTAATCTGCCTTATCATAGGTATACCACTGGAAGGCTGAGTATATATTAAGTGTACCTCATTCCCCCAAAAAAGTTAAGTGTAGAGGACAATAGACCAACAAGGTCTATAGGAGTTATGGGAATGTTGGCGGTGCTAGCATAAAAAGAAAAACAACCAAAATAAAATCAACCATATTTAATAGTAATCATTTAAAAATAGAGAACATCACACACAGTGAGTTAAAATCATTGGTGGCACATGCTGGCATGAACTGTAACATCACGATACAGAGAGTTTACATTTGTACAGAGAGAAGATGTCCCAACATGTTTCGCCCTGTTTTCCAGCTTCTTCAGGGGGCAGATGGTAAGGTACCCGTCAGCTGTGTACATGGGCCCCCAGCACCACAGAAATAGACCAGAACCCACGAGCAACGGCACACCACAACGAGAAAATAAAAATCGCTATATGTATGTGTATAGCTGGTGGCACAATGAGCCAGGAGCCAAATCGTCACCCAAATCTGGGCACAGATAGGCAAGGTATTGGCATTCATAAGGTACGGCTCCAGGGGATCACCGCCAAACATTCCCATAACTCCTATAGAGCTTGTTGGTTAATCTGCCTTGTTTACATAGACAGACTTCCGTTCTTCCAGTCAGGGCTGGTGCAAGGATTTTTGACACCCTAGGCAAAACCTCATTTTGCCGCCCCCTTTGGCTCTGCTCCTGACCCCACCCCATTTGCCCTGTCCATGTATGCAATGGAGGTGGCGGAGGTGGAGATTTTTGCAGCGCCTCTCTACTATTTCTTTAGCCGTGGTCCACAAGCCGGCACCTGTGCCTCTGGAGCCAGGCCTAAAGTCAAATAAAGGTGGCACCGGCTCACTTTCTTATGCCAGCCGTGGTCCACAGGTATATGGACAGGCTGGAGTAGTATATGGACAGGCTAGGGTAGTATATAGACAGGCTAGGGTAGTATATGGAGAGGCTAGGGTAGTATATAGACAGGCTGGAGTAGTATATAGGCAGACTGGGGTAGTATATGGAGAGGCTAGGGTAGTATATAGACAGGATGGAGTAGTATATAGAAAGGCTGGGGTAGTATATGGACAGGCTGGAGTAGTATATAGACAGACTGGGGTAGTATATGGACAGGCTGGGGTAGTATATAGACAGGCTAGGGTAGTATATGGACAGGCTGGGGTAGTATATGGACAGGCTGGAGTAGTATATAGACAGGCTGGGGTAGTATATAGACAGGCTGGGGTAGTATATGGACAGGCTGGAGTAGTATATAGACAGGCTGGGGTAGTATATAGACAGGCTGGGGTAGTATA
Source organism: Glandirana rugosa (assembly GCA_018402905.1). Lineage (NCBI taxonomy): Eukaryota > Metazoa > Chordata > Amphibia > Anura > Ranidae > Glandirana > Glandirana rugosa. The sequence continues at coordinate 717,166 of BLSH010036256.1, forward strand.
TGGACAGGCTAGGGTAGTATATGGACAGGCTGGAGTAGTATATAGAAAGGCTGGGGTAGTATATGGACAGGCTGGAGTAGTATATAGACAGACTGGGGTAGTATATGGACAGGCTGGAGTAGTATATGGACAGGCTGGGGTAGTATATGGACTGGCTAGGGTAGTATATAGACACGCTGGGGTAGTATATGGACAGGCTGGGGTAGTATATGGACAGGCTGGGGTGATGAGGTCGGACAGATATATCATGGGGTCGGACAGGTATATGATGGGGTCGGACAGGTATATGATGGGGTCG
>BLSH010036256.1:732214-737214 GCA_018402905.1 Glandirana rugosa
AGCTGGCGGGCCAGGAGGATAGGTAGGATAGCTGGCAGAGTAAGCTGGGTTGGGAGGATATCCCTCTTTCTTATTCATTTCATAGTTGGAACTCATGGCACTTCCCAGTAGATGGGTTGTCTCCTATTGACTCCAGAGGTCTTATATCTTCAATCACAATAAAGGAGTCTTCTTTCACTGGGTGGTGTCTGGTCGAGAGTGGAAAGCGTTGATTCACATGTATTATATACACCTACGCCTCAGTCCCATCCCTCTTTGGTCAACATATGACATCGGAAAATGTCTATCACTGTAGAAACTTTGTTTGGAAACTTTCTATGGTCAGTAAACACAAAATATGTAAAATGGATCACAATAATCTAACATTGACAGTGCTGCGAAAAAGTATTTGTCCCTTCCTTATTTTTTGCATATTTGTCACACTTAAATGATTCAGATCATCAAACAAATTTTAATATTACACAGAGATAACCCAAGTAAATCCAAAATGCAGTTTTTAAATGATGATTTCATTTATTAAAGGAAAAAACTGTCCAAACCTTCCTTTCCCTATGGGAAAAAGCAACCCCCCCTCCTTGCTAAATCATGAATGAGCTGTGATTATCGACATTTTTTTGGAAAGCCGAGTTGAATTTCGCTTGCCACACCCAGGCCTGAATACTGCCAGACCTGTTGAATCAAGAAATCACTTAAAAAGAAGCGGTCTGACAAAGTGAGGCACGCTAAAAGATCTAACAAAGCAACGCATTATGTCGCGATCTAAAGAAATTCAAGAAGAATGAAAAAATAAAGTAATTGACATTTATTAGTCTGGAAAGGGATTACAAAGCCATTTCTAAGGCTTTGGGACTCCAGTGAACCATGGTAAGAGCCATTATCCACAGTGGAACAGTGGTGAACCTTTCTCAGAGGTGGCCGGCCTACCAAAATTACTCCAAGAGCACGACGATGACTCATCCAGGAGGTCATAGATGAACCCAGAACAACATCTAAGAAAGGCATCTCTTGACTCAGGTAAGGTCAGTTTCCATGATTTAAAGCGGAGTTCCACCCATGTAAAAGTCAGCAGCTACAAACCGTGTAGCTGCTGACATTTAACAATTGGACACTCAGCTGTCCCTCACTCCAGCGATGCGGTCGCCCGAGGGCTCGCTCTTTGCCCCCTCCCCTCAGCGGCGCCGGCATCATAACAGTGGGCACCCGGCTTTGGCTTCAAAGATGGGCGCGCGCTGTGCATGCGCGAGTCGGGCTGCACCTTGTGACTGGCCGGCGTATCTTCTGGGACCTGTGACGTGTCCCAGAAGATCGCCAAGAGGGAGGGGGGAAGGCGGATTTCCTTCCCTGAGCAACAGCACCAGATGAGGAAGTGGACCTGGGACCCTGTGAAAACAGGGTCCCTGGTCACCCCCCCAAAAAAAGACATGCCAATTGTGGCATGTCGGGGGGTCAACTTTCAAATTTAGAGTGGAACTCCACTTTAACAGTAATAAAGAGACTGGGCAAAAATGGCATCCATGGAGAGTTGCAAGGCCAAAGCCACCGCTGACCAAAAAGAACACAAAGGCTCTTCTCACATTTGCCAAAAAACTTCTTGATTATCCCCAAGACTTTTGGGCAAATATTCTGCGGACTGATGAGACAAAAGTTGAAATTTTTGTCAGGTGTGCGTCCCGTTACATTTGTTGTAATACTAACACAACATTTCATAGAAAGAGCATCATACCAACTGTCACACATGGTGCTGGTCGTGTAATGGTCTGGACCTGGACGACTTGCCATCATTGATGGAACCATGGATTCTGCACTCTACCAGAAAATCCTGAAGGTGAATATCCAGCCATCAGTTCCTGCCCCTAAGCTCAAGCACACTTGGGTTATGCAGCAGGGCAATGATCTGAAACGCACCAGCAAGTCCACCTCTGAATGGCTAAAAAAATGAAGGTTTTGGAGTGTCCTAGTCAAAGTCTGGATTTAAATGTGATAGAGATGCTGTGGCATGAGCTTAAACATGCCATTCATGCTGGAAAACCCTCCAATGTGGCTGAATGAAAACAATTCTGTAAAGAACCCGGGGCCAAAATTTCTCCACAGCGATGTGAAAGACTCATTTCCAGTTATCGCAAATGCTTGATTGCAGTTGTTGCCGCTAAGGGTGCCACAACCAGTTATTAGGTTTAGGGGGCAATTACTTTTTCTCATAGGGCCAGGCAGGTTTGGACACCTTTTTTCCTATAATGAATGAAATCATTATTTAAAAGCGGCATTTTGTATTTATTCGGGACATCTTTGCGTAATGTAAAATTTGTTTGCTGACCTAAATAATTTAAGTGTCTCAAATATGAAAAGGAAAAAAAAAAAACAGGAAGGGGCAAATATTTTTTCGCAGCACTATGACCCCTTTAAGACCCCAGATCTCTCCATAAAAAGGACCTATCATGCTGTATTGTTATCACAAAGGATGTTTGCATTTGTGAGGTCAGGCACTGATGTTGGATGAGAAGGCCTGGCTCGCAGTCTCCTCTCTAATTCATCCCAAAGGTGTTCAATCAGGTTGAGGTCAGGACTGCCAAGTTCCTCCACCCCAAACTTGCTCATCGATGTCTTTATGGACCTTGCTTTGTGCAGAGTTGGGAGCATGAAATTGTCCAAAATGTCTTGGTGTGCTGACGCCTTAAGAGTTCCCTTTATTGGAACTAAGGGGCCAAGCCCAACCCCTGAAAAACAACCCCCCCACCATAATCCACCCTTCACCAAATGATTTGGAGCAGTGCACAAAGCAAGGTCCATAAAGACATGGATGAGCGCGTTTTGGGGTGGAGGAACTTGACTAGCCTGCACAGAGTCCTGACCTCAACTCAATAGAATACCTTTGGGATGAAATAGAGAGGACACTGTGAGCCAGGCCTTCTCATCCAACATCAGTGCCTGACCTCAAAAATGCTCTTCCGGAAGAATGGTCAAACATTCCCATAGACACTCCTAAACCTTGTGGACAGCCTTCCAAGAGTTGAAGCTGTTATAGCTAAAAAGGGTTGAAAGGAGAGGTTTGAACAATTATATCTTTATTCATAGCATATAAACACAATCACATAGCATATGCCCAGACCAGGTGAATAGTGTGAATGGAAAATACCTTGATACCATGATGTAGTGTCCAGTATCAATAGCTGTGTAAGAGTGATACAGCTGCAGAGTAAGCTGATGTGAACTGGGGTCATTAATGCACCCGGCGACTCCAGCGTCAGACAGCCCAATCAAAGAGGCCCATGTGCGCCACACCTGCAGAGCCGCACCTCCGGGTCTTATTTGGTTTATACTCCGGTGGCATGTAAGCGTATATATTTTTGTGTTAAGGATTGGCTATCTCCCTCCTTCTGATATATTACCATCTAATTATGATGTATTATGCACTCGCACTGCTATATCTTTCATATATTTATGTATATTTTTTTATAGATTTTGGTGCATTGCCGCTGAAGAGTGTGTATCCCACACGAAACGCGTCGGACCTACGATATGCACCAATTCTTGTACCTAAATATCCTATCATAAGTGATCAGAGACTATGACATATATGCTTTTTATATATCGTATACTATTACTACTGGGCCACATTTCCATGGTCCTGTGACATTGTCATATATATTTTTACTATAGCCTATGTGATATACTCTTGCCAGCCCACTATTCTGGGCATATACCAAGTGATTGTGTTTATATGCTATGAATAAAGATATAATTGTTCAATTTGACTGATCTTGTGGTCTTGCATGACCACCTCATTCAAATTCCCAAACCTCTCCTTTCAATATTAGCACCAGGGATGGACATGTGCACTGCACTTCTCATTTAAAGTGGTTGCCAACTCGTGACAACCACTTTATCCTACAGGTAAGCCTATGATAAGGCTTACCTGTAGGTGCCCTGCATATCTCCTAAGCCTACACGGTTCAGGAGATATGCAGTGTATTAGATGTGCCGACATCATTTTGGCACATGCGCAGTGAAGAAACGGCCTCCATGCCGTTTCTCCACTGTGATCGTGCCGTGACTGGCGGCTCCCGTGCGCATGCGCAGGAGTAACGTCAAGCGACTCCGGCCAGTCACAGAGCCGGAGTCGCGGCCCAGGAAGAAAGAGGGGCAGAAGATGGACACCGCCAGCACAGGGGACAGCGCTGGACGCCGCAGGCTTCGTTTGCAGGTAAGTGGCACATAATGGGCTCCAATGCGATGCGTACTAGCCCATTATGCTTCTACTTTACAGGGGAATGTAGAGGAAGTAAACCCAATCTGAGTCCCAAACCCTTTTCTATTACATAGCTGCAAAGGGTGGGCCAACTCAATATTGAACCCTACAGACAAAGACTGGGATGCCATTAAAGTTCATGTGTGTGTAAAGGAAGGTGTCCCAATACTTTTGACAATATAGTGTACATGAAGCTGCACCAGGGCTCGGTCCTAACTCGTGCACATGGAAGGGCTTTGCACATTCTAAATAAAAAAATTCCCAGCACACTTACCAGCTAGAGATTAAGGATAGGAGGGGGCGCTATCTTAGTGTAGTTAAATAACATATTGGCAAAAGGGTCCAGCAAGAGTTTCCGGAAAATCCAAATTGGACTCTATGGACTGTATTCTCATTCGTTTGCACTGCGCTTTGTTCCATATCTCCCCATCTATTTACACTAAGTAGCTGACCTGCAGAAAAAAAAAGCAGGCCAGGCCCAGTATACCAGGATACGGTACACAGCCTGAAAACACACAGTGGTAACAAATGGTCACCTTTCTGCAACTGACATGGAAGAAAAGCAGAGAAGAATTTATTAACACGTGAGAGTATAATGTCGGCATCAGAGAAAGCGAATACACCGAGGAGGAGTGTCTGATTCCATCGCCAGACAATAGCAATGACGTCTTATAATCTTTTCTTTGGTAAAAATGAATAGAATCATCTATGGACAAATTATTATTTTCCTATCTGATAGCAGGTTATCAATTTT
>BLSH010036256.1:754344-777257 GCA_018402905.1 Glandirana rugosa
CACGACCGACATATGAGGACACTACGACCGACATATATACAGGCAGCATCACAGGAGTATACAGCCAGCATCACAGGAGTATACAGCCAGCACACTGGAGTATACAGGCAGCATCACAGGAGTATACAGACAGCATCCCAGGAGTATACAGCCAGCACACTGGAGTATACAGGCAGCATCACAGGAGTATACAGGCAGCATCCCAGGAGTATACAGCGAGCATCACAGGAGTATATAGGCAGCATCACAGGAATATACAGGCAGCATCACAGGAGTGTGCAGCCAGCATCACAGGAGTATACAGGCAGCATCACAGGAGTATACAGGCAGCATCACAGGAGTATACAGGCAGCATCACAGATAGCCACAGCCCCCCCCCCCCAATCGGGACATCAAAATCCCGCACTTACCCAAGCGCAGCGGTGACCGGCGAGCTTTTCTTCTCCTCCTTCATCCATGGTGTGGATCCCGGCATCCCCCCCCTCCTCCCCTCCTTCAAGGTGTCCAATAGGATCGCCTGACCATTAAGCCAATCAGGAAACGGGTAACATACCCACACTTCCCGATTGGCTGAGAGGCGATTCAGTGTTAGAAAAGCGAATATTCATTTGTTTTTCTAACACACGTGAGTGGGCTCTGGACTCAATGCTCTGTGCCACATTCCACTCTATTTTGAATCCTATTAGAGCCTATGGCTCTAATCAGGCGCTTCAAAATGAACCCCCCCCCATGTAATTTGTGCGCCCGGTGTCCTGAAAGGGGCCGGCCGCATGAATAGGGGGAGGTGGCAGCAGCCATGGATAGATTCATGCTATGCATAAATCTATCCATGTAGCATAGGGGGTGGCCAGGAGAGAGGGGGCAGCGCCCGTGCGCCCCTAATATATGCGCCCCCCTAATCCCGGTATAACTGCTTTAAGTCCAGCAACATGTTTTTATCTCTTTTGGGAAAAAGGTTTTACATAAATAATTAAATGCTGATCATTGTAAGTGCCCCTGTCAGTGTTAAATGGTGTGTTTCATCCTTGTAAACGTATACAGTCTGCTGGAGAGCTTGTGCTTTTGAAAAACAACAAACTTGCTGGCTTGATCAGCGCATGAAAATAGAAGAAAAAAAAGCTTACAAGGTAAAATCCATTTTTTTTGTGCTGGAAAATGACTTAGAACCCCCAACCATTATATAAATTATTATAGCAGAGACCCTAGAGAATAAAATGGTGATTGTTGAAATATTTTATGTCACACTGTATTCTTTTTTATTTTTACACTGGTTCTTTACATTTTTTATTTTTGATAACTTTTATTGCTGTCACAAGGAATGTTAACATCCCTTGTGACAGTAATAGGTGGTGACCGGTACTCTTTACGAAAGGATCTGGGGTCTATAAGACCCCAAATACCTCCTTTGCACTTAAAAGCATTAAAAACACCAAGTTTGCCTGTTTTCAGTGCTGTCCTTCTTTAAAACTTTTAGCCTTTATGTCTACAGTAAACCGGAAGTCAGTGGCGGGACGTCCGTCCATTGAGGGCGCATGGGCACCGCCTCTCCTTTCAAATGCGCCTCCCCCTATTCATGCATCTGGCCCCTTTCAGGATGCCAGGCACATGAATTCCAATGGGGAGGGGGTTGTTTTTTTGAATCACTGATCAGAGCCAAAGGCTCTAATAGGCTTCAAATAGGGTGGACTTGGGAAGCAGAAAGTGTGCTCACCGCCCACTCAGGTGTGTAACAATAGAGAATGATAATTCGCTACTCTAACACTGATGCTCCTCCTGGCCAATCAGGAAGCAGGTCATAGACCCGTCACCCGATTGTCTGAAAGGACAGGCCATCCTATTGGACGCCTAGCGCCTAGGAGGAGGCGAGGCATGGAAGCCACCGTGATGGAGGAGAGGACAGAGCAGGAACGCGAGGAGCAGAGGAGCCGCTGACCGCAGCCCGCCGCCCGTAACCCGCCACCTAGATGGGGTAAGTGCCGGACTGACCTTGACGGGTGGGTGCTTAAGTGGTGGGTGGTTAAGTGCCACCAGCTGCCCAGTGGGGTGGCTGTTTGCTGCCCTCCTCAAAAAAAAAAAACCCCAGCCGCCACTGCCGGAAGTAATGTCATGACATGATTACTAGATCCAAGACCCGATCAAAGTCGGTTCTGGCATTGTTTGGGTCTCCGTCCGCTGGCTGGTCGCTCGGGTGTCCCGGACCCCTGTCGGACGGGAGAGCCAGGGTGAGCTGCGGAAGGCGGCAGGAGGGGGCGGGGGGACATCCCCTCCTGCTGCTGGTAATGACAACCGAGCGGTTGGTATTACAAGAAAGCCTAAAAAAACGGTTCTTGGGTGATGCCTACAGCTGTATGTCACCCCGGTACAACCCCTTGAAGCTAGAGGCCCCATATTTGCGTTACGTCGGCGTCAAGAGGCTAAAAAAGAAAACAAATGCAGCCATCACATCTAAGAATTGGTAAACTGCAATATAAAAAACGTTTGCTGTTGGGTTTAATACCGCTTGATCATGGTGCTGTTTTTGTGTTTTGTTTGCTTTTTGTCCTTTATGATACAAAGAAAATAATATTGTTCTTGATTGTTGCATAAAAAAAAATGAGAAGCAATGCATTCATCACAATTGTGACATCAATAATGGAAACATTTTTGGTGAATCAAAAGCCCCAGAGCAGAATTGTGAAAGCTGCTGGAATCTATGCTGGGGGACAGGGGCGTATCATGAAATTAGTGGGCCCGTGTGCAAACCCACACCACACCGATCATCCCCGGCTGTCAACCAGGGAGAGATCATCCATGGGTGCAGTGTGGGTCAGAGCACACCCCTCAGGGCCCGTGTTCAGTGAACACCCTGCAGCCATGGATGATACACCACTGCTGGGGGATCAGCTGATAGACCTGAAGGTGTAGGGAGAGGTTCCTATTTGTTGTACATTTGTATCATTTGTCATTTCTCTGCTGTAAACATTTTCTGACCTGACCACATTTCTAAAAAGGTCAAAATGAAATTGAGGAAATAAGTTTGTCGTCTTTTTTTTAACCACTTGACCTCTGGAAGGTTTTACCTCTTTTTTTTTTTCTTTTTTACCATTTTTTGCTATTAACCACTTCAGCCCCGGAAGGATTTCCCACCATAGGACCAGAGCACTTTTTGCGATTCGGCACTGCGTCGCTTTAACTGACAATTGCGCGGTCGTGCGGCGTTGTACCCTAACAAAATTGCCTTTTTTTTCCCCACCAATAGAGCTTTCTTTTGGTGGTATTTGATCACCTCTGCGTCATTTCTGATCGCCGCTATAAACAAAAGAAGACCGACAATTTTGCAAAAAAAAACAAATTTCTTACTTTTTGCTAAAATCCAAATCAAAAAAATAAATAAAAAAAATGTTTTTTCCATCAGTTTTGCCCGATTTACATTCTTCCTCATATTTTTGGTAAAAAAAAATCGCAATCGGCGTTTATTGATTGGTTTGTGCAAAAGTTGCCGTGTTTACGGATGATGAGAATTCATTTCTATGGTTTTTATTTATTTATTTATTTTTTACTAGTAATGGTGGCGATCTGCGATTTTTAGCGGTACTGCGATATTGCGGCGGACATGTCGGACCATTTTGACACTTTTTTGTGACCATTGGCATTTATACAGCAATCAGTGCTATAAAAATGCACTAATTACTGTGTAAATGCCATTGGCAGTGAAGGGGTTAACGTGGAGGGGGCGCTCTAAGGGTTAACTGTGTTCCCTGGGCGTTCTAACTGTGGGGGGACTGCCCTGGCTGGGGGAAGAAGGTGATCACGGCTTCCATATACAGGATGCCTGTGATCATCGCCCTTCCCCCTCTGTCAGAACGGAGATTCGTGTTTACATACACGGACCGCCGTTCTGTCACTGCGGGGGGCATCGCAGGTAGCTGGCGGAGATCAAGTCCACCCTACCCGCTCCCTAGCCCCCCCCCGAACACAGTGAGTGCGCGAGCGCACCTCTGGCGGTGAGCTCACAGTGAGAGATATCGAAGCCGCCGTCCATGACAGCGGTTTGCGATATCGAGCCAATTTGTCGCCATAAGGCTGCGGTCGGCAAGTGGTTAAGCACTGCGCTACTTTAACTAGTAATCGCGCGGTCATGCAGCGCTGTACCCAAACTAAAGTTTTATCATTTTGTTCACACAATTACAGCATTCTTTGGTGCTATTTAATTACCACTGGAGGTTTTTTATTTTATACTAAATAAATGAAAAAAGACTGAAAATTTTGAATGAAAGTCATCAGCTGTGTCCGGCGGCAGATCGCGCCACTGCTCGGCGGTGCATTCTGGGGTGACGTCATATCACATCCTCCCAGAACAACAGTGCTCCCATCCCGCCATCATTGTATAGGCTGGGCGGGAAGGGGTTAAAAGCTGATCATCACTGTAAGCATCCCTGACAATGTTGAATGGTTTGTCTCATCCATATAAACTGCTACGTTCTGCTGGATAGCTTGTGCTTTTGAAAAATAACAGACATGCTGGCTGGATCACCGGGTGAAAATAGAAGAAAGAAAGACTAAAAAAATGAATGTAGCGGTCACATGGTGAGCTGCAATATAATATAAACGTTTGCTTTTGGGTTTAATACGGCTTGAACGGAGCTGCTTTTGTGTTTAGTTTGCTTTTTGTCCTTTATTGTTCTTGTTTGTTGCAGAAAAAAATAAATAAAGAGAAGCAATGTATTCATCACAAGTGTGACATAAATAATGGAAACATTTTTGGTGAATCAAAAGCCCCAGAGCAGAATTGTGACGATCGCTGCAATCCATGCTTCGATCTCTGCTGTGATCTATGCTGCGATCTCTGCTGCGATCTATGCTGCGATCTCTGCTGTGATCTATGCTGCGATCCATGCTGCGATCTATGCTGCGATCTATGCTGCATTCTATGCTGTGATCTATGCTGCGATCTCTGCTGCGATCTATGCTGCGATCTCTGCTGCAATCCATGCTGCGATCTCTGCTGTGATCTATGCTGCGATCCATGCTGCGATCCATGCTGCGATCCATGCTGCGATCTCTGCTGCGATCCATGCTGCGATCTATGCTGCGATCTATGCTGCGATCTATGCTGCGATCTATGCTGCATTCTATGCTGCGATCTATGCTGCATTCTATGCTGCGTTCTATGCTGCGATCTATGCTGTGATCTCTGCTGCGATCTATGCTGCGATCCATGCTGCGATCTCTGCTGCAATCCATGCTGCGATCTATGCTGCGATCTATGCGGCGATCTTTGCTGCGATCTCTGCTGCGATCTATGCTACGATCTATGCTGCGATCTATGCTGCGATCTATGCTGCAATCTCTGCTGCGATCTCTGCTGCGATCTCTGCTGTGATCCATGCTGCGATCTCTGCTGTGATATCTGCTGCAATCTATGCTGCGATCTCTGCTGCAATCCATGCTGCGATCTATGCTGTGATCTATGCGGCGATCTTTGCTGCGATCTCTGCTGCAATCTATGCTGCGATCTATGCTGCGATCTCTGCTGCAATCTCTGCTGCGATCTCTGCTGCGATCTCTGCTGTGATCTATGCTGCGATCTCTGCTGCGATATCTGCTGCGATCTATGCTGCGATCTCTGCTGTGATCTATGCTGCGATCTCTGCTGCGATATCTGCTGCGATCTATGCTGCGATCTATGCTGCAATCTATGCTGTGATCTATGCTGCGATCTCTGCTGCGATCTCTGCTGCGATCTATGCTGCGATCTCTGCTGTGATCTATGCTGCGATCCACGCTGCAATCTATGCTGCGATCTATGCTGCGATCTCTGCTGTGATCTCTGCTGCGATCTATGCTGTGATCTCTGCTGTGATCTCTGCTGTGATCCATGCTGCGATCTCTGCTGCGATCTATGCTGCGATCTCTGCTGCGATCTCTGCTGCGATCTATGCTGCGATCTATGCTGCGATCTCTGCTGTGATCCATGCTGCGATCTATGCTGCGATCTATTCGGGGTGATCAGCTGATAGACCTGAAGGTGCTGGAGAAGTTTCTCGGTGTTGCAGGTAAAAGGTACAGCTGTACCATTCTTAGCATTCATTACAAGTTCTCGTCATGTTACATTTATAAATGAAAAAAGACCGAACATTTAAAAAAAGATATTTTCTGTTATAAAACATTCAATAAAAAATGTCAACAAAACTCATTTCTTCATAAACTTAGCCCAAAATCTATTCTTCTACATGTCTTTGGTAAAAAAAAATCCTAATAAGTGCATATTAATTGGTTTGTGCGAAAGTTACAGCGTCTATAAACTATCGGATATATATCTGAATTTACACAGCTATGACACTTTACTGGTAATGACAGTGATCAATGACTTATAGCGGAACTGTGATAGGGTGGCGGGGAATCTGACACTTACTGACACTATCTGGGAGGGATACTAATACAGTGATAATACTATACACTGTCACTGTACTAATGACACTGGCTGGGAAGGGGTTAACATCTAGAGGCAATCAAGGGGTTACCTGTGTGCCTAACAATGTGTAATGTTTGCTGCTTTTGTGTTGCTTTGCAGGGAGAAGAAACAGCCAGCTTTCTGTGTTTTTGTAAACAAAGAACCTTGCGTGTGATTGGCCACAGCCAATCATCTGATTTAAGCTGAAATCATAATCTGAAATCAGCTGCCAAACTCGTGCTGTGTCCAATCTCATTGCGGGTTGGCAGGGGGGCGTTCGTGCCCAAGACCCAGGCCTGGTCACTAGACGTGCGCAATTCCTTTCGTTCTGAATTCGTTTTTCGTCAAAATTCGGAATGACGAAAAATTGTTTCGCAAATTCTTCCAAAAGCAAATTTTTGAAAATTGACTGCGTCAAAAATCGGCCAACCAGGTCGCTTCTCTTCCCAAGCGGGTCCTAAGATCGGATTGGCCGGGAGGAGAAGCGACCGGATTGGCCGGGAGGAGAAGCCGCCCACGACTTGAATGGGGTAAGCACAGGGCTGGCAAGCGGGGGGGGGGGGGTGGGCTGGCGAGCTGGCAGGGGGTTTTGTTTTGCCGCCACCCCAATAAAAATGGAGCACCAGCCGCCACTGACTTCAATGAAGTCTAATTGCATAGGTGTGTGCAGCCTATTGCATTAGGGCAGGGGTGGGCAACCTGTGGCCCTCCAGCTGTTGTGGAACTACATTCCCCATGAGGCATTGCAAGGCTGGCAGTTACAATTACTCCCAGAGGCATGATGGGACTTGTAGTTCTGCAACAGCTGGAGGGTCACAGGTTGCCTACCCCTGGGTGTGCACTCCAAAAGTATTAAAACATGGATGGTGTCAGTGGAGCAGTGGACTTGTCTGTAGGGCAGTGGTTCTTGTCAGTAGGGCAGTGGATGGTGTCAGAAGTTTTTATTTTTTAATATTTTATTTTTTTTATTATTTTTTAAGAGCCCCATGTAGGGGCTTTGGTGAAATATCAGCAGGTGGGATCTATGCCACACAGGGTGATTAGCGTGTGCCCAGGCACACCCGGCACACCCCCTGCGCACGCCTATGTCTAATTGGCATACATGTTTATGGAAATGTGCAGAGTTTTAATTGTTCCTTCTCTTGGTAATTTGACTCTCAGATAGTGAAAGCAGCATTCTTTTTGTAGAATAATTTTTTATTAATTTTTTGAAACATATTAAACATACACAAGGTTTTGTATTGCACATACAACATGTATACGTCGGATTGGACATAAACAACATCGTTATATTAATTTAATGTCAAATTAACATTTAGTAATCAAAGTATTAATTAATACGATTACTAATAATATGAAAGTATATTAATAATAACCAAAAAAAAAGAATAAGAAAAAAATAAAAATCTGAGTTAAAATAATAAAATAATAAAGATATTTAGAGTAAACGTATAAATTAAGATATAAATAAAGGACTATATCAGGGATATGCAATTAGCAGACCTCCAGATGTTGCAGAACTACAAGTCCCATGAGGCATAGCAAGAATCTGACAGCCACAAGCATGACACCCAGAGGCATGATGGGACTTGTAGTTCTGTAGCAGCTGGAGGTCTGCTAATTGCATATCCCTGGTCTAGACATATTTAATTAACTGTATCTCTAAGTTGTAACCTGTGCCAAGTCTGGTGAGTTTCTAAAGAAAAACCCATGCCAACCATATCTTATTAAATGTTTCTATTAATCCATTAGCTGTTGCTACTAATTCTTCCATGTTGTAAAGCTCCTGAATTGTATCAATCCATTCTTTAACCACTTCAAGGCCGAGCCTCTTTTTGAGATTTGGTGTTTACAAGTTAAAATTGGGGGGGGGGGGGTTTGCTATAAAATTACATAGAACCCCAAAACATTATATATTTTTTCTAACACCCTAGAAAATAAAATGGCGGTCGTTTCAATACTTTATGTCACACCGTATTTGCTCAGTGGTCTTACAAGCGCGTTTTTAAAAAAAAATCACTTTTTTTGAGTTAAAAAACAAGGCAACGGTAAAGTTAGCACCAATTTTTTTTCCACATTGTGAAAGATAATGTTACGCCGAGTAAATCGATACCCAACATGTCAAACATTCAAAATCGGAATGGTGACAAACTTTGGCTCTTAAAAACATTTAAAAATTCCTACAGGTTGCCAGTATTGAGTTACCGAGGAGTTCTAGTGCTAGAATTATTGCTCTCGCTCTAACGATTGTGGCGATACCTCACATGTTTGGTTTGAACACCGTATACAGGCAGGACTCACATCTGCTCGCGAGCTCGGCGGGAAGGGGGCGCTTTAATTTTTTTTTTTCTTATTTATTTTACTTGTTATTTTTAATTTTTACACTGTCCTTTTTAAAAAAATGTGATCACTTTTATTCCTATTACAATGTAAACATTCCTTGTAATAGAAAAAAGCATGCCAGGACCTCTTAAATATGAGATCCGGGGTCAAAAAGACCTCAAATCTCATATTTACACTTAAATGCAGTAAAAATAAATAAAAAAAAAGTCTCCTTTAAGAGCTAAGGGCGGAAGTGACGCTTGACGTCACTTCCACCCTGCAATGCTATGGAGCCGAGTGGGTGGCATCTTCCGCTCACTTGGCTCACAGGCATTGCGGCCACAGGATCGGATCGTCTCCGCTGCTACCGGCGGGTCCGGTAAATGGCGGAGAAGACCGGAGCGTGGCGGGAGGGGGGGGTGCCCCTCTCCTTCCCCCGATAAAAGTGATCTCGCTGCGAATCCACTTTTATATGAAAGCTGGCGAGTTATAAATAGCTCTATATATATACTGGCTACAAATTAAAGTGTTACTAAACCCACAACAGTAAAATCTGTCTGTATGTGCAGCATAGCATGCTTGTTATACTCACTGTGGCCAGATAATACACAGTGAGGGAAGCAGAGAAGAGTGACAGTCCCTGGCCGATATTTATTGCAGTTTGGGGTTTTTTGCTGGGACAGTGGCTCCTCCCCTACTCCAGCCAAAACTACAGAAGGAAAACCCTCTAGTCGGAGTCGGGAAGTAAGATGATTACATTGACACAGAAATCTTCAAAAAGTTTGTAGATTACATTTGGAGTTAGTATTGTATCCGCCAATGGAGCTTGCCCCCCTTGTGTAGATCGGTGCTCAGTTAGCCATAGGAATAGGAGGGGTAGTAGTAGTAGGAGTAGTATGTGCGGTACAGGGAGTAGTACATAGAGACTGCGATAATAATAATTGCAATTCCCACCAACATGGCGGTCACGTTGAAGCCAAGAGATATGCAGGAGTATTTCCTTGCTGATTCCCAGTTCCGGTACTTCTTAGCAGAACGTGTCTGTAAAAGAGAATGAGATCTTTGAATGCTGAGCCGCAATGTTATAAGAAATTTGATACATTTAAAGAGACCCCGTTAGTCTTTAAAGTGGGTGTAAGCCTCAGAAATAAAAAATGAAAAAAAAAGCACATCCTTCTATAGTGTGTACTTGCCTCAATCCAAAGCACTGGGGCTGATTTATTAAAACTGGAGAGTGCAAAATATGGTGTGGTTGTGCATGGTAGCCAATCAGTTTTCAACTTCAGCTTGTTCAATTAAGCTTTGAAAATAAAACCTGGAAGCTGATTGGTTTATATGCAGAGCTGCACCAGATTTTGCTCTCTCTGGTTTTAGTAAATCTCCTGCACTGAGTAGGATTTTTAGCACACCATCCCACTTCTGACACCATGTAGATTTTGCAGAAGTAATGATGAGTAGCCAGATAGTTCTTCTGAGGAGCTTGTTTATTCCAGTATAGGAGAGGCACATGTGAGACAGTTTCTTCTAGTTTCACTTTATAACTTCCTACTTCCTGCCCCCCCCCAGTCCTAACACAGCTATGCAAATACAACAAGAACATATTCTACACTTTCCTACCTCTGCTATCTACATGAGTCTATTCTGATCATTTATCCTGATGCCAAGCAATCCCAGGAAATGGCCAGCCTTCCCTCCGGCACACAGCAGGTGATTAAGAGCCCCAGCTGTGCATGTTTTTCTACTGTGTAGGAGGGGTGTCTTTTCCCTCCACTCAGGTCTCAAATCACACTCAGCTCCTGTCTCTGTGCTGTTTGTTACATTTTTGTCTATGGGTTGCACAGGAAAATAAAATCATGTTTGAAGACATGATGTCCAAAAGAAAGACAAAAAAAAGAAATGTATGTATTTCTTGAGCAATAACAAAGTAATTGCTGAATAAATAAGCCCACAGCAGAAATGTAAAAGAAAGTGTTCTGGTCCATAGGGAATGTACAGTTGTGAGAGCTGAAATGGTTAAAACCCCCAATAGAGAGGGAGAAGGGGAGTTTCTCCAGAAGGGGCACATCGAATAATAGAATCCTGATAGACATTCTAATCCTTCCACACGCGATCTAAAAAAATAGCCTTTTGGTTATTGATACTTTAGAGCAGTGGTCTCCAAACTTTCTAAACAAAGGACCAGTATACTTTCCTTCAGACTTTAGAGGGGCTAGACTGTGGCCAGAAAGAGCAGAAAATGTCCTGGCGTCTGTAACAACGCCCCATCATTGGTGTCAGTGGGAGGAACAGTGCCCCCTCATTGGGGTCAGTGGGAGGAATTGTGCCCCATCATTGGTGTCAGTGGGAGGAATAGTGCCCCATCATTGGTGTCAGTGGGAGGAATAGTGCCCCATCATTGGTGTCATTGGGAGCAATAGTGTCCCATCATTGGTGTCAGTGGGAGGAATAGTGTCCCATCATTGGTGTCAGTGGGAGGAATAGTGCCCAATCATTGGTATCCGTGGGAGGAATAGTGCCTCATCATTGACATCAGTGGGAGGAATAGTGCCCCATCATAGGTATCAGTAGAAGGAATAGTGCCTCATCATTGGTATCAGTGGAAGAAATAATGCACATCATTGGTGTCAGTGGGAGGAATAGTGCCCCATCATTGATGTAAATAGGAGGAATAGTGCCCCATCATTGTGTCAGTGGGGGGAATATTGCCCCACCATTGGTGTCAGTGGGGGGAATGGTGACCCATCATTGGTGTCAGTGGGAGGAATAGTGCCCCATCATTGGTGTCAGTGGGAGGAATAGTGCCCCATCATTGGTGTCAGTGGGAGGAACAGTGCCCCATCATTGGTGTCAGTGGGAGGAATAGTGGCCCATCATTGGTGTCAGTGGGAGGAATAGTGCCCCATCATTGGTATCAGTGGAAGAAATAATGCCCATTCATTGGTGTCAGTGGGAGGAATAGTCCCCCATCATTGGTATCAGTGGGAGGAATAGTGCCCCATCATTGGTGTCAGTGGGAGGAATAGTGCCCCATCATTGGTGTCAGTAGGAGGAATAGTGTCCCATCATTGATATAAGTGGAAGAAATAATGCTCATTCATTGGTGTCAGTGGGAGGAATAGTGTCCCATCATTGGTGTCAGTGGAGACTAGTGCCCCATCATTCATCTCAGTGGGGGGGAATAGTGCCCCATCATTGGTATCAGTGGCAGAAATAATGCCCATCATTGGTATCAGTGTGAGAAATGAATCCCCAAAGGCAGGATAAAGGCAAGTAAATGGCCACAGTTTGGAGACCATTGCTCTAGAGAAAAGAAAGTTGGAAATTGGTCATCAGGAATCGGTGGAGGGTTGGAAGCCTCGGTATCATTTAATGGCTCGGGGATTTCACATTTACAGAAACTGCACCAACTGGTTACTGGGAATTGAATGCATTTCATCATCAGGGTGAGCTATAGCTATGGGGAAAGTTTTAGCTTGACTTCCATCATATGACACAAACAAAAAGTGCCTGCGAGCCATTCCTCCCCATCCCGTGTGCCACGTCTTCACATGGTTGCAGTAGTCTTATTGACCACCAAATACCTGAATTGTGAAAGATGATTGTGATTATTGTCTAATAGACCCCAGATCCCTCCATAAAGAGTACCTGTCACTGACTGTTGCTGTTACAAGGGATGTTTACATTCCTTGTGACAGCAATAAAAGTGATTTAAAAAATTCAACAATTTAAAGAAACAGTGTAAAAATAAAATAAATAAATAATAAAATTAAAAAATACATTTTTAAAGCAGCCCCCATTCCACCTGTGCCCGCGAGCAAAGGTGAATGCACACGTTGGTCCCGCACGCATATGTAAACAGCGATCGCACCTCACAGAGTGAGAGCAATAATTCTAGTACCAGACCTCCGGTTTAACTCCATACTGCTAACCTATAAAGGCATGTAAAGTGTTGCCTATGGAGACATTTTTAAATACTGTAGCTTGATGCCATTCCACATCATTTTAAAGTGTGACATGTTAGGTATCTATTTACTCGCCATAACCCCATTTGTTCTATTTTATGAAAAAAATTGGGTATTATATTTGGTGTGCATTAACATTCGTCAAAGTGTATTATTTCCAAAAAAAAAAATGTATCCAATGCTGTACAAAATACAAAAAAATTTGCAAAACCCACCATTTTTTTTTCTCTAGGGCCTCTGTTAAAAAATAAATAAATAAATAAATAAATATATATATATATATATATATATACACACTGTGTTTCCCAAGGTATTGGGATGCCTGCCATTACACGCAAATTAACTTTAATGGCATCCCAGTCTTAGTCCGTAGGGTTCAATATTGAGTTGGCCCACCCATTACAGATTCAACTCCTCTGGGAAGGCTGTCCACAAGGTTTAGGAGTGTCTATGGGAATGTTTGACCATTCTTCCAGAAGCGCATTTGTGAGGTCAGGCACTGATGTTGGACAAGAAGGTCAGGCTCGATGTCTCCGCTCTAAATCATCCCAAAGGCCTTATAACTGCTCAAGGTCAGGACTCTGTGCAGTCCATTCAAGTTCCTCCACCCCAAACTCGCTCATCCATGTCTTTATGGACCTTGCTTTGTGCACTGGTCCAAACCATTTGCTGGAGGGGGGATTATGGTGTGGGGTTGATTTTCAGAGGTTGGGTTTGGCCCCTTAGTTCCATTGAAGGGAACTCTTAAGGCGTCAGCATACCAAGACATCTTGGACAATTTCATGCTCTCAACTTTGTGAGAACAATTTGGGGATGGCCCTTCCTGTTCCAACATGATTGCGCACCACTGCACAAAGCAAGGTCCATAAAGACATGGATGAGTGAGTTTGGGGTGGAGGAAGTTGACTGGCCTGCACAGAGTCCTGACCTCAACCCAATAGAACACCTTGAAGGGATGAATTCGAGTGGAGACTGTAAGCCAGGCCTTCTCATCCAACATCAGTGCCTGACCTCACAAAATGCGCTTCTGGAAGAATGGTCAAACATTCCCATAGACACTCCTAAACCTCGTGGACTGCCTTCCCAGAAGAGGTGAAGCTGTTATA
The DNA here is from genome assembly GCA_018402905.1 of Glandirana rugosa. NCBI lineage: Eukaryota > Metazoa > Chordata > Amphibia > Anura > Ranidae > Glandirana > Glandirana rugosa. The sequence continues at coordinate 768,168 of BLSH010036256.1, forward strand.
GCTGCAAAGGGTGGGCCAACGCAATATTGAACCCTACGGACTAAAACTGGGATGCCATTAAAGTTCATGTGTGTGTAAAGGCAGGCGTCACAAAACTTTTGGTAACATAGTGTGTGTGTGTATATATATATATATAATGTTTAGGGGTTCTAAGTAATTTTCTATTAAAAAAAATACATATTTGTACAAAACAACCCATGTTAGTTTAAGCCTGGTCTTAAACAGATTTCTGATTAGCAACCAATATTGGATCAGAATCAAGGGTGGCCCTCTGATATTTGATGACAAGCAATGTCACCTGGATAGAAAATTGAATGTTTAATTGAATTTTTAATGATCGTTATTATATTGCCTTTATAAGCTAAATGACCTGTGCCCTGCTTCCCTACCTGGAGTATAAATAAAGGTTGGTTTATTTAAAAATGCCTATTCTTGGTAATAAGACTTTCTATTTTTTTTTTTTATTAGCTTTAGAGATCCGTTGAGACAACCAAGTCTTTCAATAACCCACCAGGGACCCCTAGACTCAAAAAACGACATTTACTCAAAAAGCTCCATACAAACAACAACTGAATGTTTGCTTACTGCCATATGCTAAAGTGGGCACAGCCTGGTCCTGTTACCATTGATGCTATGGCTCTGGCTCTCCAGTGCCATGGGAATCACCAGTGGAAACCTAGATCACGAGCACAGCGCATGCTATAGACCAGTGGTTCTCAACCTCTGTCCTCGGGACCCACAAACAGGCCAGGTTTTAAGTATTACCTTGGGGAGATGCAGACTAGAATACTGCAATCACTGAGCAGCAAATGATATCCCCTGTGATGTATTTCAGTTATCCTGCAAACCTGGCCTGTTAGTGGGTCCCGAGGACCGGAGTTGAGAACCACTGCTATAGACCAGTGGTCCTCAACTCCTGTCCTCGGGACCCACACACAGGCCAGGTTTTAAGTATTACCTTGGGGAGATGCAGACTAGAATACTGCAATCACTGAGCAGCAAATGATATCCCCTGTGATGTATTTCAGTTATCCTGCAAACCTGGCCTGTTAGTGGGTCCTGAGGACAGGAGCTGAGAACCACTGCTATAGACCCTGAAGGATGTTCAAAGTCAACAGCAACCAAGTCTACCGAACTTTTCTTACCTTAACGCTGAAGATAAGCGCCACTATCCCAAAAATTAAACAACAACATAAAAGGTTCCAGATGGACCACGGCAAATAGTCCCTGCAAGGGGGTGCTGAAGTAGAGATCACGGTAGTTTGTGTGGTCACCACCGTTGGTTGGACAGTATTAACCATCATTGTGCCTGGAACTGGATAGTTCTGAGGGTACTGCTGTGGTGGCATCATTCCCGGAATCATGGCAAATTGGGGCTGAGGAAACGCCATGGGTTGAGGAAACACCGTACCGGGCGCTGGTGGGTTTAAGAATTCTGGGTTATACATTGGAGGAGGCTTTTGAAGAATTTGATGGCTATTGTTGGGTTGTGGAAGAGAAATGCCCACGTCTTGTGGATGCGTCCGTCCTGGAGAAGGGATCACCATAGGCCTAGGGAAAGCTCCTTCACTGGGGTTGTTTAGGTCGTATGAAGGAGGAATAACCATACCTCCTTTCTCTGGAAGTACTTCAGCATATTCCGGTGGAGGTGGGTAGGATATTTTCTGCGTGGTGTCCATCTCTGGAAGGGCCTGTTCGTAGTTGGATGCGGCATTGTCGTAGCATGATGTGGGGTTGTCCCGATGACCAAAGTCTATCGTTTCGTACAAATTGGACATGATGCCCTTTGAAAATTCTTGGGTTCAGCAAATTTGCTGGCACCCTGCCTTTCTTCTTCAATTACTTCACCTTGGCTCTGTAACCAGTTGTGTGACTTTTCTTTAGAAGCAGATCAATTTATCCTTTACAATACGTTTGCCTAAAGCAGAACTAGGCACACCCAGCCACCTGAACCTTTTTTTTTCTCCATTTTTCCAGTAAAGATTGCATTCCTCACCCATCACTCACAGTGAAAAATGTTGATGAGCAGGGAAGGGATTTTTCTACCTTCTGAAAATTATTGTTGCACAATAACAATGGAGCAGTACAAGTTGGCACTGGGACCACCAATGCGGCGTCTGCTCCTAGGACTAGGCCCCTGCTCCTCGGGGGGTGTTTGGACTAGGGTTGCCACCTTCTCTTCAATCCAAACCCAAACACTTTAGTGGCAATTCATTTTAAGGGGGAACGCTGATGACTCTGGTGTAAAGGGGAATTCTGATGTAAGGGGGTTTCTGCTCACCAAAGCTCCCACTTACTTTAGAGTTCCCAGCATTTCCCCTTAAATCAGGGTTCCCAAAGCCCCCCTTACACCAGAGTGCACAGGGCACCCCTTATATCTGAGTCCCCCTTATCTTAGTGTACTCACTCATTAAAAGGCAGGAAAGAGAAGGGAGGTAGGGGGGAGACTTCAGACATTGGATGGTGAGCTCACTGAGGATGGAGGCTCAAGCATTGACACCTTTCGTCCACTATGTATCTGCTAGGGTTGCCACATCATCCCTTTAATCCAGGACACATATTAATTACACAGGTTCTGAGGCTGATTAAGGTGGTAATTAAACTCACTTGGTGCCTTATTTGCATTAAATTAGCCTCAGAACAACCTGTGTAATTCATATGTGTCCTGGATTAAAGGGATGATGTGGCAACCCTAGTATCTGCTGGCTGCTGAGCTTCAAATTTCCAGCCCTTGCATCCCTTTCCCAATCTCAGAACACCAAGGTTTGGGTGGGTGGGTGGGCAGACAGAAGGGTAAGGGCAGGAGGAGTAGGAGGAAGTCAAACCCTCTCTCCTTTCCTGTCCATGTATGGGGAGGGCACAGCTACAATATGTACTTGGTGGTTGTGGCACTCAGTTACTTAGGGAATCACAGTCCATTCTCAATAATGTGTCCGGGTTTCAGGAGATCTGAAACCCAGACACACGATTCCAAACCCGGACTGTCCGGGTGAATCCCGGACAGGTGGCAACCCTAGTTTGGACTAACTCCTAACCTTGCCCTTCCACACATCATTAATGCAAATAATGAACTGTTATGTAGAATGCGACCACGGTGGAGAAGGAAGTTACACTGATCCACCATGGATGATGAGTGTTGGCCATGACCAAGTTCTGGAAATCCATGGAGCAGCTTCCTTGAATTGGGGGGGGGGGGGGCGAGTCCCTAACTTGCCGGCATTGATTAACTTAGCAGCCTTTCCCCGCATCAAATGTGGGTGGAGAGCTGTCCACTGTCTAAAATGCTACTTGATCAAAAATGTTTGGTTTTGATAAGCGACCTTATCCTAATAAAATGTCTTTATTAAGGTTTTAAACACTGAATAGCTATTACTTAAAGTGGTAGCAAACCCTCCTATCATTTTCAGCCAAGGAAGCTGCCATCTTGGCCTCTGTTTAATCTACAACTGCCATGATTCTGCACATGTGATCAGCTATGACACCAGCCATTGGATGGTTTGACAGTTTGTTTCAGAGCACAACCAATGGGAGTGTTACATTTCCGGCACGTGACTGGTTTTTAAACTGTTAAATGCATGGGTTTACTACCGCTTTAAGGATACGAAGTGGCCCGCCATCTAAATGGGTTTTGATTTTAAAGAAATGTTAATATTTCTAGGTGTTTTTTTCCCACCTTTATGTATTTTAGCTGCGTTGTAGTGAACAGCATTGGGTTATTATCTTTCTGTGGCATGCTGACATCTACTGGTGGTTTAGAGCCACTACAGCTTGTTTGCTTAACCACTTCAGCCCCGGAAGGATTTCACACTTTAGGACCGGAGCCCTTTTTGCGATTCGGCGCTTTAACTGACAATTGCGCGGTCGTGCGACGTTGTACCCAAACTAAATTTGCGTCCTTTTTTTCCCACAAACAGAGCTTTCTTTTGGTGGTATTTGATCACCGCTGCGTCATTTCTGATCGCCGCTATAAACAAAAGAAGAGCGACAATTTTGCAAAAAAACCCAAATTTCTTACTTTTTCCTAAAATACAAATCAAAAAAAAAAATATAAAAAAACATTTTTTTTCACAGTTTTTGGCCGATTTATATTCTTCCTCATATTTGCGATAAAAAAATCGCAATCGGCGTTTATTGATTGGTTTGCGCAAAAGTGGTCGCGTTTACGGATGATGAGAATTCATTTTTGGGGTTTTTAATTTTTTTTTATTTTTTTACTAATAATGGCGGCGATCTGTGATTTTTTGCGGTACTGCGATATTTCAGTGGACATGTCGGACCATTTTGACACTTTTTTGGGACCATTGGCATTTATACAGCGATCAGTGCTATAAAAATGCACTGATTACTGTGTAAATGCCATTGGCAGTGAAGGGGTTAACCTGCAGGGGCCGCGCTCTAAGGGTTAACTGTGTTCCCTGGGCGTTCTAACTGTATGGGGGCTGCCCTGGCTGGGGAAGGGAAGTGGTCACAGTCTTCACGTACAGGAAGGCTGTGATCACAGCCCTTCCCCCTCACACAGAGCGGAGGTCCGTGTTTACATACACGGACCTCCGCTCACTCGCTCCGGGGGGGCCATCGCGGGTAGCCGGCGGCAATCGAAGCCGCCGCACCCGCTCCCTGGCCCCCCCTGGACACAGTGAGCACGCGGGCGCGCCTCCGGCGGCGCGCGCTCGCTCACTAAACTCGTTCCCGCAGCCGCCGTCGTATGACGGCGATTTGCGGGAACGAGCCACTTTGCCGCCGTCAAATGCCGATCGGCGGTCGGCAAGTGGTTAAAGCAGCCTTTCTCAACCTTTTCAACACTGAGGAACCCTTGAAATAATTCTCCAGTCTCGGGGGAACCCCTGCTAAAAATTAAAAATCTACAACTCATGATACATCAGTGTGATGGTCAATGGGAAGAATGCTCCTTACACTTGTGGTCATTGGGAAGAATTCCCCCTTACAGATAGCTAAAAAGATCAATGGTGTCATTGGGAATTTATCTGAGAGGTAGAAATTGACCATCGCTCAAGGAACCCCTAGCAACCTCTGGAGGAACCCTAGGGTTCCCTGGCTTAAAGCGTTACTCCACTTTTGTTGAGAAGAAAAAACATTCCCCTCTGGGTGATCTATGTACACTGCAAGGATTATAGGAACCTTTGTTGCAGATTCCTACCTTTTTGTTATTCTGAAGAAAACACTGTTTGTTCCTCTGTGCCTCTGTATGGAGTGGGTCTAATGGGAGTGGTTTCATAGCTGTTCAGCTGCAGAGCACTAATGAGGAAATCTGCTGGGTCTGCATCCCTTTACACGTGTTCCTATTGGGAGTATCTCTCCAAAAATGACATTTTTGTTGCAGGGGATGCCTGAAATCTGACTTGTATCTTAGGCAGACCTTCTGGGAAAATTGATGAGCCAATCAAACAAGCAGGAAATTATGTTTCTTGGGGGTGGTCAGTACCCATTCTGTGTACAGAAAGACTCCAGGTGGCCATATTGCATTGCATTTTCAGAAAAGGAAAGGTAATTTTTAATAACATTCAATTACACTATGGCTTGTATCGCAGTTGTATACGCTATATTATTTTCTCTTTATTTGCTATTTTTTTTTTTGTTCCCACGAAAGTGGTTTTACCCTTTTAAGTGATTTGGCATGGCTCTCCTCGTTAGTTCACTCCTAACTAAACCCTCCCTGTTTCTTCCATGTTCCCTCAGTCAGTGTTAGATGTTGGCGGAGGCGGGGCTTAGGAAAGATAATGTACTGTACTGCAGTTCTCTAAAGTAAAATGGTGTTGGATGCAACTTCTGTGTCTTATTGAAGAGTTAAACTGCCTGTGGATGGTGCCAAGTCAGCAGGTAACCATACTATCTGGACAGGCTGGGTCTAAGGAGCTATGCCAATGCATGAAATGGCATTTGAAACAGAGCAATATGTTTAGAGCAGGGTCTACAAACTTTCTAAACAAAGAGTCAGTTTAGGGTCCTTCAGACTTTAGAAGGGGAGCAGACTGTGGCCATTTGGAGTAGAAATTGTCCTGGCGGCAGTGGGAGAAAACAATACATCTTTATTATCAGTGGGAGGAATAGTGCCCCATCATTGGTGTCAGTGGGAGGAATAGTGCCCCATCATTGTTATCAGTGGGAGGAATAGTGCCCCATCACTGGTATCAGTGGGAGGAATAGTGCCCCATCATTGGTGTCAGTGGGAGGAATAGTGCCCCATTATTGGTGTCAGTGGGAGGAATAGTGCCCCATCATTGGTGTCAGTGGGGGGAATAGTGCCCCATCATTGGTATCAGTGGGAGGAATAGTACCCCATCATTGGTGTCAGTGGGGGGAATAGTGCCCTATCACTGGTGTCAGTGGGGGGAATAGTGCCCCATCATTGGTGTCAGTGGAAGGAATAGTGCCCCATCATTGGTGTCAGTGGGAGGAATAGTGTCCCATCATTGGTGTCAGTGGGAGGAATAGTGCTCCATCATTGGTGTCAGTGGAGGGAATAGTGCCCCATCATTGGTGTCAGTGGGAGGAATAGTGTCCCATCATTGGTATCAGTGGGAGGAATAGTGTCCCATCATTGGTATCAGTGGGAGGAATAGTGCTCCATCATTGGTGTCAGTGGGAGGAATAGTGCTCAATCATTGGTGTCAGTGGGAGGAATGGTGCTCCATCACTGGTGTCAGTGGGGGGGAATAGTGCCCCATCATTGGTGTCAGTGGGAGGAATAGTGTCCCATCATTGGTATCAGAGGGAGGAATAGTGCCCCATCATTGGTGTCAGTGGGGGGAATAGTGCCCTATCATTGGTGTCAGTGTGAGGAATAACTCCCTATTATTGGCATCAGTTTGGGGAGTAGTGCCCCATCATTGTTGTCAATGGGACAAATATTGTTGATGTCAGTAGCGGGAATTATGTTATGGTTGTGGTGTCAGTGAGAGGAAAAGTGTCTTTTATCAGTGGGAGGAAAAGTGCCCCAAGGGCCACATAAAGGCAAACAAAGGGCCACATCTGCCCCCCCCCCCCCGCTGCAGTTTGGAGTCCACTGGTTTAGAGTCACTACAACTTGTTTGCTAATGTGATGTATTATTGCTCTCCATCATCTGCACCTCTTTAGTGCTAGTTAGTTCAGTCCTAGTTAAACCCTCCCTGTTTCTTCTGTGTTCCCTCAGTCAGTGTTAGATCTCTGCAGAGATAAGGATTAGGAAAGTCATTGTACTGTACTGCAATTATCTAAAGTAAAATAGAGTCGGATTCAACTTCTCTGTCTGTATCTTTTGAAGAGTTAAACTGCCTGTGAATGCTACCATGTCAGCAGCTAACCACATCTGATCTAAGGAGCTATGCCAATGCATGAAATGGCATTTGAAAGAGAACAATATGTTTAGAGCCGCTACAAGGGAATATGTCACACGCTGTTTATGTAAATGTTTGAATTGTTCCTTCTCTAATCTGGCTCTCAGATAGTGAAAGCAGCATTCTTACTGAATGACTGCTGTAAGAAAATGAATTACAGGATAAGGCACATAGACGCTGTATTGTATTCAGTTTAATAACAGACTGCAGAATTGTCATAACGAGAGAGCACAATTTCCTAAGTACAAAGCACATGTGATTTTTCCCATTAAATATAAAATAAAAAAAATAACTAAAGAGACCCTCATTCTTTTTTCTTAAATGTACACATTAAACAAGATTATTAACAGATTCTAGATGAAGCAGAGAAGAATGAGAGCCCCTGGCAGGTTTTTTTTTTTGCAGCTTGGGGTTTCGTCCGGGATGGTGGCTCCTCCCCTATTCCACCCAAAACTACAGAAGGAAAAACCCCTAGTGGGAGTCAGGAACTCAGATGATTACATTGACAGAGGGATCTTCAAAAAGTTATTAAATTACATTTGGAGTTAGTATTGCCCCCCCTCCCCATAGCGCTTGTCACCCTTGTGTAGATTGGTGTGGCCTTCAAAACTATCACAGATGACATTTGGAGTTAGAATTGTACTTGTAGACAACGCTGTATCTTGGCCTAGGCCAACAAGGCCCAGGCCTAGGGCGGCACTTTGCAGGGGGCAGCATGAATAGAGCTTTTAGTGTAGCGCCAGTCTTATGAGCCGAACTGGGCCGGAAGGCAAATCAGTCACCCCCATAAAGCAGCTGGGCAGGGCTGCCATCAGGGGGGACAGCCCATACATATGTAGAGGACCCGGATGTCCAGAGGGGTTCAGACGGCAGACCCCAACCAATGAGTTGTTGTGCTACCTCATAGCCAAACAGGAAGTGTGAGGAGATCTCTGCAAATTAAGGGAATCCATTGCCTCCCCCAAGCCCTCAGAACTAGTGTCCCCACTGGAAAATTTCAAGGCGGGTCCTAAACAGGAAGGGGTGTGGTCTTGAAAGGAAGGGGTGGCTCATATTTAAATTAGGGGGGTGCACGAGTTTAGTCAGGCCTAGGGCAGCATAAATGCTAAACACACTGCTGCTTGTAGATACTTGATGGAGCTTGTCACCCTTGTGTAGATTGGTGTGGTCTTCAAAACTATCACAGGTGACATTTGGAGTGAGGCCCCTTTCCCACTGAGTGGATCCGCTCAGAAGGGTCCGCCAGCTCAGCGGGGGGTCGCTCCAATGATCTCCACTGAGCCGGCAGATGACAGCTCAGTCTCTGCACTCTGTGCAGGGACGGACCTGTCAGCTCCCCGCTCTCCTCTATGAGGAGATCGGATGGAAACGGATCCACCTGTCCGTTTTCATCCGATCCCATCCAATCCGATCCACTAGACAAATGGGTGAACCAGGGCCATCTTAATGCAGGGGCACCCCTGGGCACTGCCCAGGGGCCCCAAGTGCATGGGGGGCCCCATGATAATCTTGCATTACATCATATTTGCCAACTGTCCTGCATTTGTTGGGACAGTCACGGTTTTTACGAAGCTGTCCCGGGATGGCCATGTCCCAGGCAGCGTCCCGGAACCCGCACTGTGCCATCCTGATCCCAGTATTGTGCTCTCCTGAACCTCCCTGTACTGAGCCCTTCTGCCTCCCCCTCTGTACCGTGCCCTTCTGCCTCCCCCTCTGTACTGTGCCCTTCTGCCTCCCCCTCTGTACCATGTCTCC
>BLSH010036256.1:803231-821876 GCA_018402905.1 Glandirana rugosa
CCCCCCCCCCCCCCCCCCCGAAAAAAGCAAGGTGGTGCAGATTTTTGGGGATTAAATCGGGGGGAGAGGAGGCAATATAATGCTTCTCTGTCGTCTGTCAAACATCCTCTAAAAAGTGATCCACCGTGGTTCACTCTTCAGAGGGCAACACTAGTGAACCCTAATCGCCAGCAATGTCCCCTCACAGGGCCGATCCTAGGGTCACAGATGCCTGAGTGCAGAAATATTTCTGACGCCCCCACATGGATGTGGTCATCTTACTAACTCCCCCCTTAACAAATGTTTCTATGGCAATGACTGCAGCCTCACCAGTCCCCATCAATGCAGCTTGATCAATGCCCATCAGCGCGGCCTCACCAGTGCCCATCAGCGTAGCCTCACCAGTGCCCTTCAATGCAGCCTGATCAGTGCTCATCAGCGCAGCCTCACCAGTGCCCATCAGCGTAGCCTCACCAGTGCCCAACAATACAGCCTCACCAGTGTCCATCAGTCTAGCCTCAACAGCAGTGCCCATCAATGCAGCCTAACCAATGTCCATCAGCGCAGCCTCACCAGTGCCCATCAGCGCAGCCTGATCAGTGCCCATCAGTGCAGCCTCACCAGTGCCCATCAGCGCAGCCTCATCAGTGCCCATCAGCGCAGCCTCACCAGTGCCCATCAATGCAGCCTCACCAGTGCCCATCAATGCAGCTTCAGCCTCATCAGTGCCTATCAGCCCAGCCTGATCAGTGCCCATCAGTGCAGCTTCACCCATGCCCGTCAATGGGGGGGCAGCAGGGGGGCCCTCAAATGTGTCATTCCAAATGCAGCATTGTTAGTTGCCCCCCCCCCCCAGCTTCTTCTACCTGGGTCCTGGGTGCACTACTTGTTTTGTCCTGCAGGTGGGTCCTGGTCCTTCCTCACCAGCTGGGAGCATGGGACCACTCGTACATCCCTTCCTCCTGGGCACCTCAGCAGAGCAACTGGCCTGGGCTGGAGGAAACTGGGGGGGAGTGAGGTAGAGCGGGTGGGGACTCCCAATTCATGTCCATAAATATAGAAATCTCCTGCTGTACAGGATAAATCTCTTCTGCAAGTCCCCTGTGTTCAGCGGGGACCAGGAGACACGCAGCAGACTATTTGTTCATTTTCGCGCCGCGGATTAATCCGACCAGCGTGCGCCGCTCTCTTCTATATGAATACACTAGAGGCGCCGGGAGTGCCGCGGCTGATCAATCCGCGGCTGATCAATCCGCGGCCCGAAAATGAAGAAATAGTCCGCTGCCTGTCTCCTGGTCCCCGCTGAACACAGGGGACTTGGAGAAGAGGTTTATCCATACAACTGTACAACAGGAGATTGCTATATTTGTGGACATGAATTGGGAGTCCCCACCCCCCTGCTGAGATCAAACACAGCCCTGCTGGCACCCCCCCCAATGTGTGGCACCCGGGGCGGACCGCCCCCCCGCCCCCGTGTTAGTACGCCACTGGGCATTGATGGTGAGCTGATTCGGTGGTTCAATGGGCCACTTGACTGGACTTGCCCCCCAGCCATCCCCTGCTCACTGAGGGGGTGGTGTACATGGCAAATTGTGTTTGTGGGGCCTTCTATATCGGCAAAACCGGAAGAACTCTAGCAAGGTGTATAAAGGACCACCTTTATTATGTGGACGCGGGTCTTCTCTATACACCAATCGGAAAGCACGTAGGTCTTTACCATAGCTATGACCCGATGGTGATGACGTTTTTTTGTTGTGGCCCACGTTCCCCCCCCATGGGGGCGACATGGACAAACAGTTGTTGAGATTGGAGGCAAGGTGGATCTATAGTCAAAGGGCCACTGGGCCTCCTGGTCTGAATAAATCTCTTTCAATTAAACCATTTTTATGATGCAGCGGGCATGCTTTGGGTTCATTCAAATATGGCCCTACAGGAATATGAACACCATATACTTCTTGGGAGGTTGGTTTAGATACATCCATCATACCACATAACCGTTTATTTTGTAATATATATTTATCTAAGTGGAATTGAATGCTTTCTTATAGAGGTCAGGTACTTGAGGATCTGTGAACTTTGGATGGCTCTGCTCCTCGTGCCCATAGGTCTGGTGCTCTTATGGGGTGGGTCGTATGGTGACCACTTGGGCGCCCCTCATAGGCTCTTCAATTGGCTTTTCCACGTCTGTGGGTGGGAGGGGATGGAGATGTGGGGTCCCCTGTGTCACAGGTCGGCCTTGCGTACGTCCCGGCCCCCCCATGGCACCGGAGGTGACGTCAGGGGGCATCGCCAGCTCCGTCATTTCCGGTGGCACCGCTGGCGGTCTGCCGGCACAGATAAGGATATCACAACTCGGTCTAGGTATAGACGGGGCGTTATATATTGCTCTTTTGCCGCCAGCCATATATATGGTGTGAGTGGGGGCGGCTGGATGCGAACACTGGTGATTTTCTATTTTCAAAGAGGAGTTGAGGTTCCCAACCGGGACTTTATCGGTGCCAAAGGACAAGGAGCCAAAACAACAGTTATATAAAATCACAAAATGGTATTGCTTTTTGTTAAAAGGCATTGCTCTTTAGATACTTAATAAAAAAAGGGCAGGGGTAAATACAGCAGTGGTGTATAATAGTGGTGGTCATGTAGAGTAGAATACGTCTCCCAACATGTTTCACCAAACCATTGGCTTCCTCAGGGGATTCCAGGTGACACCACTTTGTACTAACATATAAGGAAAAAACGTACAATAAGTCACAACGTAATAAAGAAAAGCAGTACACATCGCTCAGCTGGCTTATATCTCCCCAGAACAGAAGACGTCCCTCCCCCCCTCACACTCCATATTACTCACCCCGTCAGGGACCAAACCACCAGATAATGAGCCCCTCACCCAACGCTGGGGACCCGGCACCTTGACCCTGCAGAAGACGCCCCAAGTCCAGGCTGAAAAGAATTAATATGTATGAGGATTATCTATATATTGTAGTCATTATGGGTATTATCTATCCAGGACCTTCTGCCCGGCACGCGGGACTCTGTGGTAAATGCTCTTCCCACTGGGTGGATTACCATCTTACACCCGGATCTTGTAGCTGTGGTGTTGGCCCAGTGTGCAGATCTGGCACTGCCGCCTTATATACCCCTGGAGCTGCTTGAACCGTTAGGCGGTGGTGAGCTGATCCGTCCTCTTGGTGAGTGATGTAATATATTTTATTAGCGATAAGGCATGCAATCATTGTATTAACATGATACTGATAAAATCTAATTGTATTGGAACCGGGGAGTACGGGGTTTTCCTGAAGAAGCAGCAGAGGACTGCAAAACGTTGGCACACTCCACAAAACAAAAAAAGACAATGTAGTCAGGTCGACGTGTTTCGCCCGCATCAGGCTTCCTCAGGATCCAATTGGTATTCCCCCAAAATGACGTTCAAAGCGAAGATGAAAGTGGAAAAATGCCGGATGGTTCAAAAAGTCAAATAGACCAGAGATTATCAAGGAAAAAATTGAGGATCTCTTTAGATGGCTCACTGTATCTAAGGAATCCTTTAAAATCCCTGGGTCTCATTACCTCCAAGTGAGGTGGAAGTGTTTTACCCTCTCCCCTTTTCTCCTGTCTATATTGTATCTTGTTCTTTTCTCTTCTCTTCTCTTCTGTTCTCTTCTATTCTATTCCTTTTTTCTGCTATTCTATTCTTTTCTATCCTGTTCGAATTTGAATTACTCTATTCGAAATTCACTGCGTTTTTTAATTTTTTCTGATATAAAAAAAGACAAGGTAGTCAGATCAACGTGTTTCGCCCGCATCAGGCTTCCTCAGCATCCAATTGGTATTCACAAACTATCCACCCGAAATGACGTTCAAAGCGAAAATGAAAGAGGAAAAATGCAGGATGGTTCAAAAAGTCAAATAGATCAGAGATTATCAAGGAAAAAATTGAGGATCTCTTTAGATGGCTCACTGTATCTAAGGAATCCTTTAAAATCCCTGGGTCTCATTACCTCCAAGTGAGGTGGAAGTGTTTTACCCTCTCCCCTTTTCTCCTGTCTATATTGTATCTTGTTCTTTTCTCTTCTCTTCTCTTCTGTTCTCTTCTATTCTATTCCTTTTTTCTGCTATTCTATTCTTTTCTATCCTGTTCGAATTTGAATTACTCTATTCGAAATTCACTGCGTTTTTTAATTTTTTCTGATATAAAAAAAGACAAGGTAGTCAGATCAACGTGTTTCGCCCGCATCAGGCTTCCTCAGCATCCAATTGGTATTCACAAACTATCCACCCGAAATGACGTTCAAAGCGAAAATGAAAGAGGAAAAATGCAGGATGGTTCAAAAAGTCAAATAGATCAGAGATTATCAAGGAAAAAATTGAGGATCTCTTTAGATGGCTCACTGTATCTAAGGAATCCTTTAAAATCCCTGGGTCTCATTACCTCCAAGTGAGGTGGAAGTGTTTTACCCTCTCCCATTTTCTCCTGTCTATATTGTATCCTGTTCTTTTCTCTTCCATTCTATTCCTTTTTTTTTCTGCTATTCTATTCTTTTCTATCCTATTCGAATTTGAATTACTCTATTCGAAATTCACTGCGTTTTTACATTTTTTTGATATGAACAAAAAAAGACAATGTAGTCAGATCAACGTGTTTCGCCCGCATCAGGCTTCCTCAGGATCCAATTGGTATTCGCAATCTATCCACCAAAAATGACGTTCAAAGCGAAGATGAAAGTGGAAAGATGCAGGATGGTTCAAAAAGTTAAATAGACCAGAGATTATCAAGGCAAAAATTGAGGATCTCTTTAAATGGCTCACTGTATCTCAGGGATCCTTTAAAATCCCTGGGTCTCATTACCTCCAAGTGAGGTGGAAGTGTTTTACCCTCTCCCCTTTTCTCCTGTTTATATTGTATCCTGTTCTTTTCTCTTCCATACTATTCCTTTTTTTTCTGCTATTCTATTATTTTCTCTCCTATTCACATTTGAATCACTGCGTTTTTTAAATTTTTTTGATATAAACAAAAAAAGACAATGTAGTCAGAGCAACGTGTTTCGCCCGCATCAGCCTTCCTCAGGATCCAATTGGTATTCACAATCTATCCACCAAAAATGATGTTCAAAGCGAAGATGAAAGTGGAAAAGTGCAGTATGGTTCAAAAAGTTAAATAGACCAGAGATTATCTGAGGAGCTCTCTAGATGGCTGACTGTATCTAAGGGATCCTTTAAAATCCCTGGGTCTCATTACCTCCAAGTGAGGTGGAAGTGTTTTATCCTCTCCCCTTTTCTCCTGTCTATATTCATTTTGGGGTGTGGATACCATTTGATACTCTTAACCAGATGCCAACCGCCCGCCGTGGCTTGACGGTGGCAGCTTGGTTCGTTATCTCAAACCGCCGTCGGCTGCAAGATTGCGCACTGTGCGGACTCGATCTCCGCCGGCTACCCGTGATGGCTCCCCCCGCAGTGAGAGAACGGAGGTCCGTGTATGCAGGGCCGTCTTTAATATTGATTGGACCCTGGGCAAACATTTTCTTGGGCCCCCCACTAATGTAATGGGGATTTACACTGACCGCCAATGTAAGGGACAATTTGCTTACCTTTGCAGAACAGGCTGATGGTAGGCTTAATGACCACAGTTGTAGGCAGGGCTTTCAAACATGCCCGTTAACCTTCCTAATGGGCAGCATTCAGCAGAAGTGAGGGTGGATATGACCTTAGGGGGGCATGATATACATATGAATGCCTCCTTAATTTACATATCAATGTTATTTACTTATTAATATCATCGCTATTTACATATCAATGCAGGTAATTTACATGTAAATTAAGGGGTCGGCTGGTGAGACATCTGTAGACAGCAATAGGGCAGAGCTGGGCAGCATTAGTAACAGACCTTCATACTGAAATATTGGGACACAGCACGGGACTAAAACTTCAAGGGACAAGGGAATTTAAACTGGGATAGTTGTCAAGTATGAGGCAGCTGCTTTGGCTCCACAACAATGATGGGGGCCCAGGGCAGCTGCCCCTTTTGCCCTTCCTTAAAGACGGGCCTGTGTGTATGTAAACAACAGATATCCATTCTGACAGAGGGGGAAGGGCAGTGATCACAGGCTTCCTGTATATGGGAGCCGTGATCACTCCCCTCCCCCAGCCAGCCCAGCCCTTATACAGTTAGAACACACTGAGGGAACACAGTTAACCCTTAGAGTGCCCCCTGCAGGTTAACCCCTTTACTGCCAATGGCATTTACACAGTAATCAGTGCATTTTTATAGCATTGATCGCTGAATAAATGCCAATGGTCCCAAAAAAGTGTCAAAATGTCCAACATTTCCGCTGCAATATCGCAGTACCGCTAAAAATCGCAGATCGCCGCCATTAATAGTAAAATAAAATAAACACCCCATAAATTAATTCTCATCATTCGTAAATGCGGCAACTTTTGTGCAAACCAATCAATAAACGCCGATTGCGATTTTTTTTTTACCAAAAATATGAGGGAGAATATAAATCGACCAAAACCGATGAAAAAAAAAATGTTTTTTTTATATATTTTTTTTGGATATTTATTATAGCAAAAAGTAAGAAAAATTGTTTTCTTTTGCAAAACTGTTGCTCTTTTTTTGTTTATAGCGGCGATCAGAAATGATGCAGAGGGGATCAAATACCACCAAAAGAAAGCTCTATTTGTGGGGAAAAAAGGACGTCAATTTTGTTTGGGTACAACGTCGCACGACCGCGCAATTGTCAGTTAAAGCGACGCAGTGCCGAAGCTCAAAAAGTGCTCTGGTCCTAAACTGGGAAATCCTTCCGCGGCTGAAGTGGTTAAAGCCTTGGTCCAAATTTATTGATTCTAACAGGATAAAATGGAAAGACCATAATCTTCTTCTCAAATTTGAATTTTGAAGAGAATAAATTCAAATAGAATAGAATAGAAAAAAAAGAACAGAATAATATAGAGTAAAAACAGAACAAAATATAAAATAAAATAAAAGAATAGAAAATAAAGGACTAGAATAGAATAGAAAATAGAATAAAATAGAAAGTATATAACCGTCTTCCGAAATTCGAATTTCGAATAGAATTAATTTAAATTTGAATAGGATAGAAAAGAATAGAATAGGAAAAAAATAGAATAGAACTGAAAATAATAGGATAAAATAGAACATATTCTTCTTCTGAAATTCGAATTAATTCAAATTCGAATAGAATAGAAAAAAGAATATAATGGAAAAAATTGAATAGAATGGAATAGAAGGAATATAAAATTTGCATTTCGAATGGAATTTGATTCGAATTGAGCTCAATTCGACTGAATCCGCAAAATTCATATAGATTCAAATAAACTGAACTAATTTTGGAAACAAATTAAATAATTTAAACAAATGTAATTAAATTAATTTATGTACATAACGAATCGAAGCGAAACATATTTTGTCATTCTGCATATGTCTAATAGGAAGAGAAGCAGTACCAACAGTAGTATTTCTAGCGCACACAATATACGATAATAGCAATAACAATGCCAATTCCCAGTAACATGGCGGTCAAGTTGAAACCAAGAGTTACGCGGGAGTATTTCTTCGCTGATTCCCAGTCCTGGTGCCTTTTAGCGGAAAGTGTCTGCAAAACAGAAAGAGATCATTGAATGCTGAGCTGCAATGCTGTAAAAATATTTATAAAAATAATTAAATAAAAATTCTAGTATATATCCCATAGTTTGTAGGCACTATAATCTTTGCGTAAACCAGGGATATGCAATTAGCGGACCTCCAGATGTTGCAGAACTACAAGTCCCATGAAGCATAGCAAGACTCTGACAGCCACAAGTATGATACCCAAAGGCAGAGGCATGATGGGACTTGTAGTTTTACAATAGCTGGAGGTCCGCTAATTGCACATCCCTGGCGTAAACCAAACAATATACGCTTGGGATATTTTTCAGAATACATATTGGCCTAACTTTATAAAGACCTTTGATTTTTTTAAAAAAAAATATATATATATATTGGATATGTTTATTTTTTTGGATTTGATTTTTACATTTTTTTTTTTGTTGGATGTGTTTTTTTTGTTTTTTACATTTTTTTTTATTGAATATGTTTTTTGGATTTGATTTTTACATTTTTTATTGGATATGTTTTTTTTCGGATTTGATTTTTACATTTTTTTTTATTGGATATGTTTTGTTTTTTTGGATTTGATTTTTACATTTTTTTTTATTGGATATGTTTTTTGGATTTGATTTTTACATTTTTTTTATTGGATATGTTTTTTTTTATTTGATTTTTACTTTTTTTATTGGATATGTTTTGTTTTTTTTTTTACATTTTTTTATTGGATATGCTTTTTGGATTTGATTTTTACATATTTTTTTTATTGGATTTTTTTTATTTGATTTTTTAATTTTTTTATTGGATATGTTTTTGTTTTTTGTTTTTGGATTTGATTTTTTTTTTATTGGATATGTTTTAAAGCAAAAACTAAAAAAAAAGTTTTTTGGGTTTTTTTTTCGTTTAACTAAAAAAAACCCAGTGGTGATGCCATGAAAAGAAAGCTCTATTTGTGGGGGAAACAATGACACAAATTTAAATTGTGTACAGCGTTGCATGACCGCGCAATGGTCAGTTAAAGTAACACAGTTCCATTTTGCAAAAAATTACCTGGTCTTAAAGGGGGGGGTAAATCTTCCGGAGGTCAAGGGGTAAGAAGTCCTATCTGAAGGTCCCGGGAAGAGAAGACCTTTCCATGCCCCCGTGTCTTCTACCTTCCCTTCAATCCAGCACTACAGCCTCTTGATGCCCATGTCTGCTCGCTGCATGCCATGGCTCTGCCCTCCTACATCACTGCCATGTCCTATTGTGACATAGGGGCTGGGGCGGAGCCAGGGAATGTAGGCGGGGACATTCCACTAAGTTTCTGGAAAGGCAAATAGCCACCTTACCTCCAAGGCCATTTCTAACACTTTTTGTTTACATGTAGCAACCATTATATATAAAAATGTAAAACTAAAAGATTGAGAGATACGAAGTAACATTGTTTATAAACATTGTTCAGACAGAGATAGAGAGATAAAAAGTAACATTGTTTATAAACATTGTTCAGGCAGAGATAGAGAGATAAAAAGTAACATTGTTTATAAACATTGTTCAGGCAGAGATAGGGAGATACAAAGTAAACTTGTTTATAAACATTGGTTAGACAGGAGATAGAGAGACACAAGGTAACATTGTTTATAAACATTGTTCAGACAGGAGATAGTGAGATACATAGTAACATTGTATCTCTCTATCTCCAGTCTAACTAATGTTTAGAAACAATGTTACTTTGTATCTCACTATCTCCTGCCTGAACAATGTTTATAAACAATGTTACTTTGTATCTCTCTATCTCCTGTCTGATCAATGTTTATAAACAATGTTACTTTTTATCTCTCTATCTCCTGTCCAACCAATGTTTTTTAAACAAAGTAACATTGTTTATAAACATTGTTCAGGCAGAGATAGAGAGATACAAAGTAACATTGTTTATAAACATTGATCAGACAGGAGATAGAGAGATACAAAGTAACATTGTTTATAAACATTGATCAGACAGGAGATAGAGAGATACAAAGTAACATTGTTTATAAGCATTGATCAGACAGGAGATAGAGAGATACAAAGTAACATTGTTTATAAACATTGTTCAGACAGGAGATACAAAGTAACATTGTTTATAAACATTGTTCAGACAGGAGATACAAAGTAACATTGTTTATAAACATTGTTCAGACAGGAGATACAAAGTAACATTGTTACATTTGTATTTACTGTTTCGTTCATCTGTAGATCAGAGGAATCTGCATGCGGGTAAATTGTGTTCTATGAAAATATGTGGCACCATATATAACATTCAGACCGTATGATGGGTGGGAAATGTTTGGCTGGTTTTTCATTGTTCCCTTTCTTGTCTAGAGATAAGTGATTGGCATGCGAGGGAATTACATTGTAAATCATCAGATCTATGGAAGAATTTATATCTGCAACCAGCAATCAAGTGCAGTCTTTACTGTGACTTGGCATAGCCTTGGCTCCGTGCTGTCCTTTGACTGCTCAGTCAGCTCAGGACAGTGGGGGACCGGCCAACATTTTCTAACATACCACATTTTTGTTGGCTTTAGACAACCAGGTGTCCAATTGTCTTTCAGCAGCCCACCAGGGACCCCTACACTCAAAAAAGGACATTTAGCCAGAAAGTTCCATACCCACAAGAACTGAATATACATTTATTGCCACATGCTGTACACAGCCTGGTCCTGCTACCATTGGTGGTACGGCTCTGGTTCTCCAGTGCCATGTGAACCACCAGTGGAAATCTAGATCACGAGCAAAGAGCACGCTATATAAACCCTGAAGGACGTCCAAGGTCAACAGCAACCGAGTCTACCCAACATTTCTTACCTGAATGCTGAAGATAAGCGCCACTACCCCGAAAAATTAAACAACAAAATATAAGGATCAAGATGGACCACGTCAAATAGTCCTTACAAGGGGGTGTTTGAGTAGAGATCACGGTAGTTTGTGTGGTCACCACCGTTGGTTGGGCAGTATTAACCATCACTGTGCCTGGAACTGGACAGTTCTGAGGGCAATGCAGTGGTGGCATCATTCCCGGGATCATGGTGGGCCGGGGTGAAGGAAACATCGCCTCAGGCGCTGGGTTATACATTGGAGGAGGCTTCTGAAATATTTTCTGCTTGTTGTTGGGTTGGGGAAGAGAAATGCCCACGTCTTGTGGATGCGTCCATCCTGGAGAAGGGATCACCATAGGCATAGAGAAGGCCCCTTCACTGATGTGATATGGAGGAGGATTGACCATACCTCCTGGTTGCGATTCTGGAGGTACTTCAGCGTATGCCGGTGGAGGTGGGTAGAACGTTGGCTGTGTGGTGTCCATCTCTGGAAGGGCCTGTCCATGGCATGAAGGGGCATTGTTGTAGCATGGTGGGGAATTGTCCTGATGACCAAAGTCTACAGCTTCATGAAAATTGCCCTCTGTGGATATGACACCCTTTGAATATTTTTGGGTTCAACAAATTTGCCAGCACCCTACCTTTCTTCAGGTACTTCACCTCGGCTTTGTACCCAGTTTGTGACTTTTCTTCAGAAGATGTCCAGTTTATCATTTATAATGGATTTGCATAAAGACAGAACTAGGTGGACCCGGCCACCTGAACCTTTTCTTTCTTGCGTTCCTCAACCATTACTCACATTGAAAAATGTTGATGATCAGGAAACAGTCTTAATTTTGACGTCAAATTTGGAATTAGTTTTAGTCATAGTCTTTTAACTGAAATGCCATGTTGGTTGTCGTATTTAAGGTGGTGTGTGGGAAAACACCACATGTGATTCGCACAGGAATCGCACCACATCACATGCAAGGTCTGTGCGGGGCGATTTCAGTCATGCATTATATGGCTGAGATCGCATTACATTGCATCTTCACCAAAATGATGCAGGACCCTTTTTTCTCCCGCACCTGAATCGCATCACATTGCTGTTCAAACCCATGGGGTGCGATTCTGGCAATTGCACTGCATTTTGCCATCTGTTTCAGAGTGTCATTAAGAAATTGACACCCACAGCAGATTGCATGGATGCCATGCGATTGCTTAGAGAAGTGGTCTCTGAACTGCTGCCTTGGAGCCGGATGCGGACCTTAGCTTGCCACTTTCTGGCCCTTGGGGCAATTTTCCTTCCACTGATACAAGACACCATTCTTCCCACTGACACCAACGATAGTGCATTATTCCTACCAATGACACCAACGATGGGGCACTATTCCTACCAATGACACCAACGATGGGGCATTATTCCTACCAATGACACCAACGATGGGGCATTATTCCTACCAATGACACCAACAATGGGGCATTATTCCTCCCACTAACACCAATGATGGGGCACTATTCCTCCCGCTGACACCAACAATGGGGGCATTATTCCTACCATTGACATCAATGATGGGGCATTATTCCTACCAATGACACCACTGATGGGACATTATTCCTACCATTGACACCAACGATGGGGCATTATTCCTCCCACTGACACCAATGATGGGGCACTACTCCTCCCCCTGACACCAATGATGGGGCACTATTCCTCTCACTGACACCAATGATGATGCATTATTCCTCCCACTGACATCAAGGATGGGACACTATTCCCCCCACTGACACCAATGATGGGGCACTATTCCTCCCACTGACACCAGTGATGATGCACTATTCCTCCCACTGACATCAATGATGGGACACTATTCCCCCCCACTGACATGAATGATGGGACACTATTCCTCCCACTGACACCAATGATGGGGCACTATTCCTCCCACTGACACCAATAATGGGACACTATTCCTCCCACTGACACTAATGATGGGGCACTATTCCCTCCACTGACACCAATGATGAGACACTATTCCTTCCACTAACACCAATGATGGGACACTATTCCTCCCACTGACACCGATGATGGGGCACTATTCCTCCCACTGACACCAATGATGGGTATTCCTCCCACTGACACCAATGATGGGACACTATTCTTCCCACTGACACCGATGATGGGGCACTATTCCTCTCACTGATACCAATGATGGGGCACAATTCCTACCACTGACACCAATGATGGGGCTCTATTCCTCCCACTGACACCCATGATGGGGCACTATTCCTCCCACTGACACCAATGATGGGACACTATTCCTCCCACTGACACCAATGATGGGGTACAATTCCTCTCACTGATACCAATGATGGGGCTCTATTCCTCCCACTGACACCGATGATGGGGCACTATTCCTCCCACTGACACCGATGATGGGACACTATTCCTCCCACTGACACCAATGATGGGGCACTATTCCTCTCACTGACACCAAGGATGGGGCACTATTCCTCCCACTGACACTAATGATGGGACACTATTCCTCCCACTGACACCAATGATGGGGCACTATTCCTCCCACTGACACCAATGATGGGGCACTATTCCTACCATTGACACCAATGATGGGGCATTATTCCTCCCACTGACACCAATGATGGGGCACTATTCCTCCCACTGACACCAATGATGGGACACTATTCATTACACTGATACCAATGATGGGACACTATTCCCCCTACTGACACCACTGATAGGGCACTATACCTCCCACTGACAATGATAAGACACTATTCTTGCCCCTAATACCAAATATGCATTGTTTACTACTACAGACACCACACCAATTTCTACTCCCAATGGGCACAGTCCGGACCCTATCTGTTCTATGAGCAAAAGCATTCTACAGGTACATCTTGGTGAGCCATAAATGCTGACTGGTACTTTCCCACCCTGCAAAGTAGATGATGTGTTTTGTGCAAACATCTTCTAGCGGAAAAGGTGACAGTAGCAAGAATGAATGATCACCACAGTAAAGATATAAAAAAAAATCATGACATCTGAACATCTTCCAGCAAATTTTAAGTGCATTCCTCCCTTACTATATTAGCAAGCTTTGTACATATATATATATACAATATATATATATATATATTATATATATATATATATATATATATATATATATATATTTACCCTTAGGAAGAAGGATGCAGACTCACCATAAGTGCAGAGAGAAAACAATTACCCTGTGGGGTTTATTTACTATAGCACTCAGGCGCACATTTGCGGTACTGAGCACTATTTAGCCCCAAAAATGGCAAATGGTACTATATACAGGGCCGGCTCTACCACTAGGCGGAGTAGGCGGCCGCCTAGGGCGCACTGCCGCCTAGGGGCGCCTGGCTACTGTTGATCTGTCACTGGTTGCTCTGCATTGATTCATGTAAAAGCTGAGATAATGAGATTGTATTATCACATGCCATTTGCAAATGTATATAGAAATGGTGACTGATCGGCCAAATACCCCCCCTCCGCCTCCACCCCCCCCCCATGAGGCTGTATTTGATGGGCATAGGCGAAGCTGTATTTGATGGGCACAGGTGAAGCTGTATTTGATTGGCACAGGTGAGGCTGTATTGATTGGCGCTGGTGAAGCTGTATTTGATGGACGCTGGGGAGGCTGCATTTGATTGGCGCTGATCAGGCTGGGCAGGGAAAAGGGGGTGGAGTCAGGGGTGGAGCTAAGAGGGGCGGCACAATGAGGTTTCGCCTAGGGTGTCAAAAATCCTTGCACCAGCCCCTGACTATATAGCACCATAACGGTATTCACTATAGTGCCCAGGCAACAGATAGCGCCCAAATCCTTACTCCAGTGAAGACCTGGAGAGGTGTACTTGGAAATAATGTTTAGAGCATGATATAATCACCTAAATTGCACTAAAATTTGCGGGTTATTGTTTAAAGATAATCTGCTTTTAAACTGTGTGAAAAAGGAATTTCTACACTGAAATATGTTAAAAAGTCTGAGAAGAGATAAATTCCCCGTCTCTTTACTCCTAGGTGCAGAGCACAGCTGAGCACAACCACCTATGGAGTAATTACAGGGCGCTATAGTAAATACCAAAATGAGAGCTTTTGGGAGTAAAAGCTGGAGCAATGCAGCCCAATGCAATTTTCAGCCATTCATTCTAATACAATTGTAACTTCCCCCAAAGAAATCATTTTCATGTTGAGAAGAAATGTATCTTTCTCTCAAAGAAATTGTCCTGGCAATAATGTTGCAATTTTGATAATCTATTTGGTTTATAAGAATGGTAGAATGTGTAATCTTTTCATGCTTTGGTAAAATATTTTTTTTCTCTATCAATTTCACTTGTTGATATCTATCTCACAAAAATATTTCCCCAAACTCACACAGGTGTCTTTACAAACCAAAAACAATACCATTGCTTATGGAAATTCAAAATGAATCCCATTTGTTTTATTTTTTATTCTTTCCAAATGATCTTAAAGAGAAAGTAAACCCTAATGGGTTTTACTTCCTCTTTGTTACTCTTTGTTACCCTGCAATTTAAAAGCATAATAGGCTAGCATGCATCACATACTAGTCTATTATGTGTCACCTACCTGCATTGGAAGCTCGCGAATCGCGATTTCCCCGCTCCAGGCCGCGTCCATCTTCACCCCTCTTCCTTCCGGGGCCGCGATCTCCAGCTCTGTGACAGGTCGGAGCCGCGTGGCGTCATTCCCGCCGCACATGGGCACAGGAGCCGCCAATCGCGGCACAATCTCAGTCAAGAAATGGCACGGAGGCCGTTTCTTCACTGCGCATGTGCCGATGATGTCGGCACATGCAATTACACTATATATCTCCTAAACCGTGCAGGTTTAGGAGATATGCAGGGAATCTACAGGTAAGCCTTATTATAGGCTTACCTGTAGGTTAAAGTGGTTGTCCAGAGTTGACAACCACTTTATTTGAGCCCAAAAAATGTGATATGTGTACCAAAATCAGAAATAACAATGTTATTCCCAAAAATCTGAGGATAACATAACTATTCTACACTCACGCAGCAAAAAACACCATATATCACAGAATAAATCAGGAAGAGAAACTCCCACAGCCCTGTGGCTCACAAGGTTGAAATTCTGCCTACCATTCCTCAGGTCCTGAGTTTGAATCCCAAGCATGTCACTTCATGTAGAGATGTTGCTTGTTTTCTCTATGTTGTTAAACATAACTCCTGACCTTACCTAGGGCCTTACCTAAATTATGTCTAAAGGTTCAATATTGAGTTGACCCCTTTGCAGCTATAACAGCTTCAACTCTTCTGGGAGGGCTGTCCACAAGGTTTATGAGTGTGTCTCAGTGAGGAACTTGAGTGGCCTGCAAGACCCATGACTTACCAAAAGTATTGGGACACATGCCTTTACACACACACATGAACTTTAATGGTATAACAGTCTTAATCCGTAGGGTTCAGTATTGAGTTGGCCCACCCTTTGCAGCTATAACAGCTTCGACTCTTCTGGAAAGGCTGTCCACAAGGTTTAGGAGTGTGTCTATGGGAATGTTTGACCATTCTTCCAGAAGCACATTTGTGAGGTCAGGCACTGATGTGGATGAGAAGGCCTGGCTCGCAGTCTCCGCTCTAATTCAGCCAAACTGTGTTCTATTGGGTTGAGGTCAGGACTCTGTGCAGGCCAGTTAGTTCCACCACCCCAAACTTGTTCATCCATGTCTTTATGGACCTTGCTTTGTGCAGTGGTGCGCAGTCATGTTGGAACAGGAAGGGGCCACCCCCAAACTCTTCCCACAAAGTTGGGAGCATGAAAGGCCCACCAAAATCCTCAGCACCAGGCCCATGATGCTCTTAATCTGGCCCTGGTGGGTGTACGGGGCATTCCAGAGTCAAAGTGGTTTTGATTTAGACAGCCTTTTTTTAGTCAGTTTAGTGGCCCACTACTTCACTTGGAATGCACGGTGCCAGTTTTCCCTACGGCAAAAAATCCTTCCAGCCGAGGTGGTGGTGAGTGACACTCTTGGTGAGGTTGGGAAGATTTGGGGTCTTGAGAAAGATAGGTGGAAGAGGGAGGTCTGGATAAAGGCGTGGAGGAATATCGGCTGCCTGTTGGTGTCGGTGCTTTCCTTTTTCTCTTCTTTCACTCCTGTAGATTTTTGCTGAATAGTTTTTTTTGAAAAGGGGCTACGTACATCTGAAGGTCATGTTTCCTGGTCTTGAATGGTAATGTATAGTTCTTTTGTAGTTTTGTTGTTATACTGAGATATGATGTTTAACCACTTCAGCCCCTGAAGGATTTCACCCTTTAGGAATAGAGCACTTTTTGCGATTCGGCACTGCGTCGCTTTAACTGACAATTGCGCGGTCGTGCGACGTTGTACCCAAACTAAATTTGCATCCTTTTTTCCCCACAAATAGAGCTTTTTTTGGTGGTATTTGATCACCTCTGCGTCATTTCTGATCACCGCTATAAACAAAAAACGAGTGACAAAAAAAACAATTTTTCTTACTTTTTGCTAAAATACAAATCAAAAAAAAAAATTATAAAAAAACATTTTTTTCATCGGTTTTGGCCGATTTATATTCTTCCTCATATTTTTGGTTAAAAAAATCACAATCAGCGTTTATTGATTGGTTTGCGCATGTTTATGAATGATGAAAATTCATTTCTGCATTTTTTATTTATTTATTTTATGTTTTACTAGTAATGGCGGCGATCTGCGATTTTTAGCGGTACTGCGATATTGCGGTGGACATGTCGGACCATTTTGACACTTTTTTGGGACCATTGGCATTTATACAGCGATCAGTGCTATAAAAATGCACTGATTACTGTGTAAATGCCATTGGCAGTGAAGGGGTTAACCTGGAGGGGGCGCTCTAAGGGTTAACTGTGTTCCCTCAGTGTGTTCTAACTGTATGGGGGCTGGGCTGGCAGGGGGAGGGGAGTGATCACGGCTGCCATATACAGGAAGCCTGTGATCACAGCCCTTCGCCCTCTGTTTACATACACGGACCTCCGTTCTGTCGCTCCGGGGGGGGTGATCGCGGGTAGCCGGCGGCGATCGAGTCCGCCGTACCCACTCCCTGCCTCCCCCCCTCCCCGGAATACAGTGAGCGCACGAGCGCGCCACCGGCGAAGCGCGCGTTCACAATACTCGTTATCGCAGCCACCATCAGGTGACGGCAGTTCACGATAACGGGATACTTTGCCGCCGTCATGCTGCGACGGGCGGTCGGCAAGTGGTTAAGCACCAAGGGTGTTCTAGATATGTTGTCAGTTTTTTTTTTGTTTTTTTTTTATGATGGAAATGTATATTTCTATCAGCTATGATGCTGAAAGCAAGTTTATTGATTACGTTATTTATATCCTTTTATATTTTTGTAAAAAATGTATGTTGAGTTCAATGTGATTGAAGACCAATCCAAATAAAAATTGCCAACTCAATATTGAACCCTACGGACTTAGGCCCCTTTCACACAGGCGGATAGAATTCAGCTTTCAGCTGCGGATAGATGAAGTTATCTACCGCAGCTATACTCAGACAATGCTTTCCTATGGCCCCATTCACACTCTGCATTTAGCAACGGTTTCATTACAGAAAGGTTTTGTGCGATTATAAAAAATAGATTTGACTCCGTCCAGGAACGATGTAGCGCAGCTATCTGCACATCAGTGGCGTAGCGTGGGGGGTGCGAAGGGGGCCGTGGCACCGGGCGCAACATTTAGGGGGGCGCAATTCCGTGCCAGTATGTGTCACTACTGGCTTCCTCCTAATTTTTTCATTTCCTGTGTCCCCGCGCTCTGGCCGCCATGTTCAGTCTCCTGCCTTAACGCGGGGGGATTTACAACGCGGGCCACGGTGCCGGGGGAAGCGTGGGGGGTGCGATGCGGTGACTACACGTCTATCGACGCGATGTAGCAAGGACCTGCCTCAGTTTAGATAAAAAATATTAGCGTGTTTTGGAAAGACATTACTTTGGCAACGATTTACGTCTCACACTTACCCCGGTATCCTTTCGTAACAGACTCATATCGACGCCATCTATTGAAGTAGATAGGCGTCGACTTTCGACTTAAGATAGGCGGACACACTTTCCCCGGATTCAGGCATCCCAAGTTATAACTCAACCGTTAAAAATAAACCTAACCAGAAGTTAGTGTAACTTGAGTTGTATGTAAAAAATGTTTTTATATTTTCCTATATTTATTGC
>BLSH010036256.1:826023-838420 GCA_018402905.1 Glandirana rugosa
TTTTAAGGGGAACCCCACGCCAAATTTAAAAAAAAAATGGCGTGGGGTTCCCCCCAAAATCCATACCAGACCAAAGGGCCTGGTATGCTCCTGGAGGGGGACCCCATGCCATTTTTATTTTTTAAATTTGGCATGGAGTTCCCCTTCAAGATCCACAGAGCACAAGTCGCATGCCAAATTTGGATCAGTGAAGACAATGATCCGACTTTGATCCGACTTTGCTGTGCGATTTACGGTCCTACATAGGGTCAAAGTTGGGCCGGTTTTCTGTGAACAGGGATCCGACTTTAATACCGACAATACCAGGCACCTCGTGCTCTGGGGCTCTTTAAGGGGAACTCCATGCCAAATTAAAAAAAAAAAAAAAATGGCATGGGGCCTGGTGTGCTCCTGGAGGGGGCTAGGAGCACACCAGGCGATTTGGTCTGGTATGGATTTTAAGGGGAACCCCGCGCCAAATAAAAAAAAAAACCCTAACCCCAACCCTAGCCCCAACCCCAACCCTAGCCCCAACCCTAACCCTTAACCCCAACCCTAACCCTTAACCCCAACCCTAACCCTAGCCCCAATCCTAAGTGACCTTTGACCTTTGACCCTAACCCTAAGTGGATCTCCACTTGGTGTCTCCCCCACCCTAAAACCCCTACCTTTCCCAGATCCCGCTCGGTTTGTTGGATTAGGGGAAAAAAGGGTCCAAAAAATTTATTTTTTACATTTGGCATGGAGTTCCCCTTCAAGATCCCCAGAGCACAAGTCGCATGCCAAAGTCAGATCAGTGAAGACAATGACCCGACTTTGATCCGACTTTAATGCCTTTCAATGGGCTAAAGTGGCATCAAAGTCGGAGAAAAAGTAGTACAGGAACCTTTTTCAAAGTTGGTCCGACTTTGAAAAACACAAGTCGGAGCAGTTAAGACGGCTCTCATAGGGAATGATTGTTTTTGTGCTCCTAATGTCGGTCCGAGAATCGCACTAACGTGAACCCAGCCTGAATGCCACCAAAAGAAAGCTCTATTTGTGTGCAAAAAAAGGATAAAAATGTCACGCGGGTACAGCATTGCACGACCGCGCAATTGTCTATCAAAGTGCGACAGCGCTGAAAGCTGAAAATTGACCTGGGCAGGGAGAGGGGTGAAAGTGCCCGGTACTGAAGGGGTTAAACAACGCTTAGCCTGGGCTTTTATGCGTTGATGTGTGATAAATCCATAATGTGAATGGGAAATTACGCAACTCCAATCACTGCATGAAAAAAAACACACACAGGGGTGTCAATGGGCCATCACATAAACCTTCCTACATTATTTATGAAGGCTGCCATTGCTGCCATTCTTTTGGAAATGCTGGTTGCCTGGCTTTTTTTATGCCATCCCTTTGCCTTCAACACTTTGACCCAGAACAAGCATGCATACCCGGCATTCGATGAAAAGTCTAATTGGCATGCATGTTTATGTAAATGTGCAGAAGTTTTAATTGTTCCTTCTCTCTCGGACTCTCAGATAGTAAAAGCAGCATCCTTGCTGAACGACGGCTGTAAGAAAATTAATTACAGGATAAGGCACACAGACACCGTATTGCGTTCAATCGGAGTTTATTAACAGACCGCAGAGTTGCACTGTGATAACACAATTTACTAAGCACAAAGCACATGTGGGGTTTTTCCCATTAAATATACAATTTAAATATTTATATTTTAATGAAATATACAATAAAAAAAAAACTCACTAGAGAGTTTTGCAAAACTTACATATTAAATTAAAAACACATTTAACAGGATCATTTTTTTTATTTTTTTTTTTACATTCTGGCTAAAGCAAAGAAGGGTGACAGCCTCTGGCAGGTATTTATTTTTGGGGCTTTTGCAGGGACGATGTCTCCTCATTTTCTGTAGAAGGATAGATGCCTCTCAAACTAGGCCAAGCAAAGTAACGGTGTTGGCCTCAGCATTTTGCGCCACCCACTGGGGCTTGTCCTCTGTGATCGAGCCGCGTTAGGTGGGGCAAAATGTGCCAGGGGGCGTGGCTGGAGGGGCACTTTGCTTGGGCTAGTTTGAGTGGCGTCTGTGCTTCTACTGTCAGCGCTTCTGAATTCGTTTAGTAATAATAATGAATAATTAACACCCAAACCAGACCAAATAATAATCATTATTATTATTATTATTATTATTATTATTAATAATAATATATAGATTTTTTTTTTTTGGTGAGGCTGTGTATATATATATATTATTATTATTATTATTTCAATTATTTTATCATCATTATTATTATTATTACTAATAATATTATTTTAAACATTTTTTAAAAAAAATTTAAGACACAGGGTTTAAAGCGGGTTTGTGCTTTAAGTACTTCTGGCCCGCCATATTTGGCATGTCATTTTTTTTTGGGGGGGGGGGGTTGGGTAACTAGTTTTGACAGGTACCCAGCTCCCGATTTAGCTCAGTGGGCCACGGCCATGGGCGTCCGCAGAACTTTTTTCAGGGGGGGGGGCATCATTTTAAGGTCACCCATGCTCTGCCCCTTTTCGACAATGTCATTATCACATTATCATGGTCAGAGACTGCAGACCTAGTACAGGAGATGGTCAGAGATTGCAGACATAGTACAGGAGATGGTCAGAGACTGCAGACATGGTACAGGAGATGGTCAGAGACTGCAGACCTAGTACAAGAGGTGGTCAGAGACTGCAGACATAGTACAGGAGATGGTCAGAGATTGCAGACATAGTACAGGAGATGGTCAGAGACTGCAGACATAGTACAGGAGATGGTCAGAGACTGCAGACATAGTACAGGAGATGGTCAGAGATTGCAGACATAGTACAGGAGATGGTCAGGGATTGCAGACATAGTACAAGAGATGGTCAGAGACTGCAGACATAGTAGAGGAGATGGTCAGAGATTGCAGACATAGTACAGGAGATGGTCAGGGATTGCAGACATAGTACAAGAGATGGTCAGAGACTGCAGACATAGTACAGGAGATGGTCAGGGATTGCAGACATAGTACAAGAGATGGTCAGAGACTGCAGACATAGTACAGGAGATGGTCAGAGATTGCGGACATGGTACAGGAGATGGTCAGAGACTGCAGACATGGTACAGGAGATGGTCAGAGACTGCAGACATGGTACAGGAGACGGTCAGAGACTGCAGACATGGTACAGGAGATGGTCAGAGACTGCAGACATAGTACAGGAGACAGTCAGAGACTGTGGACATGGCACAAGAGACAATCAGAGACTGCATACATGGTCCAAGAGGATAAGGACCTACTGGGGAACCCCCGATCTGATCCCCAATTGCCCCCCCCCCTTGCCCCTACCTGCGGACGCCCATGGCCACGGCCCATGGCCAGAAGTTCTCCTCTCCCCCTCCCTCCCTGCAATCTTCTGGGACACGTCGCAGGTCCCAGAAGATTGCCAGGACGCGCAGCGCGACTCACGCATGCGCAGTGCACACCCCGCTGTGAAGCTGCAAGCTGTCATAGCCCGGCGCCCACACTAGTGATGCCGGCACCGGGGAGAGGAAAGGGAGAGATCCGAAGCTTTGGGCGGCCGCATCGCTGGAGCATGGCACAGGTGAGTGTCTGTTTATTATAAGTCAGCAGCTACACTTTTTGTAGCTGCTGACTTTTCATAAACACAGAAACGGCTGGAACTCCTCTTTACGGTAGGGGTTAATTATTTATTTATTTATTCATTATTACATAGTATTCATTATATTTATTTATTATTCATTTATGATTATTTTTATTTATTTGTGTATTTATTTTACTTTTTTTATTATAATTATTATTATTAGTAGTTGTAGTAGTAGTAGTAGTATTTAACACCCTAACACTAAAAAAATAAAATAATAATAATAAAAAAATAATAATAAGACAATAAATAAAATATTAACCCCTAACACAAACCCTAACCTAACCCTTACCTTAACAGGAAAAAAATTATAATAAATGAATAATAATAATAATAAAAAAATAAATAAAGGCTGAAGGAAAAGCTAAAAAGCAACAAATGATGCAACAGATAACAGTTTTCTTTATTGGCTAATAAAAAAAAAATGCCAACGCTCAAAAACACTATAAAAACACACAAAAATGCTTTAAAAGTGGCGCAAAACGTGTCCTTTTTCCTTTGTTTAAGGTCACTTTGTCACATGACCTTAAAAAATAAACGGGCCACTAACGCCGCAAAAAATGACCGCCGCTTTAGCGCTGTTTTAATGGCGCTTCAGTGTGAAAGGGGGGTCTTAAAGTCGCATCGGTTTTGAAAAGGTGCCGCACTAATTTGGCGTGACTTTTAATGCGACTGTGGTCCAGAGAGCGCAAAGTCGCAGCATACTTACATCAAAGTCGCACTGGAAATCACAGGACTTTGGAGATGCGCTAATGTGAATGGGGCCTTACCAGAACAGATAGAGGAAATCTCAAAGGGGAAAATGGAGACGGAGGTTTTAACCCTTTTCCCTAATCCATGCAGATCTACAAGAGGAACCCCCCCATCGGAATACCATTTAAAGTTAGTGGTGTAACCCCCAAAAAGCTTGTCGCCCTCGTGTAGATCAGTGCGCAGTTATCCATTGAACGTATAGGTAGAGTAGTAGGTCAATCGGTACACAGAAGGTACGATAATAGCAATGGCAGTTCCCAGGGACAAGGAGATCATGTTGAAGCGCAGAGACATGCGGGATTTCCTCTGCGCCAATCTCCAGTTCCGGTCCTTTTTAGCGGAACGCGTCTGTAAAACAGAATGAGATCCTTGAATGCTGAGCTGCAATGTTTTAAAAATATAGATATACATTTCAGGTGAGCTTGCAAGTCTTTAAAAGAAATCCTATCTGAAGTAGACTTGTGCATGCTGAAAAATTTGTTCGTTTTTGTTTTTGTCCCGTTCGTTTTTTAAATTTTTTTCGGAAAAATTAGGAAAATTCGAAACGTTCGGAATTCGGAAATTCGTAAATTCTGCAATTACGGTAATTCAGAAATTCGGCACTCAAGACAGCCGAAAATCCGAAATTCGAAGATTTGGAAATTCAAAGATAACAAAAACATTTGAAATAAATATTAAATAACTAATAAATAACTATTAAATTATAGGTATTGGGATTTCCTTGAAAATATGGCTGTCAGTGATAAATTTCATATTTAAGTTCACTAACACACAAATTTTCAAGGAAATTCTAATAGCTATAAATTTAATAGTTATTTATTATTATTTCAAACGTTCTTTCTTATTTCCAAATTTTCGGAAATTCGGAAAAAAGAAAGAACATTTGAAATAACAACTAACTGATAATTTATTCGTTATTTCAAATGTTCTTTCTTATTTTCGAATTTCCGAAATTCGGAAATAAGAAAGAACATTTGAAATCATAATAAATAACTATTGAATTATAGGTATTGGAATTTCCTTGAAAATTTGGCTGTTAGTGAACTTAAATATGAAATTTTTTTACTGACAGACATATTTTTCAAGGAAATTCCTATACCTATAATTTAATAGTTATTTATTAGTTAGTTATTATTTCAAATGTTCTTTGTTATGTTCGAATTTTTTAATTTCTGAATTTTGGATTTTCGGCGGTTCCGATTGCTGGATTTCCGAATTACCGCAATTCTGATTTTCTGCTTGCCAGATTTTAGAATCAAGAAAACCGAAAATTCTGAATAAATTCCAAAATTCGAAACTCCGTCCAAATTGCCGAATTTCGAAAAATTCATTAAAACCTAAATTCAGAAGGAAACTAATTGCACAAGCCTAATCTGAAGGTCCCAGCAAGAGAAGAACCATTATATATCCAGAGACCCGTATCTTCTACCTTCCCTTAACTCCTGCACTGCAGCCTCCTGATGCCCGTGTCCTCTTGCTGCATGCCATGGCTCCTGCCAGCAGAACATGATGATTACTGCTTACATATAAAGCCACCAGCAGTAATGACATGTAAAAATCCAACAGGCTGGTTGAACCCAAGTCGATCGATGAGAGTCCCATCTCCTATCCCTCTGACAACACACTTGAGAAAGTCATTCAGGCGAAACATGTCAGGATGTGATGTCAGCTGGAACCAGAAGTTCCTGTGACCAGGGCCGTCTTAATAGTGTAATGCACTGGGACCCTCAATTTTAAAGAATAAGAGAACACGCCATAAATCAAAGGCTGCTCAACACTAAGGGCACAGTACAGGTGGGGAGGCAGAATGGCACAGTATGGGGGGCAGGCGGGCACAATACCGGGGTCAGGAGGGCACAGTACAGGTTTCAGGATTCTGACTGGGGCGCGGGCCATCCCTGGACAGCTTAGTAAAAAGTGTGACTGTCCCGGCAAATATATTGCAAGATTATCATTGGCATTTAAAATAATTGGCTGAAATCAAATGCTAAACTCATGCTGCGCCCAATCACAGCACAGGTAGGTAGGGGGGCAGGTGCATGTGCTCCCTGGATCCAGAAGAAAGATTGTGATGTACAGTTACACCACCCAGCCTGGAGGGGGCGCTCTCCTGCATTACAACTACTGTGGATGTGCAGCAAACAATTAACCACTTGCTGCGGCAGGTCGGCTCTCCTGTGTGAACCAATGTACCCGTACGTCTGTCCATGCATGTGAGATTGCGGGCGCACCCATGGGTCCGGCGGACTCGATGCCCGATCGTTGTACACAGAGGCAGAACCGGTATCCGCGTGTGTAAACAAGGCGGATCCCCGTTCTGACAGGGGACATCTCTAAGATCTGCTGTTCCCAGTAATCAGGAACAGTGATCTCTGTCATGTCCCTGGCAGCCCACCCCCCCTACAGTTAGAACACAACCAGGGAACACAGTTAACCACTTGATCGCCCCCTAGTGTTAACCCGTTCCCTGCCAGTGTCATTTATACATTGACCACAGCATTTGTATAGCACTGATCAATATAATAATGCCACCGGTCCCCCAAAAAGTGTAATTTGGGGTCAGATTTGTCCGCCGCAATGTCGCCGTCCCGCCAAAATCGCAGATCGCCACCATTACCAGTAAAAAAATAAATAAAAGTCCATAAAGCTATCCCATAGTGAGTAGACACGATAACTTTTGCGCAAACCAATATACGCTGATTGCGATTTTTTTTTTACCAAAAATATGTCGAAGAATATATATCGGCCTAAATGAATAAATTTGTTTTTTACATTTTATTTGGATAAGGGTTCTAACAGAAATTAAAAAAAAAAAAAAGTTTGTTTTGTTTTCAAAATTGTCGCTCTTTTTTTGTTTATAGCGCAAAAATTAAAAACCGCAGAAGTGATCAAACACCACCAAATGTAATCTTTGTGGGAAAAAAAGAGCGTCAATTTTGTTTGGGTACAGCGCCGCCCGACCGCGCAATTGTCAGTTAAGACGGCGCAGTGCCGAATCGCAAAAAATGGTCTGGTCGGGAAGGGGGTAAATCCTTCCGGGGCTGAAGTGGTTAAACACTTTTCAGACTCCAGAGAGAGAGAGATACAAAGTGACATTGCTTGTAAACTATGGGAAGACGGAGAGATACAAAGTAGCAATGGGGTCGATTTACTAAAAGCTTTGCTAGGGGAAGCTCTGCTGATTTCTATCATCCAATCACATATGGGCAAAAATGCTGTTTTTTAATTCTCTTTGCATGTTTTCCTCAGACTTAGAGCAACTGCACTTTTAGTGCATAGACTGTTTGGTGATATAGAGATACAAAGTAACATTGTTTAACCACTTCAGCCCCGGAAGGATTTCCCATGTAAGGACCAGAGCACTTTTTGCGATTCGGCGCTGCGTCGCTTTAACTGACAATTGCGCGGTCGTGCGACGTTGTACCCAAACGAAATTTGCGTCCTTTTTTTCCCACAAATAGAGCTTTCTTTTGGTGGTATTTCATCATCGCTGCGTCATTTCTGATCGCCACTATAAACAAAAGAAGAGCAACAATTTTGCAATAAAACCCAAATTTACTTTTTGCTAAAATACAAATTAAAAAAAAAAATACAAAAAAAATTTGTTTTCATCAGTTTTGGCCGATTTATATTCTTCCTCATATTTGTGATAAAAAAAAATCGCAATCGGCGTTTATGGATTGGTTTGCGCAAAAGTGGCCGCGTTTACGGACGATGAGAATTCATTTCTGGGGTTTTTATTTATTTTTATTTTTTTTACTAGTAATGGCGTCGATCTGCAATTTTTAGCGGTACTGCGATATTGGGGCGGACATGTCGGACCATTTTGACACTTTTTTGGGACCATTGGCATTTATACAGCGATCAGTGCTATAAAAATGCACTGATTACTGTGTAAATGCCATTGGCAGTGAAGGGGTGAACCTGGAGGGGGCACTCAAAGGGTTAAATGTGTTCCCTCAGTGTGTTCTACCTGTATGGGGGCTGCCCTAGCAGGGGAAGGGAAGTGATCACCTCTTCCATGTACAGGAAGGCTGTGATCACAGCCCTTCCCCCTCTCACAGAACGGAGGTCCATGTTTACTTACACAGACCTCCGTTCTTTCACTCCAGGGGGCGGCATTGCGGGTAGGCAGCGGAGATCGAGTCCACCGCACCTGCTCCCTGCCCCCCCCCCGCGGATACAGTGAGCGTGCGAGCGCGCCTCCGGCGGCGCGCGCGCTCACAGTGCGCGATCTTGCAGCCGCCATCGTATGACGGTCGGCAAGTGGTTAACTGACAATTGCGCGGTTGTGCGACGCTGTACCCAAACAAAATTTGCGTCCTTTTTTCCCCACAAATAGAGCTTTCATTTGGTGATATTTGATCACCTCTGCGTCATTTCTGATCGCCGCTATAAACAAAAAAATGAGCGACAATTTTGCAAAAAAAAGCAATATCTTTTACTTTTTGCTAAAATACAAATCCAAAAAAAAATACAAAAAAACTAATTTATTCATCAGTTTTTGGACGATTTATATTCTTCTTCATTTTTGTGGTAAAAAAAAAAATTGCAAAGAAAAAACGCTTTTTTGGGACCAATGACATTTATACAGCGATCAGAAGTTTAAATATCCACTGATTATTGTATAAATGTCATTTGCAGGGAAGGGGTTAACCTGCAGGGGGCGCTCTAGGGGGTAACTGTGTTCCCTAGGCGTGTTCTAACTGTGAGGGGGCTGGGCTGCCAGGGGCATAAGAGATCTAACTGATCCCAGTGACAGGGGTCAGTAGATCTCCAACATGTCGTCTGTTAGAACGTGAAACATCGGCGGTTCCCCGTCCTGGCTCTGTCACAGGACATCGTGAGTCGCCGGCGGGCATCGAGTCCGCCCGAGCCGTGGCCCCGCTCAAGGAGCATGCGGCGGGCATGAGCGTGCGCAGCCAAAGGCATACGCTCGCCCCCTGGCCATCGTGCACTAAAGTGACGACTATAAGCGGTGATTCGTGGGACAGAGCCACGCTGTTGCCGCTTATAGTGGTACGGAGGTCGGGAACTGGTTAGAAACATTGGTCAGACTAAAGATGGAAAGATACAAAGTAGCATTATTTGTAAACATTGTTCAGACTGGAGATAGAGAGATACAAAGTAACATTGTTTATAAACATTGATCAGACAAGAGATAGAGAGATACAAAGTAACATTGTTTATAAACATTGATCAGACAGGAGATAGAGAGATACAAAGTAACATTGTTTATAAACATTGATCAGACAAGAGATAGAGAGATACAAAGTAACATTGTTTATAAACATTGATCAGACAAGAGATAGAGAGATAAAAAGTAACATTGTTTATAAACATTGATCAGACAGGAGATAGAGAGATACAAAGTAACATTGTTTATAAACATTGATCAGACAAGAGATAGAGAGATACAAAGTAACATTGTTTATAAACATTGATCAGACAAGAGATAGAGAGATAAAAAGTAACATTGTTTATAAACATTGATCAGACAGGAGATAGAGAGATCAAAAGTAACATTGTTTATAAACATTGATCAGACAAGAGATAGAGAGATACAAAGTAACATTGTTTATAAACATTGATCAGACAAGAGATAGAGAGATACAAAGTAACATTGTTTATAAACATTACTCAGACGGGAGATAGAGAGATACAAAGTAACATTGCTTATAAACATTGATCAGACAGGTGATAGAGAGATACAAAGTAACATTGTTTATAAACATTGATCAGACAGGAGACAGAGAGATACAAAGTAACATTGTTTATAAACATTGATCAGACAGGAGATAGAGAGATACAAAGTAACATTGTTTATAAACATTGATCAGACTGACGATAGAGAGATACAAAGTAACATTGTTTATAAACATTGATCAGACTGACGATAGAGAGATACAAAGTAACATTGTAACCTTAGCTTTGATCCCTCATACTCTTCCCTTCTCCACTCGGCACTCCCTCCTCCTATTTATAACTCCCGCCTGTTCATGTAATTTGTCATTTATAGTAACATTTGTCCCATATTTGTGAATTGGGCGCCATATTATTGAAGACCAACTCTGCTCTGTGTACATGGGCAGACTTCAACAAACTGGAGACATCAGCATGGCGGGGGGGGGGGGGGGCAATGTGATGTCCAGGCTGGTGTCCAAGAGGTTGTGCAAAATTCTCATCTCAGCAAATGGTGTGCGCAGACTGCGACTGTGCCCTCCTTGGCCCCCCGAGCCCACCGAGCACCATTTGGCTTGTCATGGCGGAACAGCAGGGCCCATTCGCAAGTGCAACCTTTGCAACCCTGGCAGTTCCACCACTGTCACTACACTCAAAAAAGTACATGCAGCCATAAAGCTCCATACACACAAGAACTGAATATATTTCAACATGCTAAAGTGAATACAACCTGGCCCTGTTAGCATTGATGGTATTGCTCTGGCTCTCCAGTGCCATGGAACCACCAGTGGAAATCTAGATCATGATTCATGAGCAAACAGCATGCTACAGTACCAAAGACTTCAAGGGCACCTGCAACCAAGTCTACCCAACATTTCTTACCTGAATGCTGTAGGTAAGCGCCACTATCCCAAAAATTAAACAACCAAGTATAAGGCTCACAATGGACCACGCCAAATAGTCCTTACAAGGGGGTGTTTGAGGAGAGATCACAGTAGTTTGTGTGGTCACCACCATTGGTTGAACAGTATTAACGACCGATGTGCCTGGAATTGGACAGTTCTGAGGGTAATGCAGTGGTGGCATCATTCCCGGGATCATGGTGGGCCGGGGTGAAGGAAACATCGCCTCAGGCGCTGGGTTATACGTTGGAGGAGGCTTCTGAAATATATTCTGGTTGTTGTTGGGTTGTGGAAGAGAAATGCCCACGTCTTGTGGATGCGTCCGTCCTGGAGAAGGGATCACCATAGGCCTAGAGAAAGTTCCTTCACTGGGGTTGTTGATGTGATGTGGAGGAGGATTGACCACCATACCTCCTGGTTGCGATTCTGGAGGTACTTCAAGATAATCTGGTGGAGGTGGGTATAAGGTTGGATGTGGGGTGTCCATCACTGGAAGGGACTGTTCATAACGTGATGTAGCATTGTCGTGGTACGGTGGGGGATTGTCCTGATGACCAATGGCTAGAGCTTCATACGAATTGCCCTCAGTGGACATGGCACGCTTTGAATATTATTGGGTTCAGCAACTTTTCTTTCTTCAGTTACTTCACCTCGGCTTTGCAACCAGTTGTGTGACTTTTCTTCAATAGTTGTCCAGTTTATCTTTTTAATAAAACTGCCTAAGGACATAACTAGGCGGACCCGGCCATCTTATTCTTTCTTTTCAGTAAAGAATGCATTCCTCCCCCATTACGCACAGTGAAAAATGTTGATGGAATTACATTTTCTACCTTCTGAAAAATAATTATTGCACAATAAAAATGGCGCTCAAGCAACTGGGGGCAGTAGAAGTTTGCATTGGGACCACCAATGCAGCGTCTGCTCCTGTGACTAGGCCCCTGCTCCTGGGGGGTGTTTGGATTCGTTCCTAACCCTGCCCTTCCACACATCATTAATGCAACTAATGAACTTTTATGCAGAATGGATCACGTGGAGAGGGAATTTAAGGTGATCCACCAAGGATGATGAGTGTTGGCACATGACCAAGTTCCGGGAACGCATGAAGCAGGCCTACCTTAATGGGGAGGAGGGAAAAACTTGCCGGTATAAACTTAGGAGCCATCAGATGTGGGTGGAGAGCTGCCCACTCTCTAAAATGCTACTTTATCAAATATGTTAGGGTTCAATAAGCGACCTTATCCTAATAAAGTTTCCTTATTCAGGTTAAGGCTCTAAGTACTGTATAGATACATAGTGGTCTGCCATCTAATTGGTTTTTGGTCACGTGAGTGCCAGGCTGGGGAGAGGGATGGAGCAACTGTACTTGACTCTCAGCCAGTGCCGGGACAAGGTCATCTAGAGCCCAGGAAACCATACCAAAT
>BLSH010036256.1:859276-871610 GCA_018402905.1 Glandirana rugosa
AAAATGGCCAGCAATGAGTCCTGATCTCAATCCAATTGAAAATCTTTGGGGGGAGCTGAAAACTGCCATTGGAGAAAGGAACCCTGCAAATGTTCAAGAGCTTGAGCATATTGCAAAGGAAGTGTGGG
The DNA here is from genome assembly GCA_018402905.1 of Glandirana rugosa. Classification (NCBI taxonomy): domain Eukaryota; kingdom Metazoa; phylum Chordata; class Amphibia; order Anura; family Ranidae; genus Glandirana; species Glandirana rugosa. The sequence continues at coordinate 859,405 of BLSH010036256.1, forward strand.
AGAAAATGCCACCCGAGAAGTGCAAGAAGCTTATCGATGGATATAAGAAACGTTTGGAGGCTGTCATCGCTGCCAAAGGGTGTGCAACCAAATATTAAGGAGGGGTGCCAATATTAGTGCACATGCTGGTTTTCTGTTTTTTCTTTATAATTACAATATCTATGTTGAAATAACAATTGTCTTTGTTAAATTACTTTGGACCTCCAATTAAAAGATCCTGCTGATATAAATTTGGTACATTTCCATTTATTTCTGAAGACATTCACTCAGTTATGCAAAACATGAAGGGGTGCCAATAATGGTGAGCAGGACTGTAGATAGATAGATAGATAGTGAAGAGATAGATAGATAGATAGATAATAGATAGATAGATAGATAGATAGATAGATAGATAGATAGATAGATAATGAAGAGATAGATGGATAGATAGATAGATGGATGGATAGATAGATAGATGGATAGATGGATAGATAGATAGATAGATAGATAGATAGATAGATAGATGGATAAATAGATAGATAGATGGATAAATAGATAGATAGATGGATAAATAGATAGATAGATGGATAGATAGATAGATAGATAGATAGATAAGGATAGATAGATAGATAGATAGATAGAAGGACAGATAGATAGATAGATAGATAGATAGATAGATAGATAGATAGATAGATAGATAAATAGACGGATAGACAGACAGACAGACAGACAGACAGACAGACAGACAGACAGACAGACAGACAGACAGATAGATAGATAGATAGATAGATAAATAGACGGATAGATAGATAGATAGATAGATAGATAGATAGATAGATAGATAGATAGATAGATAGATAGATAGATAGATAGATAGTATTGCATACAGAACGATCGATCAGATATCACCATATATACATTTTATTGATATGACGTCACACAATATACATATAATACATTATATACAGATATTGGAAATGCTTGTCTTATGTTCTCTCCAGGCGGGACGCTGATGTTAGATGTGTATTGCTTTTTGATTTCGATCGGAACATCAGGGGCACAGCAATGGCGTAGTACATGGCTGCCACAATGCCAAGGGAGGTTGCGGCAATATTGACTTTCCTCGCAAACACGTGGCTCTTCCAGGCCACCTCCGCGTTGTTCCTCTTCCTGGCAATCAAAACCTAAAGACAAACAGACAACTTTCCGAGTCACCGATGTGTTAAATGTATCAATAATAATGATAACAACAACAATATTATTATTATTTTGACATTTGCATGCTTGCTGTAACAAATTTCATTCTATACACCGATTTCTAGGTTCTCCCTCTAGTGGTTATCCTAAGGCCGGGGTCACACCTATGAGAATTGCATGCGGATTTCCCCACACCCAATTCGCATAGCAGGAGATTGAGACCGTAACCCTATGGAGCCGTTCACACAACTCTGCAGCCGGTCCGGTGCGGTTTGCACAAAGACGCTGTGCGACTTTTGGACCATTTCAGGTCTGAATTCAGCCCAAAATTCGGGCTGAAATCGGACCTGAAACTGTGAACCAGAACGCACCGGACCCCTGCTGGGTTCCATTGTGAGCCCAGCCCTATAGCACTGCAGTCCCTCCCTGATTAACCACTTGCTGAACGCGTCGCGTACATTTACTGCTGCAAGGTGGCAGCATAACGCGAATCGGCGTCTATAAACGGTGGTTTGCGCACGTGCAGTTTGGGGGGTGAGCGCGGGCTAGTGCATTCTCATGCCCGCCGCGAGATCCAGACTGTGGCCGCTGGTTGGACGGACTTCATGTCCACCGGCGACCCGCGATCGCTTACAGTAGGAGAAAAGCAGGGAGCCGCCAACGTAAACTCGGTGGTTCCCTATTCTGACAGTGGGGACATAGCACTGATCTCATGTCACTGGGATCAGTTAGATCTCTGGTGCCCCTGGCAGCCCAGCCCCCTCACAGTTAGAACGCCTAGGGAACACAGTTAACCCCTAGATCTCCCCCTGCAGGTTAACCCCTTCACTGCCAGTGACATTTATACAGTAATCAGTGGATATTTACATTTCTGATCGCTGTATAAATGTCATTGGTCCCTAAAAAGTGTCAAAAATGTCCGACAATATCACAGTCCTGATAAAAAAATCGCAGATCACCTCCATTACTAGTAAAAAAAAAAAAAAAAAAGGAAAAACGTCATAAATTAATTCTCATAGTTTGTAAATGTGGCAACTTTTGCGCAAACCAGTCAAAGTACGCCGATATCGATTTTTTTTTTTTACCACAAATATGTAGAAGAATATATAACAGCCAAAACCGATGAATAAATTAGTTTTTTTATTTATTTTTTTGGATTTGTATTTTAGCAAAAAGTAAAAAATATTGTTTTTTTGCAAAATTGTCGCTCTTTTTTTGTTTATAGCGGCGATCAGAAATGACGCAAAGGGGATCAAATACCACCAAAAGAAAGCTCTGTTTGTGAGAAAAAAGGGCGTCAATTTCGTTTGGGTACAACGCCGCACGACTGCGCAATTGTCAGTTAAAGCGGCGCAGTGCCGAATTGCAAAAAGCGCTCTGGTCCTAAGTTGGGAAATCCTTCCGGGGCTGAAGTGGTTAAAAAAAAAAACTAGCTATGAAGAGAATGCATTGTTCTCAGTCAGCCAGCTATGACTTCTACACTGGAGAGAAACAGGAAGCAAAAATCATAAGTAAATAAGATATAGAATTACAAACCCCATATAGAAAGAACGTTTTGAAACATGCGTATGGTAATTCATTGATCTTTTTACATGGGGGATCTCTAAAAAAAGTCAATTTTCCCAAAAAATATAACAAACCAAAAAAAAAAATATGGAGATTGGTCGTGCTGACTTATACTTTTGAAAATGCTAATTGCTTGGCTGCCCTTCTACCAATGGCTTCCAGTCCTGGAACAAGCATGCAAACTCCAAATTTTGGGGGTTCATCTAAAGGCAAAATCTTTTTCCTTTTTTTTTTTTGTTTTTGGTGGAGTAGGGAAGACATGGGACCCCTGTAAAGTATATTGCCCACTGGGGAAAGCTATTCCCTCTACAGTAAGTTCCCTGTTGCCCATTGTCACTAGGACTGAGTGATGGGAAGATCCAAATTTCCAGAAAAAGAGGGAAAATCTACCGGTGGTGGGACGCCCATTCCGGTGACAATTTCCATAGTCTAAGAGGAGGTTTCCTCTGACTTTGGAAAATTTCCTTTTACTTCCTGTTGGATCTACAGGACAGGAAGTAAAAAAAATCTCCCAATTGGGACACAGATGGCATAAATATTCTGACTTCAAATCATTACTTAACCACTTGCCGACCGCCGATCGGCATCTGACGGCGGCAAGGTGGCTCTATTGCGCAAATCGCCGTCATATGACGGCGGCTGCGGGATCGAGCCTAGTGAGCGTGCGCGTGCCGCCAGAGGCGCGCCCGCACGCTCACTGTGATCGGGGAGGGCCAGGGAGCGGGTGCAGTGGATTCGATCTCCGCCGGCCACCCACGATGCCCCCCCCTGGAGTGAAAGAATGGAGGTCCATGTAAGTAAACACGGACCTCCGTTCTGTGAGGGGGGAAGGGCTGTGATCACTCCCCTTCCCCAGCTAGGGCAGTCCCCCCACAGTTAGAACGCCCAGGGAACACTGTTAACCCTTAGAACGCCCCCTGCCGGTTAAGCCTTTCACTGCCAATGGCATTTATACAGTAATCAGTGCATTTTTATAGCACTGATCGCTGTATAAATGCCAATGGTCCCAAAAAAGTGTCAAAATGGTCCGACATGTCCGCTGAAATATCGCAGTACCGCTAAAAATCGCAGATCGCCGCCATTACTAGTAAAAAATAAAAAAAATAAAAACCCCAAAAATTAATTCTCATCATCCGTAAACGCGACCACTTTTGCGCAAACCAATCAATAAACGCTGATTGCGATTTTTTTTATCACAAATATGAGGAAGAATATAAATCGACCAAAACTGATGAATAAATTAGTTTTTTTATATATTTTTTTTTGGATTTGCATTTTAGCAAAAAGTAAGAAATATTGGTTTTTTTTTTTTGCAAAATTGTCACTCTTTTTTTATTTATAGCTATGTTTATAGCGGCGATCAGAAATGACGCAGCGGTGATCAAATACCACCAAAAGAAAGCTCTATTTGTGGGGAAAAAAGGATGCAAATTTCGTTTGAGTACAACGTTGCACGACCGCGCAATTGTCAGTTAAAGCGACGCAGCGCCGAATCACAAAAAGGGCTCCGGTCCTAAAGCTGGAAATCCTTCCGGGGCTGAAGTGGTTAAAAAAAAAAAAAGAGAGAGGACCACAGGTGCTGAGACAATGGAAGAACTCAGTCCCTAAGACTTGTAAGAACCAAAAGAAAATCTTGCCCATAGGACTTTAGTGAGTTGTGCCAAATAAAGTTGATAACAATATGTTAAAAAAAGACAAAATTGATTTTATATTACAGTTAAAGTCAAACAAATTCAACATTGCATATGTCATGATAAAACATATCACAATAACCATATATTCCTGGTAGTTATATACTGTGTATAAAAAATTGCAAGGGCACTTGATTTGGTGCATTTTTTTTAACTGTAGTCTCTACGCATTTCGTGGAACATATACTTCCTCAGGAGGCAGCCAAAATTTGGTTTATATATAAAAATAATAAACAAAAAAAAAAAAAGAAAAATAATATATATATATATTAGATTTTTTTCCTTGTTTTGCTTATGACATGGTCTTCCCAAAGATGTACACAAACCAAATTTTGGCTGTCTCCTGAGGAAGTATGCTCCCCGAAATGCGTAGAGACTACAGTTCAAAAAATGAACAAAAAATAAACTTATGAGCACAACTATATGTATATATATATATATACACACAGTTGTGCTCATAAGTTTACATACCCTGGCAGAATTTATGATTTCTTGGCCATTTTTCAGAGAATATGAATGAGAACACAAAAACTTTTCTTTCACTCATGGTTGGTGTTTGGCTGAAGTCATTTATTATCAATCAACGGTGTTTACTCTTTTTATATCATAATGACAACAGAAACTACCCAAATGACTCTGATCAAAAGTTTACATACCCCAGTTCTTAATACCGTGTATTGCCCCATTTAACATCAATGACAGCTTGAAGTCTTTGTGGTATTTGTGGGTGAGGCTCTTTATCTTCTCAGATGGTAAAGCTGCCCATTCCTCAGTTGCTGGAAATTCTTGGGCTGTTTTGCATGAACTGCATGTTTGAGATCTCCCCAGAGTGGCTCCATGATATTGAGGTCAGGAGACTGAGATGGCCACTCCAGAACCTTCACTTTATTCTGCTGTAGCCAATGACAGGTCGGCTTGGCCTTGTGTTTTGGATCATTGTCATGTTGGACGTCCCATGAGCAGCTTCCTGGCTGATGAATGCAAATGTTCCTCCAGTATTTTTGATAACTGCATTCATCTTGTCATCAATTTTGACCAAATTTCTTGTGCCTTTGTAACTCACACATCCCCAAAACATCAGCGATCCACCTCCGTGTTTCACAGTAGGAATGGTGAACCTTTCATCATAGGCCTTGTTGACTCTCCAAATGGAACGTTTATGGTTGTGGCCAAAAAGCTCAATTTTGGTCTCATCACTCCAAATTACTTTGTGCCAGAAGGTTTGAGTCTTGTCTCTGTGCTGTTTGGCGTATTGTAAGCGGGATACTTTGTGGCATTTGCATAGTAATGGCTTTCTTCTGGTGACTCGACCATGCAGTCCATCTTTCTTCAAGTGCCTCCTTATTGTGCATCTTGAAACAGCCACCCCACATGTTTTCAGAGAGTCCTGAAGTTATTTGTGGGTTTTTATTTGTATCCCGGATAATTTTCCTGGCTGATGTGGCTGAAACGTTAGTTGGTCTACCTGACCGTGGTTTGGTTTCAAAAGAACCCCTCATTTTCCACTTCTCGATTAGAGTTTGAACACTGCTGATTGACATTCTCAATTCCTTGGATATCTTTTTATATCCCTTTCCTGTTTTATACAGTTCAACTATCTTTTCCCACAGATCCTTTGACAATTCTTTTGCTTTCCCCATGACTCAGAATCCAGAAACGTCAGTGCAGCACTGGATGAAAGATGCAAGGGTCTCTCAGGAGTCCAGAAACTCATTGACCTTTTATACACGCACACTAATTACAAGCAAACAGATCACAGGTGAGGATGGTTACCTTTAATAGCCATTCAAACCCCTTTGTGTCAACTTGTGTGCATGTTATCAGGACAAAATCACCAGGGTATGTAAACTTTTGATCAGGGTCATTTGAGTAGTTTCTGTTGTCATTATGATTTAAAAAGAGTAAACACAGTTGATTGATAATAAATGGCTTCAGCCAAACACCGACCATGAGTGAGAGAAATGTTTTTGTGTTCTCATTCATATTCTCTGAAAAATGGCCAAGAAATCATAAATTCTGCCAGGGTATGTAAACTTATGAGCACAACTGTATATATATATATATATATTGTGACGGTATGCGAGGCGAAGTGGTACCTGTCGCCTCAAATGCGTTTATTTAGACTGGATTAAACAGAGTCCGGTCCGGACTTTACCAGCCACGATGGAAGGGCTGGTTCCGTTCCGGAGTTTGTGGTCTACTGGAGTCCACCAGCAGGTGGTTTAAATAATCAGGAAGAGATCTGACATGAGCTCTGTCCTGGAACTCAGAGAGGGATCTAAGAGCCGGGTTCACACTGAGGCGGCACGACTTGCAGGGCAAAGCAAGTCGCGCCGTTCGAGGCTACCTCAGCGCGGCTTGCAAAGAGACTACTTTACATAGAAGTCAATGTAAGTCGCGCTCAGGTCGCCCCAAAATAGTGCAGGAACCTTTTTATAAGTCGGAGCGACCTGAGTCGCTCCTATTAGAACGGTTCCATTGCACTGCATGGGGACGACTTGTCAGGCGACTTGAGTCGCCTGACAAGTCGCCTCAGTGTGAACCGGCTCTGAGGGAGCTCTGTGTCTGTTTGGGGTTTAAAAGGCAAGGTTTGCATGTTTTGTGGGTGTCAGGGGCCAACCCCACACCGTATAGTGAGGAAACTATACTGTTTAATTTAGCGCCGGACGGCAAGGACATATTTTCTGTTTTGTTTGTTTTTAAAGCGGAGGTCCGAGGTAAAACAAAAAAAAATAAAGTCAGCAGCTACAAATACAGTAGCTGCTGACTTTTAATAATAGGACACTTACCTGTCCTGGAGTCCAGCGATGTCGGCACCCACCGCCGATCTTCGGATCGGGGGACAGGTGCAGCCGCCTCCATCGCGGGTAAGGGAACCCAGAGGTGTAAGCAGTACAGCTTCACGCCGGGCACCTGACTGCGCATGCGCGATGCTCTGCCGCGCTCTGCTATTGGCCAGGCGGCCAGAAGCAGAGCGAGCAGGGAGGAGGGAGCCGGGCTGCTGACGTCAGCAGCCGCGGCCGCCGGCCAGAGCTCCCGGATGTGTGTCTAAAGACAGGTGTCCTCTTCCCCCTCCCCCCCCCGAAAGGTGCCAAATGTGACACCTGAGGGGGGGAGGAATCCAACCAGCGGAAGTTCCACTTTTGGGTGGAACTCCACTTTAACCTGCAAACCTTTTACCAATAGACCTGGCAAGCTGCCAGATTTTAACCACTTGCCGACCGTCAATCGGCAATTGACGGTGGCAAAGTGGCACTGTAAGGCGAATCGCCGTCATATGACGGCGGCCGCCAGATCGCGCACAGTGAGCGCGCGCGCGCCGCCGAAGGCTGTGACCACTTCCCCAGATAATACAGTCCCCCCACAGTTAGAACAACGCCCAGGGAACATAGTTAACCCTTAGAGCGCCCCCTGCAGGTTAACCCCTTCACTGCCAATGGCATTTACACAGTAATCAGTGCATTTTTATAGCACTGATCTCTGTATAAATGCCAATGGTCCCAAAAAAGTGTCAAAATGTTCCGACATGTCCGCTGAAATATCGCAGTACCGCTAAAAATCGCAGATCGCCGCCATTATTAGTAAAAAATAAAAACCGCAAAAATGAATTCTCATCATCCGTAAACGCGACCACTTTTGCGCAAACCAATCAATAAACGGCGATTGCGATTTTTTTTATCGCAAATATGATGAAGAATATAAATCGGCCAAAAACGGTGAAAAAAAAATGTTTTTTTATATTTTTTTTTTGGATTTGTATTTTAGCAAAAAGTAAGAAATTTGTTTTTTTTTTGCAAAATTGTCGCTCTTCTTTTGTTTATAGCGGCGATCAGAAATGACGCAGCGGTGATCAAATACCACCAAAAGAAAGCTCTATTTGTGGGAAAAAAAGGACGCAAATTTCGTTTGGATACAACGCCGCACGACCGCGCAATTGTCAGTTAAAGCGACGCAGCGCCGAATCGCAAAAAGGGCTCCGGTCCTAAAGCTGGAAATCCTTCCGGTCCTTAAGTGGTTAAAGAAAATTGCCTGCGCGCTGACTATTTTCCTCAGGAAAGCTGATCCCCACGAGCTAATCTCCCACACATGGTGGATTCAGCGGGCATCTTTTCAAAATGGAGGAGATGTTGAAGGCCTTGCTACAGGCGACTGTGGCCCAGCGAGAGACCAACCTCCAGGTCACACAAGCCGCTGCAGCACAGCAGGAGGAGAGTCGCAGCACAACAGGCGGCTCAACAGGAGGCAACTCGGCAGGTCGTTGCAGCTCAGCAGGAGATGAATTGACAGTTTATGGAGGCTCTGGTGGAGTTAAAGAAGGGGCCCGCACCTCCCGTGGCAGTGGAACCAAAATTGGTGTGCACCTTTGTAGCCAGGTGCTCCCTCAGGGGTAGCTGGTAGTTGTTGTTCACCTTCTGGCTGCCCTCAATCCCACCATATCTCACACATCCGGAGACACTGAACAGGCCGTCTCTTGTTTTTGTTTGTTTTATTTAGGGCAGTGTTCCCCAACCCTGTCCTCAAGGCCCACCAACAGGTCATGTTTTCAGGATTTCCATTATTTTCCACAGGTGATTTGATCAGTTTCACTGCCTCACTAATTACCACAGCTGATTCATCTGAGGGAAATCCTGAAAACATGACCTGTTGGTGGGCCTTGAGGACTGGGTTGGGGAACACTGATTTAGGGGATTAACTTGGATGGGGAAAAGGGGTGACTGTGAGATGCCCCAAAGGATTGTGTTACAGGACCTCCTATATACACGACTGTATATACAACTCAACTTCCTCCTGCACTTTACTTGCAAACTGTTACTCCTCCTGTTATCAGACTCACATAAATCCTTTCTCTTCACCGCAGCTAGCACATGGTGAGGCCTGCACTCTGTCAGCAGGACCTCCGGACCATCCATTACAGGCCAGGGTAAAGGACCCCTCTAGTGTAGCTTAGTACATTGGTGCTAGCCGGGCCTTTGATGGACTACAACTCCCAGCCTATCCCTCTTCCAAGTCCCACCGGCCTGCTTTCTCTCTCCTCAATACTTCCCCTGACTGGCCCCTGAGACCTCCACAGACTGTCCACTATTCCTCTCCCAGCCTGCTCCAGCCTTGTCTTCCAGCTCCCAGGGTCTGTCACTCACCGACTCCAATGGATACTTTAAAGTGTCCTCAGTAGCCCCTCTGCTGGTCTCCTGTTCCCTTGTGCTGCTCCAGGAATCACCTCCACTCCTGGCTGCGCCCGAACCTCCAGGCCTCAAGGTCACCCCCCCAGTCTGGGGGCTCCCTCCTGGGTAGAGGTCTCCACAGCACCTCTGCTACATCTTCATCACTTCCACCTGAACTCTCCTCCCACCTGCTGGCAGATCACAGCATTTAAGGAGGTCTGCCCCCTGCCAATCCAGATTGGGGATTGGTCAGGACTCCTTAACATACACAGCGAGTGACACCTCCTCATCCATTCCCCCTTCCAGCACTTTCTGGAACCAAGGGGAGGAGCATCCAAGGTGTGTCCCTTCCTGCACTCTCCAGCCTACTCTGAGCCACTCCCCTGCCCAAATCAAAACATTCGGGCCTGCAATTTACATCAGGCCTGACTAAATTTTGCCTCTCCTAGCAAAAAGACCTCTACAAAAACACCTACACTTTGGGGGCGCTACACATCTAACCACATGCAAAAGATGACACCTGCCAATGACGTGGAGGCATAGCTCACAACTTTTGAAAGAGTCCCTCTTCGCGAAGGATGGCCAAAAGAACAGTGGGCGGGACTGCTGGCACCATTCTTGACCGGTGAACCCCAGAAAGCATACTGGAACCAGATAAGGTCCAAGACTATGAGACCCTAAAGCAGAGATACTCGCACGCCTAAGGGTCACCATGGTAGTCCATGCCCTACGCGTGCATCAGTGGACCTACCACACCGACAAGCCAGCCCGCTCGCAGATGTTAGACCTGGTCCACCTCACCAGGAAGTGGCTACAGCCGGAGACTTTTCCAGGCTCCCAGATTGTGCAGCTCGTGGTCATGGACCGCTATCTATGTGCGCTCCCTGCCGCGTTGAGGAAATGGGTCAGTCATGGGAACCCCAAAACCGACAACCAACTCGTAGACCTGGTGGAGAGATACACTGCTGCTGAGGACTTGTTGCACCCATCTGCGCCCCACTCCAAAGTATCTAGGGGTGAAAGATCACCCAGCGGACCTGGTAAAACTGTTCCAGGATTCAGGGGCGTGGGGAAGTTTGATAAGACTATTACCTTCAGGGCCCCGGTGCAAGAAATTATGAAGGGCCCCCTGACCCCTGGCCAGGGCCCTTCCCTCTTCCCACTGATCCTGGGGCCCTTTACGCCTATCGTGGGTCCCTTTATTATGGTACTGCAGTGGGGCCCTTTCACAAGTTCTGCAGCAGGCCCCAGGGGGACCAGGGAAGCACACAGGGGCCCTGGGAACAGCAGAAGACAAGTAAACTGGATAGAGGAAAATGGAGGAGATCGGGTCCTCTAAATGCCACCCCTCCTACTCAGTTGTACAAGGGAGGCACATGGGCCCCCTGGACCATGGGGCCCGGTTGCAATTGCAACCCCTATCGTTACGCCCCTGCTATTACCGCTAAAGAGACTGTGGGCTCTAGACCTGGAGACTGGCCAAAGAAGCTAGGAAGGTCTTGGGAACCCTTGATAGGACTAAGTATAGAGCAGATACAGTGCTACCGATGCCATGCATTGGGCCATACTGCTGCCTATTGTCCCCTGAATGATGAACCCATCCAATGCGATTATACTTATGTGAATAGAGGAATTTCTCTTTGTGCACAGGTTGCATATAGAGCATCATGCTCAAGTCGCATGGAGAAGCAAATGTGTGATTTTTGTTGATGGGAAACCTGTCACTGGACTGTTTGACTCGGGTAGCGTGGTAGCGCTGGTAAAAAGCAATTGTGTAAATCCTGCAAGGCTACACCCTAGCACTGTTGGAGTCATTTGCTTTCATGGGGACACTCGTGGTTTGCGTCCACAAATAGAGCTTTCTTTTGGTGGTATTTGATTCCCCTCTGCATCATTTCTGATCGCCGCTATCAACAAAAAAAGAGCGACAATTTTGCAAAAAAAAAAAAAAATATTTCTTACTTTTTGCTAAAATACAAATTAAAAAAAATATATAAAAAAAAAATGTATTCATAGGTTTTGGCCGATTTATATTTTTCCTCATATTTTTGGTAAAAAAAAAAAATCGCAAACGGCGTTTATTGATTGGTTTGCGCAAAAGTTGCCACGTTTACAAACCATTTTTTTTAGTAATGCCGGCGATCTGCGATTTTTATCAGGACTTTGATATTGGGGCGGACATGTCAGACATTTTTGACACTTTTTTGGGACCAATGACATTTATACAGCGATCAGAAATTGAAATATCCACTGATTACTGTGTAAATGTCACTGGCTATAAAGTTAAAGACTAGCGACATATTTACAGTAACCAGGGTTTTTTCACAGTTTTTACAGACTGTACAGGCGGGGTTATAGTTTCAGGACTATTTTTAGCGTCTAGCGGCCGTAATGATTTTTTTTACCAAACATTTGCACCGTTGAAAACGCGTTTGGTTAGTTATTTGCGGCAAACGCTAAAAAAAAAAAATGGTTTTTATACTCCTTTTTATATTTAGCCGGTTTTGGATACTTATGTAAAAAAAAAATATATAAAAAAAATTAAACATAAAATCGTTTTTCATTCTTTATAAAAAAAAAAAAAAACGTTTTAACAGCGAGAAAAAAACAA
>BLSH010036256.1:877492-888892 GCA_018402905.1 Glandirana rugosa
ACAAGTAAAAAACATCAGAGATGCGTAAAGCCCCTTGTATATGAAGGAGCCCTCTGTCGGTTTTAAACCAAACACATGTAGAAACCCTTCTGGTACAGTATTCGTTTTGTTCCTTCGTTTAGTTTATATATATATATATAATATAAAATATATATATGTATATATATATATATATATAAAAAAAAAAAAATAAATAAATAAATAAAAAAAAAACAAATAAAAAAAATATATATTTGGTTTAAAACCGACGGAGGACTCCTTCATATACAAGGTGCTTTACGCATCTCTGATGTCAATTTTTTTTACGTGGTTTAGTTCACGGGAACGTTAAGCACATTGAAATAACCTTCACAAATATAACTAACATTATTTAATACATTTAATATATTTCAGAGCCCAATATTATTCAAAATAATATTATAAATTCATAATTTCCAACAATCACAATAACCATATATTCCTGGTAGTTATATACTGTGTATAAAAAAATTGCAAGGGCACTTGATTTGGTGCATTTTTTTTAACTGTAGTCTCTACGCATTTCGTGGAACATATACTTCCTCAGGAGGCAGCCAAAATTTGGTTTATATATAAAAAAAATAAACAAAAAAAAAATAAATAAATAAATAAAAAAAAAAAAATATATATATATATATATATGTATATATATAAAATATAATATATATATATATATTTGATTTGCTTCCTTGTTTTGCTTATGACATGGTCTTCCCAAAGATGTACACAAACCAAATTTTGGCTGTCTCCCGAGGAAGTATATGTTCCCCGAAATGCGTAGAGACTACAAAAAATGAACAAAAAATAAACTTATGAGCACAACTTTATGTGTATATATATATACACAGTTGTGCCCATAAGTTTACATACCCTGACAGAATTTATGATTTCTTGGCCATTTTTCAGAGAATATTAATATGAGAACACAAAAACTTTTCTTTCCCTCATGGTCGGTGTTTGGCTGAAGCCATTTTTTATCAATCAACTGTGTTTACTCTTTTTATATCATAATGACAACAGAAACTCCCCAAATGACCCTGATCAAAAGTTTACATACCCCAGTTCTTAATACCGTGTATTGCCCCCTTTAACATCAATGACAGCTTGAAGTCTTTTGTGGTATTTGTGGATGAGGCTCTTCATCTTCTCAGATGGTAAAGCTGCCCATTCCTCAGTTCCTGGAAATTCTTGGGCTGTTTTGCATGAACTGCATGTTTGAGATCTCCCCAGAGTGGTTCAATGATATTGAGGTCAGGAGACTGAGATGGCCACTCCAGAACCTTCACTTTATTCTGCTGTAGCCAATGACAGGGCGACTTGGCCTTGTGTTTTGGATCATTGTCATGTTGGAATGTCCAAGTACGTCCCATGCGCAGCTTCCTGGCTGATGAATGCAAATGTTCCTCCAGTATTTTTGATAACTGCATTCCTGTGCCTTTGTAGCTCACACATCCCCAAAACATCAGCGATCCCCCTCCGTGTTTCACAGTAGGAATGGTGAACCTTTCATCACAGGCCTTGTTGACTCCTCTCCAAATGTAACGTTTATGGTTGTGGCCAAAAAAGCTCAATTTTGGTCTCATCACTGCTCACCGGGCTGCTAACATCGGGAGCCGGGCTGCTGATGTCAGCAGCCGCGGCCGCTGGCCAGAGCTCCCGGATGTGTGTCTAAAGACAGGTGTCCTCTTCCCCCTCCCCCCCCCGAAAGGTACCAAATGTGACACCTGAGGGGGGGAGGAATCCAACCAGCGGACGTTCCACTTTTGGGTGGAACTCCGCTTTAACCTGCAAACCTTTTACCAATAGACCTGGCAAGCTGCCAGATTTTAAAGAAAATTGCCTGCGCGCTGACTGGGTCAGTCATGGGAACCCCAAAACCGCCAACCAACTCGTAGACCTCGTGGAGAGATACACTGCTGCTGAGGACTTGTTGCACCCATCTGTGCCCCACTCCAAAGTATCTAGGGGTGAAAGATCACCCAGCGGACCTGGTAAATATGTTCCAGGATTCAGGGGCGTGGGGAAGTTTGATAAGACTATTACCGCTAAAGAGACTGTGGGCTCTAGACCTGGAGACTGGCCAAAGAAGCTAGGAAGGTCTTGGGAACCCTTGATAGGACTAAGTATAGAGCAGATACAGTGCTACCGATGCCATGCATTGGGCCATACTGCTGCCTATTGTCCCCTGAATGATGAACCCATCCAATGCGATTATACTTATGTGAATAGAGGAATTTCTCTTTTTGCACAGGTTGCATATAGAGCATCATGTCCAAGTCGCATGGAGAAGCAAATGTGTGATTTTTGTTGATGGGAAACCTGTCACTGGACTGCTTGACTCGGGTAGCGTGGTAGCGCTGGTAAAAAGCAATTGTGTAAATCCTGCAAGGCTACACCCTAGCACTGTTGGAGTCATTTGCTTCCATGGGGACACTCGTGGTTTGCGTCCACAAATAGAGCTTTCTTTTGGTGGTATTTGATTCCCCTCTGCGTCATTTCTGATCGCCGCTATCAACAAAAAAAGAGCGACAATTTTGCAAAAAAAAAAAAATATTTCTTACTTTTTGCTAAAATACAAATTAAAAAAAAATATATTAAAAAAAAATTAATTCATAGGTTTTGGCCGATTTATATTCTTCCTCATATTTTTGGTAAAAAAAAAAATCGCAAACGGCGTTTAGTGATTGGTTTGCGCAAAAGTTGCCACGTTTACAAACCATTTTTTTTAGTAATGCCGGCGATCTGCGATTTTTATCAGGACTTTGATATTGGGGCGGACTTGTCAGACATTTTTGACACTTTTTTGGGACCAATGACATTTATACAGCGATCAGAAATTGAAATATCCACTGATTATTGTATAAATGTCACTGGCAGGGAAGGGGTTAACCTGCAGGGGGAGATCTAGGGGGTAACTGTGTTCCCTAGGCGTGTTCTAACTGTGAGGGGGCTGGGCTGCCAGGGGCATAAGAGATCTAACTGATCCCAGTGACAGGGATCAGTAGATCTCCCATGCCCCCACTAACAGAGCGGGGAACCGCCGCGTTTACATCGGCGGTTCCTCGTTCTTTCCCTCTGGCAGCTCATCGCGTCTCGCCGGCGGGCATCGGGTCCGCCCGAGCCGCGGGCACACTCCTCTGAAGTGCGGCGGGCATGGGTGTGCGCCGCCGCGCTCGCGCCCAGTCCGTAAATCGCCGCCTATTTACGGCGATTCGTGGAATAGAGCCGCGCTGTCGCCTTAAATAGGCAGCGCGCGGTCGGCAAGTGGTTAAATCACCTTTGGCTTAACAAAAACAGCATTATTTTGAAAATAGTTCTCTGATAACGCATACATGTCTTTGATTTCAGCAATATGTTTACAGTTAGAATACGACTAGAGTTTGATCTAAAATTTGATTCGAATTTCAGACTGAATTTCCAAAATTGACGAATTTGGTTACGTGATTCGGAGCATTTGGTAAAATTTTTGAATATTGTAATTCGAGTTTTCGGATATATCCGATTCTCCAAATAACGAAAAATTTGTCCGAATATTAACCACTTAACGACCGCCCGCCATCATCTGACAGCCGCAGTCTGGCTCGATATTGCATATCGCTGTCACCTGCTCACTGTGTAGCGGGGGAGCCAGGGAGCGGGTAGGGCGGACTCAATGTCCGCCGGCTACCAGCGATCGCTCCGCCGCAGTGACAGAACGGGATGCATGTATGTAAAACAGGGATCTCTGTTCTGACAGGGGGGAAGGAGAGTGATCTTCGGTTCCCTGTATATGGGAGCAGCAATCTCTCTCCTCCTTTAGTCAGCCAAGCCCCCCACACAGTTAGTAACACACACAGGTAACACAGTTAACCCTTTGATCGCCCTCTAGTGTTAACCCCTCCCCCTGCCAGTGACATTTACACAGTAAGCAGTGCATTTTCATAGCACTGATCGCTGTATAAATTCCAATGGTCCCAAAAAAGTCTCAAAATGGTCCAAAATGTCCGCCGCAATATCGCAGTACCGCTAAAAATCGCAGATCGTTGCCATTACTAGTAAAAAATATTTAAAAAATAAAGACGCCATGAATTAATTCTCATGGTTTGTAAATGCGGCAACTTTTGCGCAAAACTATCAATATACGCCAATTGCGATTTTTTTTTTTTTTTTTTTACCAAAAATATGAGGAAGAATATAAATTGACCAAAATCGATGAATAAATTTGTTTTTTTATATTTTTTTTTTTTTGGATTTGCATTTTAGCAAAAAGTAAGAAATGTTGTTTTTTTTTTTTTGCAAAATTGTCGCTCTTTTTATATTTATAGCGGCGATCAGAAATGACGCAGAGGGGATCAAATACCACCAAAAGAAAGCTCTATTTGTGGGAAAAAAGGACAGGGATTTTGTTTGGGTACAACGTCGCACGACCGCGCAATTGTCAGTTAAAGAGACGCAGTGCCGAATCGCAAAAAGTGCTCTGGTCCTAACATGGGAAATCCTTCCGGGGCTGAAGTGGTTAAATTCGAAAGTGAAACAAACCACACGGGTCTGGTCATTTGAAGCTCATTGCACCCCTGAAAATCCCCCATGAACGCCTTAAATTTGCACCCCCCCCCCCCCCGACTCCAATCCATTTAGTCAAAATAGAAAAATTTCACTGAAATGCCTGGATTTTTTTTTCATAATTTGGGGGGAAATTAAAACTCTAAATTTCACTCATGATTAATCCTTTACAAAATTGAATTCTTAAATAAGGATTTGACATGTTTTTTAGATTATTTATTTATTTCAGGTACTTATATAGCGCCGTCAATTTACGCAGCGCTTTACATATACATTGTACATTCACTCCAGTCCCTACCCTCAAGGAGCTTACAATCTAAGGTCCCTAACTCTCATTCATATATATACTAGGGCCAATGTAGACCAGAGCCAATTAACCTACAGCATGTCTTTTAGGGTTGCCACCTGTCCAGGATTCACCCGCACAGTTCGGGTTCGGAATCACGCGTCCGGGTTTTAGACTGCCTGAAACCCGGACACGTTATTCAGACTGGACTGTGGCTTCCCAGCAGGGTTGCTGGCTGCAGTTATCTAAGCTGAGAGTGTTACATTCTCTTTCACACTGCCCAAGCCATCACTAACAATCCCCCCCAAACACACAGATGGGAGAGGAGAGAGAGCTCGATCTGCAGCTCTTCCCCCCGCCCTACCCCTCTGTGGCTGCCCACATTGCAATCCATGGCGCTGTGCCTCAGAAAAGGAGAGGGGGCTGGAAATTTGAAGTCCAGCAGCCTCAGATACATCTGGATGAGAGGTGCTGACTGTCAAGGGGTGAGTGAGCTCCCCATCCATCCCTGTCTGTGACTGAAGTCTCCCCACCTTCTCTCTTCTGCCTCTGAGTGAGTACACTAGGGTAAATTAGGTTCTCAGAGCACCCCTTACATCAGAGTTCCCCCTTTACACCAGAGGCCGCAGTGTTCCCCCTTACTGCAGTGTTCCCCCTTACATCAGAGTTCTCAGTGTTCCCCCTTACTACAGAGTTCCCCTTTACACCAGAGGCCACAGTGTTCTCCCTTACATCAGAGTTCTCAGTGTTCCCACTTAAATCAGAGTTCCCCCTTTACATCAGAGGCCACAGTGTTCTCCCTTACATCAGAGTTCTCAGTGTCCCCCTTACATCAGAGTTCCCCTTTATGCCAGAGGCCACAGTGTTCTCCCTTACATCAGAGTTCTCAGTGTCCCCCTTACATCAGAGTTCCCCTTTACGCCAGAGGCCACAGTGTTCTCCCTTACATCAGAGTTCTCAGTGTTCCCACTTAAATCAGAGTTCCCCCTTTACATCAGAGGCCACAGTGTTCCCCCTTACATCAGAGTTCCCCCTTTAGGCCAGAGGCCACAGTGTTCCCCCTTACATCAGAGTTCTCAATGTTCCCCCTTACTACAGAGTTCCCCCTTTACATCAGAGGCCACAGTGTTCCCCCTTACATCAGAGTTCCCTCTTTACGCCAGAGGCCACAGTGTTCTCCCTTACATCAGAGTTCTCAGTGTTCCCCCTTAAATCAGAGTTCCCCCTTTACGCCAGAGGCCACAGTGTTCTCCCTTACATCAGAGTTCTCAGTGTTGCCCCTTACATCAGAGTTCCCCGTTAAATCAGGCTTCCCAGAGCATTCCTTATATTAAAGTCCCCAGAGTTCTCACTTACATGAGAGTCTGCAGAGTCCCCCCTTACAGTAAAAGGAGAACTCTGTTGACTCTGATGTAAAGGGGGATGCTTGTTATTAAATTCATATGATTAGAAATGTTATTTAATAGCAAAATATATGTATCGTTTATACTAGAAAAAAAAAGAATTGCTGTGAGCCGCTAAAGTGTTTGCGTTTGACTTGAAGAAAAGGTGGCAACCCAATGTCTTTGGAGTGTGGGAGGAAACCCGGAGATGCAAACTCCATGCAGGCAGTGTCATGGTCGGGAATCGATCCAGCGACCCTTTTTGTTTACAATGATATTTTTCCATCTTTGGTTGCCAGAATTTATATCTTAGTTATTTATTAGAATTACGTTTTGAAATGCTTGCTTTGGCTGAGCCGGAAGAACTCCCTGCCAAGGGAAAAATATTCCTCTGGACCTTTGTGGTAATGAATTCCTTGAGTCTTCCTCGTTTTACTCAGCATTGCTTAAGCCTGGCAACAAAATCATCACGCTACAAAATCACCCTTCGAACAATGGAGACCTTGTCCCCGAGGTATCCATGCAATGCACGTTGTTGTCCTAGGCGACCATGGCAACCTCCTTTGATACGCGCAATTTCACTTTCTAAACTGTATTTAGCACTTGAACGGCTGTTGGAGGCCAAAGGAACTGTTTGTGTACCTTTGGCCCGGGTTCACACATATGGGATGCGGGAAGCGGCGCCATTCCAGTGCCGCTTCCATCGTCGCATCTCCACGCTGCCCTCTGCGATCCGTTGCGGGTGCCAATATAAAGTTAATGACGCGCCCAGATCGGATCGCAGATTGCATGTGTAAACTGTGAGTTTGGGCAGGAATCGGACCCACACATGCGATCCGATTCCAGTGTGGATGTGGGGGGTTCCTGCAACTTTTTCATGCAAATCGCATTGCACAGGCATCGTATGTTATCTGCACAGCAATGCAGTGCGAATCGCATGCGATGTCTGTGTTCGCAATAGTGTAAACCCAGCAGTGGCGGCTGGTGCTCAATATTTTCGGGCGGGGGGAACAAACAAGCCTGGCCCCCTCACTCAAACTAACGCCCCCACCCGCGGGAAGAACGGGAAGGCGGCAATCATGACGAGGTGGTGCTGAATCCGGGGTATAGGGACGGGACTAGGGGTGGGCGGGAGGGGCGGCTGCCCTGAGCGCAGTGGTTTACTGTAGGGATGGGGGCACCTTCCTTCTGTTACAAGGCTGACAGGAGTAGCGACAGCAGCAGCGATTTTGACAAACAAGTGACTGCTTGGCGTAGGATCCCCTAGCATCATAAATGAGGGGGTAAGGGGAGGGGACGCTGTTTGTCATCTTTAACCTGGGCACGGAATGACCTTGTTCCGGCAATGCCGGGGTGGGGCTCCTGGAAGGTTAAAAAGGCAGTTGCTGTCCCTCCGCCCCTCCACCTGCTGCTCCAAGGGAAGAGCTTCCCTTGGAGTTGCTTCTCCTCCCTACTGGGTCCAGACACCCGATAGGCCAGGGAGACCTAAGACTCAGGACCCATCTCCTGATTGACCAGGAGGAGAAGCAGGAAGCCAATAGCGGATATTAATCTGCTAATTTCACACAACTGGGTGGGCTCAGGGCGCAGTGCTCTGCGCCCCGAGCCCACCCTTTTTTGAAGCCAATTAGAGCCTCAGGCTCTAATCATGTGCTTAAAAAAAAACATTGAAATCCATGCGTCTGGCGCCCTGCATGTATATTAGGGGCCAGGCGCATAGATTAGGTGTGTCGCATCCCTGCGCCAGGGTTGCCAACCACCAGTAAATTTACTGACAGTTTGTAAAAATTTGTAATTTTTAGAACTGTCTATAAATATCAGGGTCTGATAATTTGTCATGCTGTGCTGACTTTTTAAGTGTAAACTGGGCAAACTACTTGATATGGGTATTGTCAGTGTTTCCATGTTGTGTTTAAATATCAATTGTCTTAGTTTTAAATGGGAGTTCTGTTATTTTTCAGGTTGCCAGTAAAAAATGTGCTCCGCCAGTAAATTTTCCATGTTTTGCCAGTAAAAAACGCTGCGGGAGGTTGGCAACACTGCCCTGCGGTCCTAATGGGGCGGCCTCCACTGGAACCCAGGTTTATGGTTTCTTGAAGACCTATAGAGCACCTATCACAGACGGGTCAGTATTTTGTGTGCTCTTCTCATTGACACTCACAAGATTGCACCTGGCTTCCTAGGAGCCAGCCGTGGAAAAGTAGGATGGAAGGAAGGAGCGCCCGGTGTCCAAAAGAATGCGGATTTGAAAGTGGGTTAAAAGGTATTTATTGGTAATATCGACAAGTACATCAAAGCCAACGCGTTTCGGGGCAAAGGACTCTCCCTTCTTCAGAGCTAAAGAGCACCTGTCACTGACTATTGTTATCACAAGGGATGTTACAAGTGATCACAAAATTGTAAAGGGACAGTGTAAAAAAAATAAAAAAAAGAAACAAATTTTTAAAAAATATTTTAAAGTACCCCCATCCCCTCATGCTCGTGCGCAAAGGCGAACACACGCGTCGGGCCCGCGTCAGTACGTAAACAGTGATCACACCACACGTGTGAGGCATCACCGTGAACGTCAGAGTGAGAGCAATAATTCTAGCACCAGACCTCCTGTGTAAAGCTAAAGTGGTAACCAATAAAGGCTTTCAAAACATCACCTATGGATAATAAAATTTACATAGTTTGTCACCATCAGCGCAATTTTAAAGCGTGACATGTCTGGTATCTATTTACTCGGCATAACATCATCTTTTATATTTTACCAAACAATTGGGTATTTTATTGTGTTTTTGTGTATTAAAAATCATTAAAGTGTATTTAAAAAATTGTGCTTGCAAAACCACTGCGCAAATACTGTGTGACATAAATTGCAACACTCACCATTTTATTCTCTAGGTCCAATCAAAAATCTGGCAGTATTATGTCTCAAAAATAAAACATATACGATTTTATTGAATCTATCCAATAAAAGGAAGCAATACCTGTAGTTAATGACAGGTTTCAACATCTTACATAGGCCTTAGTCATAATCTTTTATTCTCTAGGTGCCTCTGCTTTAAAAAAATATATAATGTTTTTGGGGTTTTAAGTAATTTTCTAGTAAAAATACAGATTTTTACATGTAAACAAAAAGGTAAAAAAAAAAATAGGTCCGCTCTTGAAGTGGTCATATCAGGTGAGGGACTCCGTAATTATGGAAGTTAGAAGGTCAACTTAATAGGCAAAAATTAAGAATTTTAGAAGGTCATCAACGCAAGCCCCCATATTTCTCACCGAAAAACACAAATTGATATGATATTTAAATAAAGATTACCTTCAAGGAAAGGATGAGAGCTATCAAGCCAACTGGAGGAAAGAAAATGACATTGAAGATCGACCAACCAATGTATGAAGGCACCTGACTTCCTCGGGATTGCCATTTTATTTGTGTCACCTCCGTATTATCAGGACCTTCTCCAACAAGACTGGATTGGGTGGTTTGGTTTATTTGTGGTGCTGTTAGATCCAGAGATGAGTAGGATGGAGGTGGGTCCTCATCCCATGAGAAGAACTGGTAGATTGAGGGACGATAAGGTACAGGCCCATGTTGAGCTACGAGACTGTAAGAAGGTGGAGGGTCATCATATTGTCCATTCCAGCTTCCAAGAAGGTTTCCTGACATGATGTCGTGATCTCAGTACAGAATGTCCTTCACTTTTGGTTTCTTCTCATAAAAGTAGAAGGCATCTAAAGATAGATATTTACAATGTTTGCCATGAACTTGCCTTCCGGTTCTGTATTTTCTCTTTCACTGAACTAACCGGTTTCAAATTCTTGAAGACCTAAAAAAAAAAAAATAACAGTTAAGAGCCGGTTCATACTACAGCGACTTGGGAGGCGACTTGTGCCGCTCCAAGTCGGCCCAAGTCGCTTGCAAAGTGAAATCCCATAGAAGTGAATGAGAGCGGTGTAAATGTACACTACTGAAGTCGCTCCGACTTCTGAAAAGGTTCTTGTACTACTTTGAGGCGACTTCTATCCGACTTGTGCCCATAGAAATCAATGGAAGTCACCTCCAAGTCGGATCCCCATCTAAAAAGAAGCGACTTCACAGTGAAAAGAATAGAATTTATTTTAGGGCAGCCCCCTCCCTCCCTTCTCTGATTGGCCACAGCAAAGTCGCCTGGCATGAAGTCGTGTTGTAAGTCGCGCTATAAATTACCCAAAGTCGCGCTGAAGTCACACTGAAGTCGCCTGCAAAGTCGTGCATGAAGTCGGATCGCCTCAGTGTGAACCGGCTCTTAAAGAATAAAACATTTAAATGGACCTTTCATGTTCACGTCTGCTGGAGTCTTTGTACATAAACCACTCTCCGGAAGGTTTTAAAGGTTTTACCCCCTTCATAACCAGGGCATTATTTTGCTATTTGCGCTACTTTAACTGGAAATTGCAACAGGCAACACTGTACCCAAATTAAATTTATATTATTTTTTTCCACACAAAGATTTCTTTTGGTGCTATTTGATCACCACTTTTTTTTTTGTTTGTTTAATTTCTGCTATAAATAAAAAAAGACCAACAATTTTGAAAAAAAAAAAAAATATATATATATATATACAGTATTTCACAAAATATATATTTACATATAAAACGGCGTGGGGTTCCCCCACAAAATCCATATACCAGACCCTTATCCGAGCACGCAGCTTGGCAGACCCCTCCCCATTGTGACATCACCTCCCCATCATGCTCCGGGCGGTGATGTCACAAGGGGGTGGGGTCATCAGATGACGTCAGCGGGTGGCCACTCCCTGTGTCTATAAAAGAACCGGCAGAGAGCGGAGCTCGCATAACTGCGGTAGCTAGCGTCGGGAGAAGACATCAGAGGAAGAAGAACCAAAGGCAGCAGAAGAACCAGAGAAAGAAGACAGAGGAAGGAGAAGAACCGGAGAGGGGAGAAGACATCAACAGAGGAGGGAGAAGAACCGGAGAGAGGAGAAGACATCAGCAGAGGAGGGAGAAGAACCGAAGAGGGGAGAAGACATCAGCAGAGGAGGGAGAAGAACCAGAGAGGGGAGAAGACATCAGCAGAGGAGGGAGAAGAACCAGAGAGGGGAGGAGGGGAGAGACCAAGAAGAGGGAGGAGACGCCTACAGAAGAGGGGAGAGACCAAGAAGAGGGAGGAGACGCCTACAGAAGAGG
>BLSH010036256.1:945610-956164 GCA_018402905.1 Glandirana rugosa
CCGTCCCACCGATGCAAGGAAGTATGTCACCATGTTTCCGTCCCTTTGTACCACTGTATGAAGGAACGTAGCCACCCTGCCTTGGTCCCACTGTATGTAGTAACGTAGCCACCCTGCCTTGGTCCCACTGTATGTAGGAATGTAGCCACCCTGTCTTGGTCCCACTGTATGTAGGAATGTAGACTCCCTGCCTTGGTTCCATTGTATGTAGTAATGTAGCCACCCTGCCTTGGTCCCACTGTATGTAGGAATGTAGCCCCCCTGCCTTGGTCCCACTGTATGTAGTAATGTAGCCACCCTGCCTTGGTCCCACTGTATGTAGGAATGTAGCCACCCTGCCTTGGTCCCACTGTATGTAGCAATGTAGCCACCCTCTCTTGCTCATAGACTATATGGGATGTGTTGTATGTGTAAAGCAGTGCACATTACCACTACTAACTGCTCATCCGCCCCTAGATGTAACCCCTTCCCAGCCGTCATTAGTCATGTCATTAGTACAGTGACAGTGTATATTATTATCACTGATCACAGTATTAGTGTCACTGGTGATGTCAGTGAGACAGTTCCCACCCAGTATCAGTTAGTGTCAGATCGCCTGCCGCAGTACCACAGTCCCATTATAAGTCGCTGATCACCACCATTAGTAGTATAAAATAAATAAATGAAATTCCAGTATATATACCATCAATTGTAGACATACTAACTCTCACACAAACCAATTAATATGCACTTATTAGGATTTTTTTTACCAAAGATGTTACAGAATACAGTTTGGGAAAAAATTATGAAGAAATTTGATATTTATTTCTTTTTTTATTGGATATGTTTTGCATTCTATTAATTAAAGTAAGAACTTTCCGGGTGCAGCTCCTATGTTTATGACGTCCTATAGAATGGTCAGCTCGTGCACGCTCATGCAGGTGGGGTACGCTGTCTACCTCAGATACAGCACATCACCGATCATGGTAAAGAGCCTATCACGTAGGCTCTTTACCAGGTGATCAGCTGTGTCACAGCTGACAGCACGTGAGGAGAGGTAATCCGATAAGCGGCATTTCTCAGTGGGGACCTCTGCGCTGATAATCAGCGCTGAACGTCAGTGCCCATCAGTGATGCCTGTCAGTGCCCATCACTGCCGTCTGTCAGTGCCCATCAGGGCCACCTATCAGTGCCTATCATTGCTAGCAATCAGTGCCATCTATCAGTGGCCATAAGTACTGACTATCAGTGCTGCCCTTCATTGCCCATCAGTGATGCCTGCAAGTGCCCATCAGTTCTGCCAATCAGTGCCCATCAATGATGCCTGTCAGTGCCTATCAGTGCTGCCAATCATTGCCCATCAATGATGCCTGTCAGTGCCCATCAGTGCAGCCTATCAGTGCCCATCAGTTATGCCTGTCAGTGCCCATCAGTGCATCCTATCACTGCCCATCAATGCCGCCTATAAGTGCCCCCTATCAGTACCCATCAGTTCCGCCTATCATTGCTGGCTATCGGTGCCCCTCAGTGCCATCTTTCAGTGCCCATTAGTGCCGCTTATCAGTGCCCATCACCGCCGGCTATCAGTGCCCATTAGTGCCGCCTATCAGTGCCCATTAGTGCCACCTATCAGTGCCCATTAGTGCCACCTATCAGTGCCCATCAGTGCAGCCACATCATTGAAGAAGAAAAATTACTTATTTACAGAATTTTATAACAGAAAACAAATTTATATTTTGTTTCGTTTGTTTAGCAAAAAATAAAAAAACACCAAAAGAAAGCTCAATTTGTGTGGGAAAGAAAATGATAAAAATGTCATAGATATGGGTACAATGTTGCATGACTGCGCAATTATCATTCAAAGTGCGACAGCACTGAAAAATGAAAATTGGCCTGGGCAGGAAGGGGGTGAAAGTGCCCGGTATTAAAGTGGTTAAATTCTGTATTGATCTCACCAACCTGCCCTATGAGATAATACAAGTTTAGTTATGATTTTGCTTCTTTTGAAGCCGCCAGCTCAGAGGGTGATATTTACCTTTATAGAGACAATAATGGCAACAAATCCCAATACGGGGAAGAAAAAACAGTTGATAATTGAGCATGATAGACAGCTATCTGGCTTCTCTCTTCTCCTGCCAGACATCCCCAAACTGGTTTGATTGAAGGAGCTTGGACTGGTCTGTCCGACCAGAGAAGCCGGCGAGGGGTTTGGGGTTTCCACTCGAGAAATCTCCCAACTGTTTGGCTGGTGACATCTTGACCCAGTTTGTTCTGTTACACAACCTCCTGAAGGACCAGGTGGTTCTGGAAGCTCGACGGTAATCCAGTAAGGTTCAAAATAGTCCGGGGGAGGTTCATCTGTCGGTAGTTCATGAAGTGATAATGGATAGACTGAAGCTTGGTCAGTTGGTGTTGAAACGGCCAACAAGTATGACAAGGAGTCCATGTGACCTTCGGGGAAGGAAGTGGAGAACGATGGTGGAGAAGGTAGAGGCAGAGACTCGTAGGGTGGAGGTTCAGCTTGGTAGGGTGGAGGTTCAGCTTGGTAGGGTGGAGGTGCTCTATCTCTTTCTATGGCCTCTTCCATTTTTGCTTGCTGGTTTTGAAAAGGCTGAGAAATATGACAAGGAGTCTGTGTGAGCTTCGGGGGAGAAATTGGAGAACGATGGTGGAGAAAGTAGAGGCAGAGACTCGTAGGGTGGAGGTTCAGCTTGGTAGGGTGGAGGTTCAGCTTGGTAGGGTGGAGGTTCAGCTTGGTAGGGTGGAGGTTCAGCTTGGTTGGGTGGAGGTTCAGCTTGGTTGGGTGGAGGTTCAGCTTGGTAGGGTGGAGGTGCCCTATCTCCTTCTAACGCCTCTTCCATCCATTCGTAATTATGACAAGGAGTCTGTGTGAGCTTCGGGGGAGAAATAGGAAAACGATGGTGGAGAAGGTAGAGGCAGAGACTCGTAGGGTGGAGGTTCAGCTTGGTAGGGTGGAGGTTCAGCTTGGTTGGGTGGAGGTTCAGCTTGGTAGGGTGGAGGTGCCCTATCTCCTTCTAACGCCTCTTCCATCCATTCATAATTATGACAAGGAGTCTGTGTTACCTTCCGGGGAGAAATTGGAGAACGATGGTGGAGAAGGTAGAGGCAGAGACTCGTAGGGTGGAGGTTCAGCTTGGTAGGGTGGAGGTTCAGCTTGGTAGGGTGGAGGTTCAGCTTGGTTGGGTGGAGGTTCAGTTTGGTAGGGTGGAGGTGCCCTATCTCCTTCTAACGCCTCTTCCATCCATTCATAATTTTGACAAGGAGTCTGTGTTAGCTTTGGGGGAGAAATTGGAGAACGATGGTTGAGAAAGTAGAGGCAGAGACTCGTAGGGTGGAGGTTCAGCTTGGTAGGGTGATGGTTCAGCTTGGTAGGGTGTGGGTGCCCTATCTCCTTCTAACGCCTCTTCCATCCATTCATAATTATAATTTGGTCGCTGATGGCTGTGAATCCTCTCCCTGGTTTTTCGTGAAGGATCAGGTTTGACTCCGAGATCATACTGACTTTACACCCACCCCAAAGTTCTATTCCTTTTGTAACACCTTAACTATGTCACATGGGCTGGTATGTAGCTTCTCAGAGCCGGAAGAAATTCTAACCACTCAGAGTTGGGTAAACCTGTAATTCCAGACTTCACTGGAGGAAATATCATATCAATGTCCCAAATCCCCTCAAGCTTCGTGCTTAAAGCCGAGTTCCAGCCAAAAAAAAAAAAGTTACAAATGTAAAGCCCATTTGAAAACAAACTAAAAAATCAGTTTTGTAGCAATTTTCCCTTTCAATCCGGAACTTTTTCATGCTCTACTTCTCCTCTGAAACCATGTGGTGGCAACGTGTGATCTTCTAAAATGGGGGGCAAGTGAGACATCACACCTAGGCATTCCGGATCACGCGATTCTGCCCGTGCGGGACTTGCTTGCGATCCCGTTACTTGCAATGGCAACCCAATCACGGCGCGATTTTGCCGCGATCTTCTGGGACTTCTTTTAGGCAACAGGTGTCCCGTGATTTTGTTTGCACAATTTTACCACGGGTCATCGGGTGACAATCGCGGCAAAATCGTGCCGTGATTAAGGTGCCATTGAAAGTAACAGGATCACAATCGCGTCCTGAAATTTGCGCCAATTCAGGAACCGCGGGCAGAATCGCAGTGATTCTGCCTGTAATCCGGAATGCCTAGGTGTGAACAGACCCCTGAAGTCTCATTAAAGAGATCCTGTCACAAAGAGTTTATATCACATAAGGGACTTTTTGTCTCCTCTATGCCAAGGGTGTCAAACTCAATTTCATCACCGGCCTCATCAACAGTATCGTTGTCCTCAAAAGTTTGGTTGTATCTGGGGTGTGCTATATACAGAGTGCAGGGTTCAAGAGTATGTTACATACAGGGCTCAGGATTATGCTACGTACAGAGTGCAGGGTTTAGGGGGTGCACTATATACAGAGAGCAGAGCTCAGGAGTATGCTACACAGACAGTGCAGAGTTCAGGAGTATGTTACGCAAAGAGTGCAGAGTTCAGGGGTGTGCTCTGTACTGCGTGCAGAGCTCAAGAGTGTGCTGCATACAGAGAACAGAGTTCCGGAGTGTGCTACGTACAGAGTGTAGAGTTCTGGAGGGTGCTACATACAGAGTGCAGAGTTCAGAAGTGTGCTACATACAGAGTGCAGGGTTCAGGAGTGTGCTACATACAGAGTGCAGAGTTCAGGAGTGTGCTACGTACACAGTGTAGAGTTCAGGAGTGTGCTGTGTACAGAATGTAGAGTTCAGGAGTGTGCTGTGTACAGAGTGCAGAGTTCAGGAGTACACTATATACAGAGGGTAGAGTTCAGGACTGCGCAACGTACAGAGCGCAGAGTGCAGGAGTGCGCAACGTACAGAGCGCAGAGTTCAGGAGTGTGCTACGTTCAGAGTGTAGAGTTCAGGAGGGCGCTACGTACAGAGTGTAGGGTCCAGGGGTGTGCTGTGTACAGGGTGTAGAGTTCAAGCGTGTGTTATGTACAGTGTGTACAGTTCAGGAATATGCTACGTACAGAGTGCAGAGTTCAGGAGTGTGTTACATACAATGTGTATGGTTCGGGAGTGTGCTGTGTACAAAGTGCAGAGTTCAGGAGTGTGCTGTGTACAGAGTGTATAGTTCAGGAGAGCGCTACGTACAGAGTGCAAAGTTCAGGAGTGTGCAACATACAGAGTGTAGAGTTCAGGAGGGCGCTACTTACAGAGTGCAGGGTTCACTGTACGCAGTGGGGTTGATTTACTAAAACTGGAGGGTGCAAAATCTGGTGCAGCTTTGCATGGTAGCCAATCAGCATCTAACTCCAGCTTGTTCAATTAATCTTTGACAATAAAACCTGGAAGCTGATTGGCTACCATACACAGCTGCAGCAGATTTTGCACCCTCCAGTTTTAGTAAACCAGCCTCGGTGTTTCAGCAAACAAATGCCATGTGGTCGGGAATGGTGAATATGCGACCTCACTGGAGGCTCCGCCTATAACTGAAATATCACTTTTGGGTGGACTGACTTTTTATTCACCAGAGCTTCTCTAAGCTGCTGGTGACATCGATGATTCGGCAGAAAAGAACGCCGCTGGTTCCTCTGCTGGATTTATTTACAGATGTTTGTGAGATATGGGAGACGAGGAAGCAATTAGCCGTCTCGCTGGACGGGCCGCAGACAAATCGCTTGCATGGAAAACAAAGACATGAGAGGCCTGCGGCCGTCACCACTTGGTAATGTCCATTAGAGTGTCACTGTCCTCAGAGCAGACAATAAACTTCCACTGCCAGCGTCACACAGGGGAAGAGGATAAGTGACACTCTGCAAGAACAGAATAAACACGGTGCATGCCGAGTCCGAGAGACGTGCCGTCATACCATCCCCCCACCGAGAGTATCTCACAAAAGTAAGTACACCCCTGACATTTGTGTAAATATTTTATTCTATCTTTTCATGTGACAACACTGAAGAGCTGACACTTTGCTACAATGTAAAGTAGTGAGAGTACAGCTTGTATAACAGTGTAAATTTACTGTCCCCTCAAAATAACTCAACACACAGCCATTAATGTCTAAACTGCTGGCAACAAAAGTGAGTACACCCCTAAGTGAAAATTTCCAAATTGGGCCCAATGTGTCAATATTTTGTGTGGCCACCATTATTTTCCAGCACAGCCTTAACCCTCTTGGGCATGGAGTTCACCAGAGCTTCACAGGTTGCCACTGGACTCCTCTTCCCCTCCTCCATGGTGACATCACAGAGCTGGTGGATGTTAGAGACCTTGCGCTCCTCCACCTTCCATTTGAGGAGGCTCCACAGATGCTCAATAGGGTTTAGGTCTGGAGATGCTTGGCCAGTCCATCACCTTTACCCTCAGCTTCTTTAGCCAGGAAGTGGTCGTCTTGGAGGGGTGTTTGGGGTCGTTATGTTGGAATTCTGCCCTGCTGCCCAGTCTCTGAAGGGAGGGGATGCTCTGCTTCAGTATGTCACAGTACATGTTGGCATTCATGGTTCCCTCAATGAACTGTAGCTCCACAGTACCGGCAGCACTCATGCAGCCCCAGACCATGACACCCCCACCACCATGCTTGACTGTAGACAAGACACACTTGTCTTTGTACTCCTCACCTGGTTGCCACCACACACACTTGACACCATCTGAACCAAATAAGTTTATCTTGGTCTCATCAGACCACAGGACATGGTTCCAGTAATCCATGTCCTTAGCCTGCTTGTCTTCAGCAAACTGTTTGCGGGCTTTCTTGTGCATCATCTTTAGAAGAGGCTTCCTTCTGGGACGACAGCCACGCAGACCAATTTGATGCAGTGTGCAGCGTATGGTCTGAGCACTGACAGGCTGTCCCCCCACTCCTTCAACCTCTGCAGCACTCATACATCTATTTCCCAAAGACAACCTCTGGATATGACGCTGAGCACTCAACTTCTATGGGCGACCATGGCGAGGCGCTGTTCTCAGTGGAACCTCTCCTGTCACACCACTGTATGGTCTTGGCCACCGTGCTGCAGCTCAGTTTCAGGGTCTTGGCAATCTCCTTATAGCCTAGGCCATCTTTATGTAGAGCAACAATTATTTTTTTCAGATCCTCAGAGGGTTCTTTGCCATGAGGTGCCATGCTGAACTTCCAGTGACCAGTATGAGAGAGCGAGAGCGATAACACCAAATTTAACACACCTGCTCCTCATTCACACCTGAGACCTTGTAACACTAACGAGTCACATGACACCGGGGAGGGAAAATGGCTAATTGGACCCAATTTGGACATTTTCCCTTAGGGGTGTCCTCACTTTTGTTGCCAGTGGTTTAGACATTAATGGCTGTGTGTTGAGTTATTTTGAGGGGACAGCAAATTTACACTGTTATACAAGCTGTACACTCACTACTTTACATTGTAGCAAAGTGTCAGCTCTTCAGTGTTGTCACATGAAAAGATAGAATAAAATATTTACACAAATGGGAGGGGTGTACTTATTTTTGGGAGATACTGTATATATATATATTGTTATATTAGTATTAACCACTTCCCGACCGCGCCATAGCCGAATGACGGCTACAGTGCGGCCCTAAAATGCCGGGAGGCCGTCAATAGACATCCTCCCATTCGGCTCGCGTGAGCGTGCCTGCGGGTCTGGCGGACCCGATGTCCGCTGGAGACCCGCGATCTCCTTACAGAGAGGAGGAACGGGGAACCACCGAAGTAAACACGGCGGTTCCCCGTTCTGTGAGGGGGGGGCATGCCAGATCTACTGATCCCTGTCACTGGGATCGGTTAGATCTCTTATGTCCCTGCCAACCCCACCCCACAGTTAGAACACAGCCAGGGAACACTTTTAACCCCTTCACTGCCCCCTGCAGGTTAACCCCTTCACTGCCAATGACATTTATACAGTAATCAGTGGACATTTAAATTTCTGATCGCTGTATAAATGTCATTGGTCCCAAAAAATGTGTCAAAAACATCCGACAAGTCCGCCACAATATCGCAGTCCCGATAAAAATCGCAGATCGCCGCCATTACCAGTAAAAAAAAAATAATAATAATAAAAACGCCATAAATCAATGTCCATAGATTGTAGACGCGATAACTTTTGCGCAACCCAATCAATAAACGCAGATTGCGATTTTTTTTACCAAAAATATGTAGAAGAATATAAATCGGCCAAAACCGATGAATAAACTTGTTTTTTTTATTTTTTATTTTTGGATATTTATTTTAGCAAAAAGTAAAAAATATTGTTCTTTTTTTCAAAATTGTCGCTCTTTTTTTGTTTATAGCGGCGATCAGAAATGACGCAGAGGGGATCAAATACCACCAAAATGAAGCTCTATTTGTGGGGAAAAAAGGACGCCAATTTTGTTTGGGTACAACGTCGCACGACCGCGCAATTGTCATTCAAAGAGCGACAGCGCTGAAACCTGAAAATTGGTCCGGGCAGGAGGGGAGGGGGGTTTAAGTGCCCAGTAAGGAAGTGGTGAAAAAAATCAAATAATAATAAAATAGATTGTAAGCTCTAACGAGCAGGGCCCTCTGATTCCTCTTGTACCAAATTGTGATGTAACTGTGCTGTCTGCCTTCATTTTTGTAAAGCGCTGCGCAAACTGCTGGCTCTATATAAATCCTGTATAATAATAATAATAATAATAAATATTTTTGTTGTTTTTTATTTAGTTAATTCGCTGGTGCTGAGTAGTAGAAAAGTGTTTTTGGTTTAATATGAATTCAGATTTTTGACCTTCTTATATTCAATTTTATGTGCAGCAATCTCCGTTCACTTTATATATATATATATTATGTATTTATTTATTTATTATTATTTTTTATATTTTTTTTTATATAAATGTAATTATTTATTTATTTTTTTTAATTTACTATTGCTGCGTAGTAGAAAAATGTTTTTGGTTTACTATGTTGCTATTTTTAGTGCGCTTTGTTTTAACCGCTCCATGGCACCATTTAAAAAAAAAACGACTCATTGTCTTCCCTCCACCGAAGATCTGACCCGCGAACGCATTGATTGTTATTTTAAATCAAAGCGCTAATTTGGATCTCGCGCATCAGGAAAGCTCCCCTTTGATTAGCAGCTCACTTGACAAATTTCCTATGAAGCTATTTTCGTCCGCAGGCGCAAAAGAAGCTTTGTCACCCGACGTAACGAGGCGAAAAGAAAGGAGCAGGGGCAGGAAGAGGCGATCTTGGCCTCTCTAAGGTGACCAATCAGGTGAGTTTGTTTTGATGGGCGCAGGGATTTCTCGCAGACTCGTCTCCTTGGTGGCCTGGTGGGGGTCGGGGGGGGGGTGTTCCACTTTAATCAGCCCGCCGCAGTCTAGACAGAAGAAGTCGGGCAGCTGATGCAGCATTGAGGATATTTCCAGGAAAGAAGGGGACGAGCGCAGAGGAAGCTGCGCAATTTAGCATGACCTAAATATCGGTCATGACAGATGGAGGACCGGCCAGGCAGGGATAAAATAGACCCGGCACGTAGCAGAGGGACTGCGATTATCATAAGGAAAAAAAATGCAAAGCAATAAAACCTGAAATGCGCCCCCATTTTTCTGATATAAATCGAGCGAGGAAAAATTAAAGGAGAACTCTGCGCAACAAAAAAAATAAATATTTTCCCTCCCCAGTGTCATGTGACTCGTTAGTGTTACAAGGTCTCAGGTGTGAATGGGGAGCAGGTGTGTTAAATTTGGTGTTATCGCTCTCGCTCTCTCATACTGGTCACTGGAAGTTCAACATGGCACCTCATTGCAAAGAACTCTCTGTGGATCTGAAAAAAAGAATTGTTGCTCTACATAAAGGTGGCCTAGGCTATAAGAAGATGACCTGACCCTGTAGACCCTGAAACTGAGCTGCAGCACGGTGGTCAAGACCATACAGCGGTATAACAGGACAGGTTCCACTCAGAACAGCGCCTCACCATGGTCGACCATAGAAGTTGAGTGCAGTGCTCAGCGTCATATCCAGAGGTTGTCTTTGGGAAATAGACGTATGAGTGCTGCCAGCAATGCTGCAGAGGTTGAAGGGGTGGGGGGTCAGCCTGTCAGTGCTCAGACCATACGCCGCACACTGCATCAAATTGGTCTGCATGGCTGTCGTCCCAGAAGGAAGCCTCTTCTAAAGATGATGCACAAGAAAGCCTGCAAACAGTTTGCTGAAGACAAGCAGACTAAGGACATGGATTACTGGAACCATGGTCTGTGGTCTGATGAGACCAAGATAAACTTATTTGGTTCAGATGGTGTCAAGCGTGTGTGGTGGCAACCAGGTGAGGAGTACAGAGACAAGTGTGTCTTGCCTACAGTCAAGCATGGTGGTGGGAGTATCATGATCTGGGACTGCATGAGTGCTGCCGGCACTGGGGAGCTACAGTTAATTGAGGGAACCATGAATGCCAACATGTACTGTGACATATTGAAGTTGAGCATGATACCCTCTCTTTGAAGACTGGGCCGCAGGGCAGTATTCCAACATAACGACCCCTGCCTTGCTATAGAAGCTGAGGGTAAAGGTGATGGACTGGCCAAACATGTCTCCAGA
>BLSH010036256.1:976279-986543 GCA_018402905.1 Glandirana rugosa
ACATGTACCCTCCTCAGACACTATGAATACATGTACCCTCCTCAGACACTATGAATACATGTACCATGTACATAAGTATCACAGACTCCTCCCATGTACATAAGTATCTCAGGCTCCTCCCATGTACATAAGTATCACAGGCTCCTCCCATGTACATAAGTATCACAGACTCCTCCCATGACTCTCAGAATTGAGCTCAGGTGCCTCCTGTGTCCACTGATCATCCTTGAGATGTTTCTACAATGTTTTTGGTGTCCACCTGTGGTAAATTCAGATGATTGGACATGATTTGGAAAGGCACTCACCTGTCTATAGAAGGTCCCATAGGTAACAGTGCATGTCAGAGCGCAAACCAAGCCATGAAGTCCAAGGAATTGTCTGTAGACCTCCTAGACAGGATTAATTAGAGGCATTGATCTGGAGAAGGGTTCAGCAAAATGTCTGCAGCATTGAAGGTCCCAATGAGCACAGTGACCTCCATGATCCGTTGATGGTAGAAGTTTGGGCCAAGGCTGGGACAAGGGGTGGGCAGGAGGGATGGTTGCCCTGGGCGCAATGGTTTATTGCAGGGATGGGGGGGGCACCCTGTGTTGAGTTCCTTTTGTTACAAGGCTTACAGAAGTAGTGACAGGAGCATCACTACTCTTGTAAGCCCAGTGCTGGAGAGAGCTGGGAGGAGGTGGAGGTTGTGCACGCCCTAAGCAGATCCACTAAGCTCAAACATCATGAGTGGGGGGGGGGGGCGGGCACAGTTTGGCAACTTTGCCCTGGCAACTGAATGACCTTGTCCCGGCATTGACCAGGACTCTTCATAGAGCCGGCCGCCTGGCCAAACTGAGCGATTGGGGGAGAAGGGCCTTAGTCAGGGACATAGATTTATTAGTCCCTTTCTCTGTAACCTCAGCTGCACAGATGAATAAATAGGAAGCACTCCGAGGCTTCTTGTTTATTCACAAATTGAAGCATAGTAAACACAATTTACTATGCTTCATCGATGAATGGACACAGGAGTGATTGGTACCAATTGCTCACTGTGTTCATTCAGGAATGGAAGGTGGCCAGTAAATTACATATTTACCAGCCCCTTCCCCCGCTCTCCATCCTGAAACATCCCCCTGTGTGCCCGCAGCAGCTTCCAGCAGGAGAGGAGAGGAGGGAAGCAAAGAGGGCAGGTGAAAGGGGTGCATGTGCTAGAAGCAGTCCCCCTGCAGTGCGGCTGGAGGGAGAAAGAAGAGCTGGCAGCACTGCAAGGCAAGGCCCATCCATTAGGGGCGCACGGGTGCCGCCCCCATTATCCAATGCGTCCGGCCTCCTGATCTACATGGGTGGTTTCTTTTTAAGCACGTGATTAGAGCCAGAGGCTCTAATAGGCTCCAAAAAAAAGGTGGGCTCGGGGTGCAGAGCCCACCCAGTTGTGTGACAATAGCGAACGAATATTCACTATTTACACTCTGATCCTCTTTCCGGCGAATCAGGAAGCGGGTGCTGAGACCCGCCACCCGATTGGCTGAAAGGACAGGCAATCCTATTGGACGCCTAGGAGGAGGAGGGAGGAGACACACGGAGGAAGCTGCCAGGATGCAGAGGAGGAGATGCCCTCCCATCGCCCATAGGAGCACTGCCCGCCCGCAACCTAGATTGGGTAAGTGAGGGGCTGGATGACTGACCGAACGAAAGACCCTGTGCTGATGACCAGACCGAGCAGGAGCGTGGGGAGTGGGGGGTGCGGGTGACCGGAGTGGGTGGAAGGGGCTGCCACAGGCTGACCGGGGGGCGGGGGGGTTGTCGCCCCCCCCCCCCAAAAAAAAAAATGATTTTCTAATTTTTAGGCCTCACCCACCTACTGCTGAAAAGGACTGAAGATACGAAAAATCATAAAGGAAATGAAAAGATTAAAAGTCTTAGAGTTAAAAAATAAGACAGAGAAGGGGATAGAAAGCAGAATTTTTTTTTTTTATTTTTGTTTCACTATTTTTGCGCTAATTTTAATGCTGGCTGACGGCGGATTCTTATTTTTATCCCAGAGGTTATTCGGCCGCGGTTCGGGGGAAGGAGGGGGGGTCTTTGACTAAAGGTCGGTTATTTTTAGCTATTTTGATTCTATATTCCACAAGAACAATGAAAAGATTGGAGACTCAGGAAAGACCCCAAATGTGCCCCCGCGAGCGCGCAGTCTCTGGAAATTCACTCGCTTTCCCCCTAAACGGAAAGAAATGTATTTACAATGGAAGGGGTTTTCGTTATCTATAGGTGTAAAGCCTCGTACGCACGGGACGACGATCGTATACAACAGGTGGTATGAACGACCGTTGTATTCAAAATCGATCGTTCGTATGCGCGATTAGAACAGCCGAACATACGACGGTCGTACAAGCAGTGGTGTATCATCCATGGGTGCAGGGTGTTCACTGAACACGGGCCCTGAGGGGTGGGGGGCCCACTGTGCTCTGAACCACACTGCACCCATGGGTGATCTCTCCCTGGTTGGCAGCCGAGTGTTGTGGGCTTGCACATGGTCCCACCAGTTTCATGATACACCCCTGCGTACAAGGGGAGTTGTGAGCAGACTAGAAAACTTGGTCGTACCAACAAGCTCTCATACGACCGTTGTATCGCGTGTACAGAGCAGTTGGTTGTATTGTGCAAAACACGCATGCTCAGAAGTCAGGAACGGCCGGATGCTAATTACATGCACCTGAGCGTTCTTTCTGTGGTCGTACGATCGTGTAGTGCAGTCAGTATGCAAGTTACATTATCCAACATACGATTTGAGACGATCGTACGTACGATCGTCGTCCCGTGTGTACGAGGCTTAAATGATCTCATCAGACCACGTCCACGTAACCCTTTCCTTACTTACTGCAAATAGAGGAACCCAGTGCTGGTTGTGTAATGCCAATGGCCCAGTTGCGCATGCTCATCGCAGTAAAATGCGCAAAACAAAGCGTGGCGCTTGCAGCGGCAGTTATTTTGAATGGAACCCCAATGCAGCACACAGTAATGCACTTGTGTTTTAATGCATCATAACTGTGGCTCTTTCATGCCCGCGCCCATTGGGTTGTGTTGGGCAGCGTTGCTCAATGCATAGACAAGGCAATCCGTCTTATGTACTATTTGGTACGCCAAAA
Organism: Glandirana rugosa; assembly: GCA_018402905.1. NCBI lineage: Eukaryota > Metazoa > Chordata > Amphibia > Anura > Ranidae > Glandirana > Glandirana rugosa. The sequence goes on from BLSH010036256.1 coordinate 979,408, forward strand.
AAAGTAGAATATGCTGCATTCTTAGGACTCACTATAATGCATTGGACAACACTACGCTTCTGGAGTGAAACATTGAATAAAGTTAAAAAAAAAAACAAGGAAATGCATTGCAAAACACAATACAGCATGCGTGCAAAACACGCCAGTGGATGCATGTTATGTGCGCTGTAACATGCGCCCTGCATTGCATAGCATTGCCTGCAAAAAGCTGCACATAGGATACCACAATGCAGCAGTATGAATGGGGACCCTGGAGTGTACACCCCATAAAACAACGTACTTCTTGCATTTATCATATATAGGCTTTAGCAGATAAGATTGTATAACTGGCGGTCTTCAGACTGTGGCCCTTTGCTTGCCTTTATCCGGCCCTTGAGGCATTATTCCTGCCACTGGCCCCAATGATGGAGCAGAATCTTTGCCACTGATACCAACAATTGGGCACTATTCTTCCCACGGACACCAACAATTCCTCCCACTGACACCAATGATGGGGCACTATTCCTCCCACTGACATCAATGATGGGGCACTATTCCTCCCACTAACACCAATGATGGGGCACTATTCCTCCCACTAACACCAATGATGGGGCACTATTCCTCCCACTGAAACCAATGATGGGCCACTATTCCTCCCACTGATACCAATGATGGGCCACTATTCCTCCCACTGACACCAGTGATGGGGCACTATTCCTCCCACTGATACCAATGATGGGGCACTATTCCTCCCACTGATAACAATGATGGGGCACGATTCCTCCCACTGACACCAGTGATGGGGCACTATTCCTCCCACTGATACCAATGATGGGGCACTATTCCTCCCACTGACACCAATGATGGGGCACCTTTTCTCCCTCTAATACCAGAGATCAGGTATTGTTTACTCCCACTGGGCACAGTCGCCCCCCCCCCCCAAAAGTCTAAAAGGCAATAAACTGAACTTTAAAAAGTTTGGTGTATCCTAACGCATATCAGTGCCATAGTATATAGTGTGAGGATAATATTTGGTCATTCATGCTCAACCAATGTGCCAGAGAATGTGCACTCTTTAGTGAATGAGGTCTATAAGCATTGTGGTGGTCACTATATAAACATTTCCTTCCAAAAATGTACACGGTTTGGCAAAAACACTCATCATTTTTGTATATACAGTATCTGACAAAAGTAAGTACACCCCTCACATTTATTCTATCTTTTCATGTGACAACACTGAAGAAATGACACTTTGCTACAATATAAAGTAGTGAGTGTACAGCTTGTATAGCAGTGTAAATTTGCTGTCCCCTCAAAATAACTCAACACACAGCCATTAATGTCTAAACTGCTGGCAACAAAAAAAGTGAGTACACCCCTAAGTGAAAGGTTGTCGCCTAAGGCCTCGCAGATGCCCAAGTTTTGAGGGACAGGGGACTGTCCGAACAGATGATTTGCAGTGTGACAGTGACGGAACTACCAGGGTTGCAAAGATCACACTTGGACACTAAGGGGACAATGGAGACCCTAATGTAAGGGGGAGACTGATATAAAGGTCCCCTGTTATATGAGTGTCCTCATTCCCCTCTTACATCAGTGAACCCCTTTTACCTTAGTGTATTCACTCTGCAGACTCTGGTGTAAAGAGGAACTCTGCAGACCCTGATGTAAGGGGGGAATGTTGTGGACTCTGGTGTAAAGGGGAACACTTTTGTAAGAGGTTCCCTGGTCACCAGAGCCCCTCTTACATCAGAATTAAAGTACAAGGGAAACTCTGCAGGCTCTGAAGTAAGGAGGAACTCTGCAAACTCTAATGTAAGGGAGGGCTCTGGTGACACCAGAGTCCACAACATTCCCCTTTACATCAGGGTCCACAGAGTTCCCCTTTACATCGGGGTCTGCAGACTTCCTGCTTACACTAAAAGGCAAGGCCTGTGGACCCTGATGTAATGTAAAGGGGGACTCTGATGTAAAGGGGGCTCTGTGAATACTGGGGGCTCTGATGTCAGGAGGAATTCTAATGTAAGGGCAGCAAGGGGGCCCGCTGCAGAACAGATGAAAGGGTCCCACTGCCGGACCATAATAAAAGGCCCCGCAATGGGAGTAAAGGGCCCTGGGGACGGGGGGCCATTCATGGATTTTTGCAACGGGGCCCTGAAGGTTCTAGTTATGCTTCTGCAGCGTGACTTTATAATAGAGGTGGCAGGACACCTTAACACTGCTGTGCACAGGCACCTGTAACACTTACCTCTCTTGTAACTTAAGGCCCCTTTCACACGATTGGCCGGCTCGGATCCGCCTGTCTGTTTTTCAGGCAGATCCGAGCGGGCCACCCATTGACTTCTATGGGCAGTCGGATGTCAGCCGAAATGTGTCAGCTGACTCCCGCCTGCCATCCGATCCGACAAGATCCGTTCAAAACAGACGGATGGCGATATGTTCACCATCCGTCCAGCGGATCGGGTGAAACCGGACATGCACCCTGATGGGTTTTACTTCCTCTTTATTACCCTGCAATGTAAAAGCATAATGGGCTACTATGCATCGCATATTATTAGCCCATTATGTGGCACTTACCTGCATTGGAAGCCTGCGCTGTCCCCGCTCCAGGCCGCGTCCATCTTCTGCCCCTCTTCCTTCCGGGGTTGCGATCTCCAGCTCTGTGACTGGCCGCCAATCGTGGCACGATCTCAGTGAAGGAGCGGCACAGATGCCATTTCTTCACTGGGCATGTGCCCGATGACGTGGGTACATCACAGTACACTGTATATCTCCTAAACCGTGCAGGGAACCTACAGGAAAGCCTTATTATAGGCTTACCTGTAGGTTAAAGTGGTTGTCAAGGGTTGACAACCACTTTAAAAACACAACAGTGTAAATGAGCCCCGAGAATAAAAAAAAAATTGGAGGGTGAAAAGCAGCTAATAAAATAAATATAACATAAAAAGCTTCGGGTGAAAGTAGTTGTCTTGAGTGAACTTATCAAAACTCATTGATATTGTCTGGCAGGCAACTTTGTTAAAATTCATTGTAAGAAGTGAAACATTTACAGAAAGTATCATCTGCAACTGCTAACAAGATGGATACAGAATAACTTTCATCTCCTGGTTTATCTGTAGCCAGCAGTTATTTATTACATAGAATGGCCACAATGTCTCTTGCGCTCCTCATTTGTCCACTCTCGGATATTTTTTTATAACCTAACCCTGCTTTAATCTTCTCCACGACTTTATCCCTGACCTGTCTGGTGTGTTCCTTGGCCTTCATGATGCTGTTTGCTCACTAAGGTTCTCTAACAAACCTCTGAGGGCTTCACAGAACAGCTTTATTTATACTGAGATTACATTACACACAGTTCTGAAGGCAATTGGTTCCACTCGATTTTAGTCTTCTTCCCCTCCTCCATGACGACATCACAGAGCTGGTGGCTGTTAGAGACCTTGCGCTCCTCCACCTTCCGTTTGAGGAGCCCCACAGATGGTCAATAGGGTTTAGGTCTGGAGATGCTTGGCCAGTCCATCACCTTTACCCTCAGCTTCTTTAGCAAGGCAGTGGTCGTCTTGGAGGTGTGTTTGGGGTCGTTATGTTGGAATACTGCCCTGCGGCCCAGTCTCTGAAGGGAGGGGATGATGCTCTGCTTCAGTAGGTCACAGTACATGTTGGCATTCATGGTTCCCTCAATGAACTGTAGCTCCCCAGTGCCGGCAGCACTCATCCAGCCCCAGACCATGACACTCCCACCACCATGCCTGACTGTAGGCAAGACACACTTGTCTTTGTACCCCTCACCTGGTTGCCGCCACACACACTTGACACCATCTGAACCAAATATGTTTATCTTGGTCCCATCAGACCACAGGACATGGTTCCAGTAATCCATGTCCTTAGTCTGCTTGTCTTCAGCAAACTGTTTGTGGCTCCTCTGCAGCAATGCTGGCAGCACTCATACGTCTATTTCCCAAAGACAACCTCTGGATATGACGCTGAGCACAGCACTCAACTTCTTTGCGAGGCGCTGTTCTGAGTGGAACCTCTCCTGTTACACCGCTGTATGGTCTTGGCCACCGTGCTGCAGCTCAGTTTCAGGGTCTTGGCAATCTTCTTATAGCCTAGGCCATCTTTATGTAGAGCAACAATTCTTTTTTTCAGATCCTCAGAGAGTTCTTTGCCATGAGGTGCCATGTTGAACTTCCAGTGACCATTATGAGAGAGTGAGAGCGATAACATCAAATTTAACACACCTGCTCCCCATTCACACCTGAGACCTTGTAACACTAACGAGTCACATGACACCAGGGAGGAAAAATGGCTAATTGGGCCCAATTTGGAAATTTTCACTTAGGGGTGTACTCACCTCCAAGACAACCACTGCCTTGCTAAAGAAGCTGTGAGGGTAAAGGTGATGGACTGGCCAAGCATCTCCAGACCTAAACCCTATTGAGCCTCTGTGGGGCCTCCTCAAACGGAAGGTGGAGGAGCGCAAGGTCTCTAACATCCACCAGCTCTGTGATGTCGTCATGGAGGAGGGGAAGAGGTCTCCAGTGGCACTGTGAAGCTCTGGTGAACTCCATGCCCAAGAGGGTTAAGGCAGTGCTGTAAAATAATGGCGGCCACACAAAATATTGACACTTTGGGCCCAATTTGGACATTTTCACTTAGGGGTGTACTCACTTTTGTTGCCAGCGGCTTAGACATTAATGGCTGTGTGTTGAGTTATTTTGAGGGGACAGCAAATTTACACTGTTATACAAGCTGTACACTCACTACTTTACATTGTAGCAAAGTGTCATTTCTTCAGTGTTGTCACATGAAAAGATAGAATAAAAGATTTACAAAAATGTGAGGGGTGTACTTACTTTTGTGAGATACTGTATGTAGCATGCTGGAGGAGCAGGGCGGGCTGACAACGCTGCTGCTTAGGCGGAGCTAAGCGTTGTCAGCCTGAAACAGGAAGTGCTGACGCAGGAAATATCTCCTATGCAACAAATTTCCAAAAAACGAATAATATTAATAATAAAGAATATTCACTGTATTCGTTGCGTGAGGCATGATGTCAAAAATACAGAAAAACAAATTTCGAGTTTACTTTTTTTTTTTTTTTTACATAAAGCTTCTGCTTTCACTGCATAATAACTACTTAGGGTTCAGAGGAAATATATATATTTTTTTTTTTAGAACCAGAAAAAAACTTGTTGTCCATTGATTAATGAATGACTCTGCTCTAAATAGGGAACATCTAAGCAGACGGCAGCTCCGCATACGACCATCCTAATCATAACAACCTATATTTAGTCCCCGTTGTCCCCTATTATCTGGGTAATATAAATATTTTCTGTCTGAATCTTGCTTCAGAGATGCCTCTCTTCCTCTTAAAGGAGGATATTACTTTTTTTTTTTAAGTTTGGATTATTTTCTTTATATATATATTATTTTTATTATAAATTTGTAACCCTAATTTATAAATAATAAACTAAAAAAAAAAAAAAATAAATAATAAACTGACAATTTACTTAAATTTATTTAAAGATACATTGGAATGTTTTGGTCAGGCATGTGCAATATTTAAAGATAATGTACAGTATAGCGGCTTTGTATTTATATTTTTGTATTTTTATTTTTTTTATTATTATGGTAAGCATGAGCAATAATTTTATATAAAATAGTTTTCTTTTTTTAAGGCATGTTAACCGCTTAAGAACCGGGAGGATTTCCCACGTTAGGACCAGAGCACTTCGGCACTGCGTCGCTTTAACTGACAATTGCGCGGTCGTGCGGCGTTGCACCCAAACGAAATTTGCGTCCTTTTTTCCCACAAATAGAGCTTTCTTTTGGTGGTATTTGATCCCCTCTGCGTCATTTCTGATCGCCGCTATAAACAAAAGAAGTGACAATTTTGCAAAAAAAAATAATTTCTTACTTTTTGCTAAAATACAAATCCAAAAAAAATATTAAAAAAATTAATTTATTCATCGGTTTTGGACGATTTATAGTCTTCTTCATATTTTTGGTACAAAAAAAAAAATCGCAATTGGCGTTGGGTTTGCGCAAAAGTTGCCGCTTTTGCAAACCATGAGAATTCATTTCTGGCTTTTTTACAATATATTTTTTTTACGAGTAATGGCGGCGATCTGCGCTTTTTATCTAGAGGCAATATTGCGGTGAACATGTCGGACATTTTTGACACTTTTTTGGGACCAATGACATCTATACAGCGACCAGAAATTGAAATATCCACTGATTACTGTATAAATGTCATTGGCAGGGAAGGGGTTAACCTGCAGGGGGCAGTGAAGGGGGTAACTGTGTTCCCTAGGCGTGTTCTAACTGTGAGGGGGCTGGGCTGCCAGGGGCATAAGAGATCTAACTGATCCCAGTGACAGGCATCAGTAGAACTCTTACATGCCGCCTGACAGAGAGGGGAACTGCCGTGTTTACATCGACAGTTCCCCATTTTTTTTCTTCTGTGCCAGGCGATCGTGGGTCACTGGCGGGCATCGAGTCCGCCCGACCCGTGGCCATACTACTGGAGAGTGCTACAGGCACAAGAGGGCGCCTGTGCCAGGCGATTGCGGGTCACCGGCAGTCATCGAGTCCGCCCGACCCGTGGCCATACTACTGGAGAGTGCTACAGGCACAAGAGGGCGCCTGTGCCAGGCGATTGCGGGTCACCGGCAGTCATCGAGTCCGCCAGACCCGTGGCCATACTGCTGGAGAGTGCTGCAGGCACAAGAGGGCGCCTGTGCAAGGCGCTCGCGTGTCACCGGCAGACATCGAGTCCGCCAGACCCGTGGCCATACTGCTGGAGAGTGCTGCAGGCACAAGAGGGCGCCTGTGCAAGGCGCTCGCGTGTCACCGGCAGGCATCGAGTCCACCCGACCCACGGCCATACTGCTGGAGAGTGTGGCAGGCACAAGAGGGTGCCTGTGCCAGGCGATCCCAGGTCATCGGCGGACATTGAGTCTGCCCGACCCGTGGCCATACTGCTGGAGAGTGCGGCAGGCACAAGAGGGCGCCTGTGGCAGGCGATTGCAGGTTACCGGCGGACATTGAGTCTACCCGACCCACGCCCATACTGCTGGAGAGTGCGGCTAGCCACAATCTGCTGTGCTTTCTCAGACCCAATGAAACCAAAGCGCCACTCAAAGTACCAATAAGAT
>BLSH010036256.1:986553-998133 GCA_018402905.1 Glandirana rugosa
AAAGCCCCCCCCCCCCCCCCCCTGTGATCCTAACTCTGCTAGGTGCTGGCTTCCCAGGGGCCCATCTTGCCCAGTTGGAAGTTCACACCAGAAAGTCACGCGGTTCTAAGAATATCAGAAAGGTTTCTGCTTTGGCTCCTCCCAAGCCACACCCCTCTAATCCGTTTCACCCACTCATGGGTTTAATCATAGAGGACCGCCATGCTCTCTGTTATGTATTAAATGTTTTTAATCAAATGGTGAAAAAAAAAAAAAAAAAAACATTTTATAGGAGTAAAATAAAAATAAAATTGACTCCAAACAATATTCATTGGATGAATGTCACAAATATTCCTGCAGGCTGGATGAATTTTCACCGTATTTCTGCAATAGATTTGTTCCTACGATCATCAGCTCTATGTAAGGGGCAAAATGCAATAAATACCCTCACCGGCCACTTTATTAGGTACACCTTGCTAGTCCCGGGTTGGACCCCCTTTGGCCTTCATTCTTGGTGGCATCGATACAACAAGGTGTTGGAAACGTTCCTCAGAGATTTTGCTCCATAGTGACAATGATGGCATCACTCAGTTTGCTGCAGATTTGTCGGCTGCACATCCATGATGTCAATCTCCCGTTCCACCACCTCCCAAAGGTCCATGAGATGTGGGGAGTGTGGAGGCCATTGGAGTGCAGGGACTTCATTGTCCAGTGGTGAGATGATTGGAGCTTTGTGATTGGTGCATTATCCTGCTGGAAGGAGCCATCAGAAGATGGGGACACTGCAGTCATAAAGGGGTGGACATGGTCAGCAACAATACTCAGGTAGGCCGTGGTGCTCAACTGGTACTAAGGGACCCAAAGTGTGCCCCTCCCTCACACCATTACACTACCACCAGCAGCCTGAACCGGTGATACAGGGCAGGATGGATCCATGCGCCAAATTCTGACCCCACCATCTGAATGTCGCAGCTGAAATCCAAACTCATCAGACCAGACAACGTTTTTCCAATCTTCTATTGTCCAATGTCCAATTGTAGCCTCAGTTTCCTGTTCTTAGCTGAAAGGAGAGGCACCCGGTGTGGTCTTCTGTTGCTGTAGCTCATCTGCTTCAAGGTTGGATGTGTTGTGCGTTCAGAGATGGTATTCTGCATACCTTGGGTGTAAGGAGTGGTTATTTGAGTTACTGTTGCCTTTCTGTCATCTGGAACCAGTCTGCCCATTCTCCTCTGACCTCTGGCATTTTCCTCCACACAACTGCCGCTCACTTTTTCCCACCATTCTCTGTAAACCCGAGAGATGGTTGTGTGTGGAAATCCCAGAAATACTCAGACCAGCCCGTCTGGCGCCAACAACCAAAGTCACTTAAATCCTCTTTCTCCCCAATTCTGATGCTCGGTTTGAACTTCAGAAAGTCGTCTTCTCTTCACCACATCTAGATGCCTAAATGCACTGATTTGCTGGCTGGATCACCAGGTGAAAATAAAAGAAAGTCTAAAAAAAAGAAAAGAAATGCAGCCCCCACATTTGAGTATTGGTAAGCTCACAAAATGCTGGGGTGTGAACTTAGAACGCAGACTTCTTGAATTTCAGGCTTTCGTACTTGGGCGCATACTGCCCTAAACATTCATACCACTAGGGGGCACCGTCCAGTCCCATTCAGCTATAACAGCTGTCAGCCTCTCATAGCATTTGACAGGCTGTCTGCAGTGGGGCCCATTCCCTTGAAGAGGTCGGTTTAAGTGGTGGTAAGGACTGCTGAATGGAAGGGGGGCAAAATTCGTTTTTTTTTTCCATCTTGATCAGTGGCAGCCCGCCCATAGGGGGCACAGGCGCAACGCCCCCCCAATGAATGCGCCCGGCCCCTAATCTACATGTTGGGCGCCGGACGCATGGATTTCAATGGGTTTTTTTTTTTTTTTAAGCATGTGGTTAGAGCCTGAGGCTCTAATTGGCTTCAAAAAAGGGTGGGCTCGGGGCGAAGACCACTGCGCCCTGAGCCCACCCAGTTGTGTGACAATATCAAATTAATATTCGCTATTGTCTTCCTAATTCTCCTCCCAATCAATCAGGAAAGGGGTCCTAAGACCCGATTGGCCGAGAGTCTTAGGACTCCCGGCCAATCGGGTCTCAGGACCCACTTCCTGTTCGGCCGGGAGGAGAAGCCCCGGCTCTTCCCGAATCTTTCTAGAGTGAGGAGCAGCAGCCCTCCGTATCATCTTCCTCCTCACAATAAGGCCTCTAAATCCCTGCCTTCTCGTCCATCTCCCGGGGGGGGTTGTTTCGGGTCGGTCTGTTTTCCGCTGATCATGGTCATGGAATGCGTATACCTCCATACAACTGCCTTTTGACCCTTGTGGGGGTTAGGGGCATTTCAAATATGGCTGAACCACCTATTTTTACCACCCCCCCCCAATCGTAAGTGTAAACTAGGACAAAAGGAGCTGGTCAGACGATGGGATTTGTAGAATTGTCAGATATTTTCCAGGTGCGGTATTTAAGTATATTCTGCACTATTTAAATCAATCAAACTTTATTCGTATGGCTTGTTCATGACATTGTACATTTGTTAGGACTGCAGATTCTATTTTGGCACACAGTGGTATATATAGCACAGTCAGGCAATTGTCTGTTTAACAAAAAAAAAAGCTTTTAAAAATTCAGCTGTAAATTAATCAGCAAGTCCGAGGTGGTTTTACGCACAACCCGCTGGGCTTATTGCTGACAAGCGGCACGTGGGCCGTGTTTGTTGCTCCTCCATTTAACCCCCCATCGCTGGCATTCCCGCACGACACTGGAGGGGCGGCTAACGTCACAAAATCCTATTTTCCTTCTCCCTGGGTGCAGCTGGCATCCGGAGCCAGCCTGTTTGGAGTGCCCTTATCAGTGGAGGGTAATGAAAGATCAACAGCAAATTAGGCAGCGGGGAGCGAAGACACGGGCGGAGGTCAAGAACAATGGCCCGGGGGAGGGCGCCTCGGTGGGCCGCATCAAAGACAATCAAGAGCATCGAAAAACGTCACGATGTCATTAGCTGGCAGACAGGAGAAGGAGCAGCGGCAAAGGCACGGCGGCTGCTGACATAAAAACATGGCGGCCGGTGGGAGGGACCTCCTATCTGGCGCCCACATCTGCACGTTCGCTTCTTAAGCTGCCGCCCTGCTAAAATTTGGAGTTGTCTTTTACCGCCCTTGTCTTATTTAGCTGTGACAAATTGATTTTGATTCCTGTCTTATGCTACAAAAAATGTACGGGGGCCCATGAATGCGTGCGCATTTTTGTGCGCTGAGGTGCTTAGCATTAATGCGGTCTTCATTGTTCATTTTGAATGGGCTCTCCACCTGCCTCAAGAACGCAGCTGCGCTATTGTTGAGGACGCCATGAGCACTACGTTAAAAGTTTGCTGTGGTTGCACTAAAGCACAGGTGCACATTTTTGTAAAGCAACGCATGTATACCTGCGTGTGACAGTAGGCTTCCGTAACCTGCATTGAAACCCTGTGGACCCAGCATGTCCTTTACATGCTCACCCCAGGGGGCCACCATCATGCAGGCTGTGTTTAACGACTCAGTGGCTGCCCGTCTTATAGGGGCGCACGGGCGCCACCCCCCCATCCATGCGTTCGGCCCCCTGATCTACATGCAGGGCATTGGATGCATGGATTTCAATGGGGGGGGGGGTGTATTTAGAGCCAGAGGCTCAAATTGGCTTCAAAAAAGGGTGGGCTCGGGGCGCAGAGCCCGTCCAGTTGTGTGACAATAGTGGATTAATATTCGCTATTGTAACATTGATTTTCCTCCCGGCCAATCAGGAAGGGGGTCATGAGACCCGTCAACCGATCAGCCGAAAGGCGATTTTAATGGGTTGGCCGCCAGGAGGAGGAAACAGGAGATGCTGGGGAACCGAGACAGCAGCCGTCTGCAGCCCAGAGAGAAGCCGGTGGGCACTGCCCATAAGATGGGGTAAGTGCAGGGCCCTGACTGAATGACCGATGGGAAGGGGGGAATTGCCGCCCGAGACCCCCGCAAACAGGGGGAGGGGGGGCTTCTGTGCCGACCGGGGGGAGTGTGGCGGCGGGTGGATTGTTTGCCAACCCCCCAAAAGGTAAAAACACCAAACGCCACTGCTCAAAGTATTTCCTGTGAATTGCATTTGCTAAGATGACCATGTAAGAGCTTTTTGAACTTATCGACACTCTCCGCTGACACCACCAATTTTGGAAAGGAGTTCCACACCCTTACCGCTCTAACGGTAAAGAATTCCCTATGCAGTTTGTGATTAACCCCTTCAATACCGGGCACTTTCACCCCCTTCTACCCAGGCCAATTTTCATCTTTCAGCGCTGTCACACCTTCAATGACAATTACGCGGTCATGATAAGGCTGCCCTGATGGGCACTGATGAGGAGGTACTGATAAGGCTGCACTGATGAACACTGATGAAGTGGCACTGATGAAGAGGTACTGATGAGGCTACACTGATGGGCACTGATAGGCGGTACTGATGGGCACAGATGAGGCGGTACTGATGAGGCTGCAGTAACAGCTATCACTGGTGGCACTAATGGGCACTTATAGATGGAACTGAAGGCGACCCTGATAAGCTACACTGATGGGCACTGCTTGGCACTGCACTGATAATCAGGACACTGTGTAGATGTAAATCAGTGTAAATGTCCCCTGTCATACTTGCCAGTTAGCAGCTCTCCTCTCCTCATGCTATGACAGCGCGTGAGGAAATGAATGCAGATAACCGGCAAGTTTGTTTACATGTGATCAGCTGTGATTGCCTCTTTACCCCAATCTGTGATCATCTGTGTCTGAAGAACACATCAATCACAGAGCATGTGTGGGGTATGATTCTGGAAGGACATCAATGGATGCCCTCCCAGAACTGAACCAACATGCTGTAGCCAAACTTTTGTACTAGGCGCTCCTCAAAACCCACCCCAGAGTTTATCATCTGCTGAACACTCTTTTTTGCTGTGGACCAGGACAAGGTCCACCTACACTATACCTTCATTACAAATTATCATACATTTCCACTGACCACCAATGTAAGGGACATTCTTCCCACTGACCACCAATGTAAGGAACATTCTTCCCACTGACCACCAATGTAAGGAGCATTCTTCCCACTGATCACCAATGTAAGGGACATTCTTCCCACTGACCACCAATGTAAGGAACATTCTTCCCACTGATCACCAATGTAAGGAACATTCTTCCCACTGACCACCAATGTAAGGGGCATTCTTCCCACTGGCCACCAATGTAAGGAGCCTTCTTCCCACTTACCACCAATGTAAGGAACATTCTTCCCACAAATTTTAGCAGAAACTTCCTGAAACCTGAAAGGTATTTCAAGGGTTTCTCTGGGGTAAAAAGGTTGAGAAAGGCGGCTTTAAAGGCTTCATAAACAGGGCTCTCTTAATGCATGGGCACCTCTGGGCACTGCCCAGGGGCCCCAAGTGCATGGGGGGCCCCGTGATAATCTTGCATTACATCATACTTGCCAACTATCCTGGATTTGCCAGGACAGTCACGCTTTTTACTAAGCTGTCCCGGGATGGCTGTGTCCCGGACAGTGTCCGAGAATCTGTACTGTTCCCTTCTGCCTCCCCCTGTACTGTGCCCTTCTGCCTCCCCCTGTACTGTGCCCTTCTGCCTCCCCCCTGTACTGTTCCCTTCTGCCTCCCCCCTGTACTGTGCCCTCCTGCCTCCCCCTGTACTGTGCCCTCCTGCCTCCCCCTGTACTGTGCCCTCCTGCCTCCCCCTGTGCTGTGCCCTCCTGCCTCCCCTTGTGCTGTGCCCTTCTGCCTGCCCTATACTGTGTTCTTTGTGTTGATTAGTCTTTGATTTTTGGCATTTTTTTTATTGTTTAAAATCGATTTTATTGAAAGTACTAAGAAATATATGCTTAATTCTATTAACCATTTATACTTTAATTCTAGAGAGTTGATGCCTAAATTGGGGCAGGCTGGTAAGGTCCCCAGCGCATTACTTTGCCCAGGGGCCCATGATGCTATGAAGACGGCCCTGTTCATAAAAGCCACCAAAAGCACGATGAAAGCTTAGAGAATGCTTTGCATTAGCTTGCTGAATATACTGATCTTCTACAAACTGAAGCCTATGTGAACAAGGCCTCACTGCTACCCCTCTATTAATTGCTGACCATGGTAGTAACATTAAACAAACTACTAAAAATAGGCATTAGAAGCCTGTCTGGCCCACTTTGTACCCCATAGACTATTGGTGATCTCATTGGAGTGGACTTGGAGTGGTGGGAATTGTTAGGATGAGTGCAGGGCGCTCAGCCTACGCATAGTGGAAGTCAGCTTTCTGTCTTTACATTGCTGGCTGTCTCTGCATTAACTTGGAGTCATCTGTAAGCACCCTTTCCTTCCTTGCCAGGACAGACATCTCTTCTTCCCTCCCCCTCCTTTCCTCTCCCCTATGGTCTCAGGAGTCCCTTGTCCTCATCCCTGGCGCCTCGCAGACTCACAGATGACAAGGCAGTGAGGTGAGCAGAGAGATGGACGTGATGTTGGGTGAGGAGGGGGCCAGTGGGCAGTGTGGGGGGGCAGAGGGCAGAGTCCTGGACCACCAGGGTATAAATTCTATAGGGGTGACCCCATGCACCACATTCACCAGCAGCAGCTCTAGAAGACCCTCAACATGTCCCCACCAGGGTGCTCCATCATCCTACTGCTCCTCCTTGCAACCTCAGGTGAGCTTGGCTCATATTCTGACCAGTTAGGACCTTCTGCTTTCCACAATGCTTTTCTATGACCAAAGCTGCTGTTATGCATTTAAATTGTCTTGTTAATGAATTCATTTTTCACATTTTTTCCTTTTATTTTTCTATATGAATTTCAAATTTTTCATTTTCAACATTCTGCCCTTTAATTTTGTCAATTTTGGAATTTTGTGGAATTAATGTATGTAGCAATATTTATATCTTTTTATTTATTTTCTATTTTTTTTCCTTTGCGAGTCTTTGAAATGCAGTCCATTGTTAGTTTTGTCAATTTGGAATTTTGTGGAATTATTGTATGTAGCAATATCTCTAATTAGTCAGATAAATATTTATATCATTTTATTTATTTTCCAATTTTTTTCCTTGCTGTAATTTTTGTGTGTTTGCAATTTAAATTTTTATTTTTGCGAGTTTTCGAAACGCAGTCCGTTGTTAGTTTTGCCAATTTGGAATTTTGCGGAATTCTTGTATGTAGCAATATTTCTAATTTCTCAGATAAATATTTCTATCTTTTAATTTATTTTCCAATTTTTTTCCTTTGCGAGTCTTCGAAACGCAGTCCCTTGTTAGTTTTGTCAGTTTGGAATTTTTTGGAATTATTGTATGTAGCGATATCTCTAATTTCTCACATAAATATTTCTATCTTTTATTTATCTTCCAGTTTTTTTCCTTTCTTTAATTTTTGTGTGTTTGCAAGTTAAAGTTTTAATTTTGCGAGTCTTCGAAACGCAGTCCGTCGTTAGTTTTGTCAATTTGGAATTTTTTGGAATTATTGTATGTAGCGATATCTCTAATTTCTCAGATAAATATTTCTATCTTTTGATTTGTTTTCCAGTTTTTTCCTTTCTTTAATTTTTGTGTGTTTGCAATTTAAAGTTTTAATTTTGCGAGTCTTCAAAATGCAGTCCGGTGTTAGTTTTGTCATTTTGGAATTTTGTGGAATTATTGTATGTAGAGATATCTCTAATTTCTCAGATAAATATTTCTATCTTTTAATTTATTTTCCAGTTCTTTTTCCTTTCTTTAATTTTTGTGTGTTTGCAAGTTAAAGTTTTAATTTTGCGAGTCTTCAAAAACGCAGTCCGGTGTTAGTTTTGTCAATTTGGAATTTTGTGGAATTGTATTTAGCAATATTTCTAATTTCTCAGATAAATATTTCTATCTTTTTCATTGTTTTCCACTTTTTTTCTGTTTTTATGTGCACAATTTAAATTATTTTTGAGAGTCTTCAGAATGCAGTCTGTTGTTAGTTTTATCAATTTGGAATTTTGTGGAATTGTATGTAGCAATATCTCTAATTTCTCAGATGAATATTTCTATCTTTTTTATTCATTTTCCAAGTTTTTTTTCCTTGTTTTTTTATGGCATGCAATTTAAATTTTTAATTTTGCGAGTCTTCGAAACGCCGTCCATTGTTAGTTTTGTCAACTTGGAATTTTGTGCAATGATTGTATGTAGAAATATGTCTAATTTTCCAGATTTCTATCTTTCTATTCAATTCAGTTTCCACTTTTTTCTTTTCTTTTTTTTATTTTTGTGTGCGCAATGTAAAATTATAATTTTGCCACAATCTGTTGTTAGTTTTGTCAATTTGGAATTTTGTTGAATTTTTATGAAGCAATATCTCTACTATCTTGACTGTCAGGTACATTTTTCTATCTTCTTTCGTGAATTAATTTCCCTTTTTTTTCTTTCTTTTGAACTCAATTTAAACTTTTTAAAAGTTTAAACTTTAAAAAAAACTCAGAACAGGGATGGTGGGAATCCCTCATAATGGGCACAGCAGGTGTACAGACCCTGGAACTCAGCACTGGGATGTGAGAACCCCTCATAATGGGCACAGCTGGTGTACAGACCCTGGAACTCAGCACTGGGATGTGAGAACCCCTCATAATGGGCACAGCAGGTGTACAGACCCTGGAACTCAGCACTGGGATGTGAGAACTCCTCATAATGGGCACAGCAGGTGTACACACCCGGGTACTCAGCACAGGGATGATGGGAACCCCTCATAATGGGCACAGCAGTTGTACAGACCCAGGAACTCAGCACAGGGATGGTGGGAACCCCTCATAATGGGCACAGCAGGTGTACAGACCTGGGAACTCAGCACAGGGATGATGGGAACCCCTCATAATGGGCACAATGGGTGTACAGCCCCGGAAACTCAGCACAGGGATGGTGGGAACCCCTCATAATGGGTACAGCAGGTGTAAAGACCCGGGAACTCAGTACAGGAATGGGGGGAACCCCTCATAATGGGCACAGCGGGTGTACAGACCTGGGAAATCAGCACAGGGATGGTGGGAACCCCTCATAATGGGCACAGCAGGTGTACAGATCCAAGAACATAGGGGTGGTGTAAACCCCTAATAATGGGCACAGTGGCTGAAAAAAAGGTGGGAACTCAACAAGGGATGGAGAGATCCTTTCATAAATGGCTCAGCAGGTGTACAGATCTGGGAACTCAGCACAGGGATGGTGGAACCCATCATAATGGGTACACTAGGTGTGCAGGCTTGGGAACTCAGCACAGGGATAGTGGGAAGCCTTCCTAATGGGCACAGCAGGTGTACAGACCCAGGAACTCAGCACAGGGATGGTGGGAATCCCTTCATAATGGGTACACTAGGTGTTCAGGCTTGGGAACTCAGCACAGGGATGGTGGGACGCCTTCCCCATGGGCACAGCAGGTATACAGACCTGGGAACTCTGCATAGGGATGGTGGGAGCCCCCCATAATGGGCACAACAGGTGTACAGACCCAGGAACTCAGCACAGGGATGGTGGGAACCCCTCATAATGGGCACATAAGGTGTGCAGCTCTGGGAACTTAGCAAAGGGATGGTGGGAACCCTTCATAATGGGCACAGCAGGTGTACAGACCCAGGAACTCAGCACGGAGATGGTGGGAACCCCTAATAATGGGCCCATGAGGTGTGCAGCTCTTGGAACTCATAAATAGTCCCATAGATAGGAGAAACTGTCTGTAGGTTGACATCCCCAGCATCTGAAAAGCTGAATATCAGTTCTGGGTGGACCCGCTGGCCACTAAGGACTATAGGCTTTGATGTAAAAGCCTTTAAAGTCTCCACAACACCCCCTGCAACCACCAGCAAATGAAAACATAATTAGGAGTCATATCCCAGACTATCATCCATTTTATTAAATGCAGGCAATGGCGTTGATTTACTTGTAGAAGATGAACACCCAATCAGGTACAGGGGAATTGCTAGAAAAATTGGATTTTGTTTTGCACGCAATTGGCCGCTTGTTCTGGGTGAACATTCTCCGCTGCTTTAGTAAATCAGCCTCAAAGAATGAAAACATCAGCAGGCGCTCGGCCCACGTGGAGTGTGGCAGAATAAGAGCGCCGGCAGGACAATCGGCACAATACACCGATCGAGGCTTTGTACTGGCCGCCATCCAAAATGGGAAAAGAGGAAAGAATTCCAAAAGTATTTCCTACAGTAGTCAACCTACTTTTGATGCGCGGAGTTTCCTTAAACGCTTCCTCTTGTCCGTTTCTTGCTTTGCCGACTCTTAGAGAGGTCCACGCAGAAGAGTTAAAGAATAGACTCAGCATAGGGATTCCATTCACCGGGAAAAGCCGGTGCATTTTGGGGGGTTGGAAGAGTTCCCCCTTCTTCAAGGCTGAATAGGAAGAGAGAAATGGATTTTGTAGAGCTTGTTTTTGCTCCAGTTTAGATTCCATTATATACCCATATACCAGGGTTTCTCAACCAGGGTTCCGTGGAACCCTAGGGTTCCTCCAGAGGTTGCTAGGGGTTCCTTGAGCAATGGTCAATTTCTACCTCTCAGATAAATTCCCAATGACATCATTGATCTTTTTAGCTATCTGTAAGGGGGAATTCTTCCCAATGACCACGAGTGTAAGGGGCATTCTTCCCATTGACCATCACACTAATGTATCATGAGTTGTAGATTTATAATTTTTGGAAGGGGTCCCCCAAGACCGGAGAATTATTTCAAGGGTTCCTCGGTGTTGAAAAGGTTGGGAAAGGCTGCTGTATACAATATGGATCTTATATACTTTGAAACAAAAAAGAGCCTTCAATGCCATGTAAATGACCAAACGGGGCAAAGAAGTAAACTAAAACCCCATTGTATGCTCTATACATTTGTAGCAGCCTCCTCAGCGTCTCTGTGTCTTTGGTTCAAATCAGGTGCGAATTCAGGCAAAATTTCGGACCTGAATCGGTGAACAGGGACGCACCGGACCTCATGCTGTGAGCCGCGGCCGCAGCAAGTGTGGACCCATCCAGAGCACTTAAGTGGTGCTGTGTCTAGAAGCGGTACTGCCCCCATAGGTGACAAGGGGTATCACACTTGCCCTGGTCATGGCATGAGTACAATCCCCTCTGCCTGCTGTGTTAGGTTTAGGGGGGGGGGGGGTGTTTAACTTCCTATATGTATTTCCCCGGCTACTGAGCCCTGTAAAGGTAGGTGTGCTTCTATTCTCTATCATATCTGCAGTTTTCTCTACAAAAGTCCTGGAAAAATAGAGCTGGCCATTAAAGGGCTCATGCACGTAAATGTTGCCCTCTGAAGTGCAATCTGCATTGAGATCGCTCTTCAGAGGGTATGTGACAGGTGCTGAGGAGGCATTGAATTGCCTCCCCTCCTCCTGCTTTAACCCCTTGATCGCCTCACTGGTGTGCTGCAAACGAATGCATTGCACACAGTCAGTGTCGGGACCTAGAGCCCAGGTCGGCCATGCCAAATTGTGCCCCAAGATCTTTGAGCATTATGTGTCAGCAATGGCCCCCCCCCCCCAAAACGAAAAAAAAATTGGGCACATGATTACCCCCTAAGCATAAA
>BLSH010036256.1:998491-1008554 GCA_018402905.1 Glandirana rugosa
CACAAATCCCCTCCCATCTCAATCTTCTTGGCAGTGCCCCCCCCCCCCCCACCTCACATGATACCACAGGGCCCTCCTGCCCATCATTTGTCCCAACCCTGCATGCGGTTGTAGGGCACTTGCAGAGCAGCCCTATTCATTTGAATCAGTGATGTTCAGCAGGCGCTATGCCCGCCAAAAGCAACAGGGGGGTAAATTCCTGCCGCAGCCACAAAGCAGAGTTTTACAATCACAGCTTGTGAGAAAAACCCCAGTGTCGCTCCCTCTGCAACTAAAGGGGGGGGGGGTAGCAGTTGGAGGGCGGTAAAAGCGCAACTCATCCACTGGGTTTTGCTGCCCCACAACCTCACAGTTGAACGAGACCTAAATCAAAGGAAGATACAGTTGCAATGAATGATCAGTGAGTAGAGATAACATAGAATTGCTGTTTTTACTCTGAACTCTGTATGGTCCTTATTGAGAGACTGTTTCAGGATATTTATTCTTTTTGTGTCTTCCAGGTTATTGTGCCAAACCCCGAGTGGAAATCATCCCATCCCATGGAGAGATCTTTCTGGGAAAAGAGCAGAGCTTTTTATGTAAATGTAAGTATTCTTTATCCAATGTACATTGTATGTAAAGAGATGCTAAGGCTGGGCGAGAAGGAGTTAATGCTTGTATCGTTACCGCCATCTAGTGGCTGAAATGCAGAATAGTTTTCTGAAATAATGAGAAAAGTAAACTGCATGTTGGCCACTGGATGGAGCTGATATTACGGGCATTAATCAAAAAGGTGGGGGGCATTTAATTCAACTTGCACGGACTTGAATGAATGCTTCTGACCTTTGTGCAAAAATGTTTTATGATTAGACCAGTAGCCTCCAAACTGCAGTCAGGGGGCCGAATGTGGCCCTTTGCTTGCCTTTATCCAGTCCTTAGGCCTCCCACTGACACCAACCACAGGGCAATAATTCCTGCACTGACAGTCACCAACAATGGGGCATAACCCCTCCCACTGATACCAATAATGGGGCACTATTTCTCCCACTGACACCAATGATTGGGCACTATTCCTCTCACTGACACCAATGATTGGGCACTATTCCTTCCACTGACACCAATGATGGGGCACTATTCCTCCCACTGACACCAATAATTGGGCACTATTATTTCCACTGACACCAATAATGGGACACTATTCCTCCCACTGACACCAATGATTGGGCACTATTCCTCCCACTGATACTAATGAATGGGGCACAATGCCTCCCACTGACACCAATGATAGGACACTATTCCTCCCGCTGACACTAACGATGGGGCACTATTCCTCCCAATGACACCAGTGATGGGGCACTATTCTTCTCACTGACACCAATGATGGGGCACTATTCCTCCCACTAAGACCAATGATGGGGCACTATTCTTCCCACTGACACCAATGATGGGGCACTATTCCTCATACTAAGACCAATGATGGGGCACTATTCCTCCCACTAAGACCAATGATGGGGCACTATTCTTCCCATTAACACCAATGATGGGGCACTATTCTTCCCACTGACACCAATGATGGGGCACTATTCCTCCCACTAAGACCAATGATAGGGCACTATTCTTCCCACTAAGACCAATGATGGGGCACTATTCTTCCCATTAATACCAATGATGGGGGACTATTCCTCCCACTGACACCAATGATGGGAGACTATTCCTCCCACTGACACCAATGATGGGAGACTATTCCTCCCATTGATACCAATGATGGGGCACTATTACTCCTACCGACACTAACGATGGGGCACTATTCCTCCCACTGACACCAATAATAGGGCACTAATAATTCCCGAAATACCAAAGATAGGACATTGTTTACTCCCTCTGATGCCAGGATATTTCCTACTCTGACTGGCTATGGTCCAGCCCCCTAAAGTCTGAAGGACAGTAAACTGGCCCTTTGTTCAGAAAGTATGGAGACCCCTGAATCAGACAATAAGATCGGCAGACCTTCCTGCCCCTCTCGGGGGCATAATGGCTCAGTTAAAGGGAAGCCAAGGCTGGGCAAGAAGGGGTTAATGCCCATATTATCAGCTCTATCTAGTGGCCATAATGCAATATATTTCTCTGAGAAAACTATACAGCATTTTGGCCACTAGGTGGAGCTGACAATAGAGGCATTACGGCTAAGCTTTTAGGACTGGCTCACGCCTGTGCAG
The DNA here is from genome assembly GCA_018402905.1 of Glandirana rugosa. Lineage (NCBI taxonomy): Eukaryota > Metazoa > Chordata > Amphibia > Anura > Ranidae > Glandirana > Glandirana rugosa. The sequence goes on from BLSH010036256.1 coordinate 1,000,687, forward strand.
GTTGCAGTTTGCATATTCCAGGGGCATTTCGCGTTTTTCAATACACATTTTTGATCCATTCAAATCTATGGAACCAAAAACCAGAAAAAAAGTCCTTGACCCTTTCCATAGAATGCACAGATGTGAACATGACCCATAGGACACCATGTTAAATGGACTGTATAATGTGTTTCTGCAAAACTGAAAGTGCACTAAAAAAATGCATAGGTGTGAACCAGGCCTAACACAAAACACAGGACATTTCATTCAGCGTGCACAAATGCGTTTGACGTTCGTGCAACGAATGTATTAGTACTAGACCCCTAAAGGAATCTATTTATAAATGTTTTCACCCAAGAGTCACACAACTTTCTCCCAAGATTTACACATAGCTTCCAATTAAATCCAATTAGAAAAAAAGATTGAAAGCAGTGTCAAAGTTTGCTAAAAATCTGCTAACATCTTTCGTGGCCAAATCTTATTAAAGCCTAAATGAACAGATCACATCTAGCAGTGTCGGTAAATGACCTCATAAGATTATTATGATTGGCCCTCGTGGTGATCACATGCTCGGGAACCGCACTGATCAGTTGCCGTTGGGAGCTTTAAAGTTGCCTTGTTCGGATTTCGATAACGACTCTTTCTTTGGACAGCATCGGTGGAGGCAACGATAAAATGGCTTAGTGGTGACGATGGTGAGGAGATTGAGGACGAACCAAAGCGATACAAGAAAGACCTCATCGATGAGACTACTGTCACGCTGCAAGTCATTGCATCCAAGGTTGAACCTGACCGCATTATCAAATGTCAAGCTGAGTCAGAGTCCGGAGAGACGACAAATACCGAGATCAAAATCAGGATCATCCGTAAGTTCTACCCTACTACAGGCAGCTCATAAGGGAGGACTAGCAGTAGTAGAGAAAGGGGAGCTTGCCCCATGGGCCTTTTTTGCACTTTTTACATTTTGCACTGCCTGCATCAACTGTACAGTGAATTACAGGCGATATACTGCAGTTGGGAAAAAAAAATTGAAAACTATTTTTTTGGCCCCTTTATAATACAACAGAAAGCCAACTCTCATTTTATTCATTGCTGTATCTGCTGATAGATCCTAATTTGGGTGCTTACATAGATTACAGAAGGAATACATTTTTCCGAGCTACCTACAGAGACCTAATGATATGGCAACCTACATATTTGTAAATGTATGTAACTGAGACCCCTGTTTTCTATCTACATGTGACTTAATGCTTCTACATATGACCTGAGACCTCTGTTATGTGGCCTGAGACCTCTACCTGTGATCTGAGGCTAATATTTTCTGTGATTTGAGACCACTGTTTCATTCTGCATGTGACCAGAGACCTCTAAATGTGACCTAAGACCTGTACATGTGACAAGATACCTCTGTGAGTGACCTGAGACCTCTACATGGGACCTGAGACCTCTAAGTGTGACCTGAGACCTCTATGTGGGACCTAAGACCTCTATGTGTGAGATGAGACCTCTACATGTGACCTGAGACTTCTATGAGTTAGCTAAGACCTCTATGAGTGAGCTGAGACCTCTACACGTGACCTGAGACCTCTCATGGGACCTGAGACCTCTATGTGTGAGATGAGACCTCTACATAGGACCTGAGACCTCTATGTGTGACCTGAGACCTCTATGGGGGACCTGAGACCTCTATGTGTGCGATGAGACCTCTACATGTGACCTGAGACTTCTATGAGTTAGCTGAGGCCTCTATTAGTGAGCTGAGACCTCTTTATGTGAGACCTCTCCATGGGACCTGAGACCTCTATGTCTGAGATGAGACCTCTACATATGATCTGAGAATTCTATGTGTGAAATGAGACCTCTACACATGACCTGAGACCTCTATGTGTGGGATGAGACCTCTACATGTGACCCGAGACCTCTATAAGTGAGCTGAGACCTCGATAAGTGAGCTAAGACCTCTATGTGTGAGATGAGACCTCTACATGTGACCTGAGACCTCAGTAAGTGAGCTGAGACCTTTACATGGGACCTGGGACCTCTGTGTGTGACAAGACACTTCTACACGTGATCCGAGACCTCTACGATTGAGCTGAGATCTCTATGTGTGATAAGAGGCCTCTACATGTGACCTGAGACATCTATGTGTGAGAGGAGACCTCTAAACATGACTTAGGACCTCTATGATTGAGCTGAGACCTCTACATGTGACCTGAGACGTCTATGTGTGAGATGAGACCTCTACAAGTGGCCAGAGACCTCTATGTGTGAGACGAGACTTCTACGTGTGGCCTGAGACCTCTATGTGTGAGACGAGACCTCTACATGTGGCCTGAGACCTCTATGTGTGAGACGAGACCTCTACATGTGGCCTGAGACCTCTATGTGTGAGATGAGACCTCTACATGTGACATGAGATATCTATGTGTGAGATGAGACCTCTACATGTGACCTGAGACCTCTACATGTGACCTGAGACTTCTATGTGTGAGAGGAGACCTCTACATATGACTTGGGACCTCTATGATTGAGCTGAGACCTCTACATGTGACATGAGACGTCTATGTGTGAGATGAGACCTCTACATGTGGCCAGAGACCTCTATGTGTGAGATGAGACCTCTACATGTGACATGAGATGTCTATATGTGAGATGAGACCTCTACATGTGACATGAGATGCCTATATGTGAGATGAGACCTCTACATGTGACATGAGATGTCTATATGAGAGATTAGACCTCTACATGTGACATGAGATGTCTATATGTGAGATGAAACCTCTACATGTGACATGAGATGTCTATATGTGAGATGAGACCTCTACATGTGACATGAGATGTCTATATGTGAGATGAGACCTCTACATGTGACATGATATGTCTATATGTGAGATGAGACCTCTACATGTGACATGAGACCTCTATGTGTGAGATGAGACCTCTACATGTGACATGAGATGTCTATATGTGAGATGAGACCTCTACATGTGACATGAGATGTCTATATGCGAGAAGAGACCTCTACATGTGACATGAGATGTCTATATGTGAGATGAGACCTCTACATGTGGTCTGAGAGCTCTATGTGTGAGATGAGACCTCTACATGTGACATGAGATGTCTATATGTGAGATGAGACCTCTACATGTGGCCTGAGACCTCTATGTGTGAGATGAGACCTCTACATGTGACATGAGATGTCTATATGTGAGATGAGACCTCTACATGTGACATGAGATGTCTATGTGTGAGATGAGACCTCTACATGTAACATGAGATGTCTATATGTGAGATGAGACCTCTACATGTGACATGAGATGTCTATATGGGAGATGAGACCTCTACATGTGGTCTGAGACCTCTATGTGTGAGATGAGACCTCTACATGTGACATGAGATGTCTATATGTGAGATGAGACCTCTACATGTGGCCTGAGACCTCTATGTGTGAGATGAGACCTCTACATGTGACATGAGATGTCTATATGTGAGATGAGACCTCTACATGTGACATGAGATGTCTATATGTGAGATGAGACCTCTACATGTGACATGAGATGCCTATATGTGAGATGAGACCTCTACATGTGGCCTGAGACCTCTGTGTATGAGATGAGACCTCTACATGTGACATGAGATGTCTATATGTGAGATGAGACCTCTACATGTGACATGAGATGTCTATATGTGAGATGAGACCTCTAAATGTGGCCTGAGACCTCTGTGTGTGAGATGAGACCTCTACATGTGACATGAGATGTCTATATGTGAGATGAGACCTCTACATGTGACATGAGATGTCTATGTGTGAGATGAGACCTCTATATGTGACATGAGATGTCTATATGTGAGATGAGACCTCTACATGTGGCCTGAGACCTCTGTGTATGAGATGAGACCTCTATGTGTGAGATGAGACTTCTATATTTGAGATGAGACCTCTATGTGTGAGATGAGACTTCTATATTTGAGATGAGACCTCTATGTGTGAGATGAGACCTCTATGTGTGAGATGAGACCTCTACATGTGACCTGAGACCTCTATGTGTGAGATGAGACCTCTATGTGTGAGATGAGACCTCTACGTGTGAGATGAGACCTCTATGTGTGAGATGAGACCTCTATGTGTGAGATGAGACCTCTATGTGTGAGATGAGACCTCTACATGTGGCCTGAGACCTCTATGTGTGAGATGAGACCTCTACATGTGACATGAGACCTTCATTTTCAACCCATATGTGACCTAAGGTATTCACTGCATGTGAACTGAGTCCTTAGCTTTTAATCTACATTTGACCTGAGACTTTTACGTGTGACCGCAAACTACTACATGTGACCTAAGGTTTCTTTTTTCAATATGCATGGGACTTGAGACCTTCGTTTCTAATCTACATGTGGTCTGAGACTTATATTTGCATTCTACATTGTCTGTAGATGTTACATTGATGTTGCTGACCCATATTTCACTCCTCTCATTGTATCTTTTATACAGAGAAACCAACTTTTGTGAAGGATGTGTCGGTTAACAAAGCATTTGTCGCAGACTCAATCGCTAAGCTGCCGTGCGCTGTGGAAGGCATCCCCACACCTCAGATCACCTGGTTCCGCAATGACGTGCCCGTCCCAATCTTACCAGGTCAGTCCGATATTCTGACAACTCAATGAAACTTTTCGTTTAAAGGGACATTCGCGGAAATACCGCATATTTACCTGCAGGGGGAGCGGTTTTTGTAACCGACTCTTCTCCTGATCATGTGACCACTGTGACAGCCAATTACAGTAGTCATGTGATCTGGCAGATCTTCTGGCTCCCCGTGACATCATAGCTAAGATAAAGGGATGCGGAAGCTGAGCAAGAAGTGTAATGCTTGTATCATCGACTCCATCTAGTGGCAGTGTTCATTTTGACATCAAATTTGGATTTAGTTTTAGTTACTTGACTAAAATTCCATTTTAGTTTTAGTCATATTTTAGTCATCTGAGTTGTTTTATTCTTAGTGGTATTTTAGTTGACTAAAATCCCCAGTGCATTTTAGTCAACTAAAACCGAATGGGTTTAGTTAAATTTGAATGCATTATTTCTTTAGAACTGCCAAACATTGTATATTCCTGGAGTAGAAATCTAATAACATGTTTATTATTTATGGTATTAAGGTTTTTGCACTACAAACACAGCTTTAGCCGTTGTGATATAAATTCAATTTCGTTTTAGTTATAGTCTTTTGAGTAAAATGCCATTTTAGTTTTAAGTCCTATTTTAGTCAACTGAAATAGTATTGAGTTAGTAGATGAAAATATTTTAGTCTACAAAATTAACACTTTCTAGTGACCAAAATGTAATATAGTTTTCTGAAAAAACTATAATTCATTTCGGCCACTAGATGGCGCTGATAATACAGGCATTAACCCCTTCTTGCCCAGCCTTGGCTTCCCTTTAACTGAGCCATTATGCCCCCAAGAGGGGCAGGAAGGTCTGCCGTTCACATTTTCTGGTTCAAGGGTCTAGTGACCAAAATGTAATATAGTTTTCTGAGAAAACTATAATGCATCTCGGCCACTAGATGGCGCTGATGATGCAAGCATACAAAATACAGGACATTTACATTCACTTACTTCTGACATTCGTGCAGTGAATGTTTTAAAATGAGACCCCTTAAGGATCTATTTGTAAATGTTTTCGCCCAAGATTTACACATTTTTTACAATTCAATCCAAATAGAAAAATGTGTTAATCTTATGTGAAAATTATCTGATATAAAGGGACCCTAAAGTCAAATTCAGATACTTATACTGATTGCTTACAAAAAAAAAAAAAAAGATTTATTAATGAATAATAATGATTTGTGCTTATTATATCTGCCTGGAGCTCGGCTTTACCAAGTGTGTGTCCACTCTGTATTAATTGCACAAGATCATTTTAAATTTTAAATTTAAATTTAAATTTTAAAATTTTAATTTAAATTTAAAATTTCAATTTTAAATTTAAAAATGGTGACTTTTTTGCTTAGGTCACCTTTCAGCGACCCTGGACGGGACCCTGACCATTGACAAGATCCAGCTGTCAGATGCCGGGATGTACTATTGTCAAGCTTACATCCGAGAACGCAATGAGATCGAGTACAAGAACGTCACCGTCACAGTGAACGGTAGGGCTCTGCCTTGTCCTGCGCCTACAGTTTGACGTTGTAATCCGTTTTTTCTGGCTTTAACCGTGACTTTCTCTTGTTCTCCCACAGCGGCTCCAATGGTCAGCTTTAAGGAATCCTTTCCCAAAATCACTTCCAAATCCAACGCCTCATTCACCTGCTCTGTGACCGGACACCCCAAGCCGGAGATCGTCTGGAAAAAGTAAACACCCTTCAAGTTCCCATGTATAGACGGGTGCTGAAAGGAGACATTCCAACACATTCCAACCTTTCAATGGCAACAAAATCATTTATTTTAATTTGTTGGGATAACACTGGTTTATTCCACTGTGGTGTATAATATAGGAACATGCAAGTCAATGCAGCAGAGGAGCTTACACTCTAATGTCCCCCCACAGTCACACACTATTATTATTATACATTTATATAGCTCTGACATATACCGCAGTGCTGTACAGAGATCACTGAGCCAGTCACATCAGTCTCTGTACCAGAGGAGCTTACACTCTAATGTCCCCTCCACCACAGTCACATCAGTCTCTGTACCAGAAAAGCTTACACTCTAATGTCCCCCCTCCCCACAGTCACATCAGTCTCTGTACCAGAGGAGCTTACACTCTATTGTCCCCCCCAGTCACACACTATTATTATTATACATTTATATAGCTCTGACATAAACCGCAGTGCTGTACAGAGATCACTGAGCCAATCACATCAGTCTCTGTACCAGAGGAGCTTACACTCTAATGTCCCCCCCACAGTCACATCAGTCTCTGTACCAGAGGAGCTTACACTCTAATGTCAAAGTGTAGTCACACACTATTATATATCGCAGACATATTCCACAGTGTTGTACACAGCGGTTTTATCCAAAGCTCATACGGTTACAGTAGAGATTTCTCACAGTATAGAAGATGATGTAGGCTTTGGTATTTTATAAGTAGACCCTTTAGTGAAGGTCCTAGCTGAAGTCTAGAGATGTCAGAAGAGAAGGCAGGGTGCCAAGGACAGGGCTCGCTCAAAACGGTTAACAGTCACAGTTGTGCCATGCAGTCATGGCACCGCGAGCCAAATAAATACCCGTATGTAACTTAAACCTCGGAATCAATTGGCTGTCTATGAAATGCCCATTAATTGGGTGCCCTGTGCATTAAGCTCTCTCCAACATTAACCGAGAATTAATTCTGTGGACATCTACCACTTGGTAAATCAGATTTCGGTTATGAGTGGTGGCTGCGTTGGGAGGCGTCCAATCCCACCGTGCGGAGAGAAGGTAAAAAGGCATCCATTCTGGGAAGAGATGCTTCATTTCCACACAGCCAACCTTTGCAATGTGTGGCCAACTCCCTCTTCATAGGACCCAGCAGTTCCCTCATCATAAGGCTAATGGCTCCATAAGACGGCCAACAGCTCCTTCTTCAAAGACGCCAATGGCACCTTCTTCATGGAGGCCAAGGGCCCCTTTTTCATGGGGGCCAGCGGCTCCTTTATATGAACAGCAGCTCCTTTTTCATGGAGCCAATATTTCCTTCTTTATGGGGGGCAGCAGCCCCTTCTTCAAGAGAGCCAGCAGCTCCTTCTTCAAAAGGACAGCAGCTTCTCCTTCATAAGGTCCAGCAGCTCCTTCTTCATAAGGGCAGCAGCTCCTTCTTCATAAGGGCAGCAGCTCCTTCTTCATAAGCTCCAGCAGCTCCTTCTTCATAAGGGCAGCAGCTCCTTCTTCATAGGGGTCAGCTGCTCCTT
>BLSH010036256.1:1048675-1059598 GCA_018402905.1 Glandirana rugosa
CGTCTCGTGTACACGGTTGTTGTTCCTAGTCCTCTTCTCACTACTCGAGTCGGACGACGAAGAGTAAGAGACAGGTTAGTGTCCAACCCCCGCCCCTTTACTGATTCGAAATGACTATCCGTCGATCCTCGGTTAGTCCACAGGACGTCTCGTGTACACGGTTGTTGTTCCTAGTCCTCTTCTCACTACTCGAGTCGGACGACAAATGGTAAGAGACAGGTTAGTGTCCAACCCCCGCCCCTTTAATGGTTCGAAATCACAATCCGTCGATCCTCGGTTAGTCCACAGGACGTCTCGTGTACACGGTTGTTTTTCCTATTTCCCCGCCCCCAACCTGTGATTGGACAGAGAATGGTAAACAGCAGGCTGAGCTCATCACTCTTCTCCTGATCCTTGTTGTTGGCACATGTGCTCTGCAGGACACCTGATTGGCTCCTAGCTGCCTATCAGTAAAGCTTAGTCATTTCCCCGCCCCCAACCTGTGATTGGACAGAGAATGAGAAGCAGCAGGCTGAGCTCATCACTCTTCTCCTGATCCTTGTTGTTGGCACATGTGCTCTGCAGGATATCTGATTGGCTCCTAGCTGACTAACGCTAAAGCCTGGTCACATCCCCGCCCCCAACTTGTGATTGGACAGAGAATGGTAAGCAGCAGGCTGAGCTCATCACTCTCCTCCTCATCTTTGTTGTTGGCACATGTGCTCTGCAGGACACCTGATTGGCTCCTAGCTGCCTAACACTAAAGCTTGGTCATTTCCCCGCCCCCAACCTGTGATTGGACAGAGAATGGTAAACAGCAGGCTGAGCTCATCACTCTTCTCCTGATCCTTGTTGTTGGCACATGTGCTCTGCAGGACACCTGATTGGCTCCTAGCTGCCTATCAGTGAAGCTTAGTCATTTCCCCGCCCCCAACCTGTGATTGGACAGAGAATGAGAAGCAGCGGACTGAGCTCATCACTCTTCTCCTGATCCTTGTTGTTGGCACATGTGCTCTGCAGGACACCTGATTGGCTTCTAGCTGCCTATCAGTAAAGCTTAGTCATTTCCCCGCCCCCAACCTGTGATTGGACAGAGAATGAGAAGCAGCAGGCTGAGCTCATCACTCTTCTCCTGATCCTTGTTGTTGGCACATGTGCTCTGCAGGATATCTGATTGGCTCCTAGCTGACTAACGCTAAAGCCTGGTCACATCCCCGCCCCCAACTTGTGATTGGACAGAGAATGGTAAGCAGCAGGCTGAGCTCATCACTCTCCTCCTCATCTTTGTTGTTGGCACATGTGCTCTGCAGGATATCTGATTGGCTCCTAGCTGCCTATCACTAAAGCTTCGTCATTTCCCCACCCCCAACCTGTGATTGGACAGAGAATGAGAAGCAGCAGGCTGAGCTCATCACTCTCCTCCTCATCTTTGTTGCTGGCACATGTGCTCTGTAGGACACCCGATTGGCTCCTAGCTGGCCATTAGTGCAGCTTAGTCACCTCCCTGACCCCGCCCCCGACCTGTGATTGGGCAGAGAAGCAGCAGGCTGAGCTCATCACTCTCCTCCTCATCTTTGTAGTTGGCACATGTGTAGTGCAGGATACCTGATTGGCTCCTGGCTGCCCCTCCCTCTTCCAGTCTAAACTCTTCTGTACAGCAGATTTTTAATGCATTAATTGGTGAATTTTATATTTGGTGTTCGGCCGGCATTCTGCTTATAATTCTTGGGGCCACAGCGTCCAAAAATAGCTTCTTTTTTTTTTTAGCTTTAGATTTTTTTGTTTTTATCAATTCCCCCTTATAGAGCTGTGGATTTCGTGTTCACAAATCTTTTATATAATATTATTCTGTGTATAATCGTTCTGTATCTAAATCCTGGACAAATTGCGTGGCCGCTATTTTGGCGAAATATTATTTGGACGTGCGGGGCGAGGGTTCCCATGTATTGAAAACATTTTTAGTTTTCGTTTCTAAGCGCCGGCCGCTGACGTCCTCCTTTTGTAAGGCGCCGCAGTGCCATGCGCTTTGTTTCACGGTGGTGGGCAAAATGGACACCAGGGGGGGTGGAATCCAGGACAAAAAAGGCAAAAGATTACTTTTAAAGGGCAAGAAAAAAAAACATTTTTTTTTCATCTTGGTTGAATGTGGAAGGGTTAGACTCTCAGGTTTTTAAAGCTGTCTGTGTCCCCACGGTGAAGATTTTTCCTCACATCCTGTCCCTGTGACACCATTCCCTCTTTATCTTTTCCCCAGTTGAAGAGATTTCCCCCACTTCCTGGATGACCACTAGAGGGAGCATTGCACATTTCTATGTATCAGATGGAGTAGCCAGAATGAGTGACAGCTTGCAAAATTAAAAGGTGAAAATATTTTGGATCTGTGGCTTAGTCAGTCAAGCACAGGCTGACAACCAGCATGCAGAGAAGAAAAATAATGCAATCTATTCTAGGCCAATAGGAATTTTTTTTTTAAATAAAGCGGTGCTTTACCACGAATGCACAGGCAGCCCCAGTGTGGAAGAGGTCTTAGTCAGTTATACACAGGCTGCCCGCAAGCATGCAGGCATGAAAAATAATGCAATCTATTTTAGACTAATAGGACTTTTTTGATCATATTACAGGGTATATAGTTGGCCACTAGAGGGAGCATGCACATTTCTCTGTGGCAAATACAGTAACAAGAATAAGTAATAGCAAGCAGAATTGAAATGTGGAAATATTCTAGACCTGTGGCTTAGTCAGTTATAGACAGACTGCCTGCAAGCATGCAGGCATGGAAACAATTTTGCAGGCTAATAGGAGTTTTTTCAATCATATTACCTTGTATATAGATAGCCACTAGAGGGAGCATTCACATTACTCCGTATTAAATACAGTAACCAGAATGAATGACAGCAAGCAGAATTTAACTGTGAAAATATTATAGATCTGTTGCTTAACTTAGTCAGTTATACACAGGCTTCCTGCAAGCATGTAAACATGAAAAAAATGCAATTAATTCTAGACCAATAGGATGTTTTTCACTCGTATCACCTTTTATATAGATGGCCATTGGAGGGACAATGGACATTTCTCTAGAACAAATGCAGTAGGCAGAATAAGTAGCAGCAAGCAGCATTTAAATGTGAAACTATTCTACAGGGTGGGCCATTTATATGGATACACGTTAATAAAATGGGAATGGTTGGTGATATTAACTTCCTGTTTGTGGCACATTAGTATATGTGAGGGGGGAAACTTTTCAAGATGGGTGGTGACCATGGCGGCCATTTTGAAGTCGGGCCATTTTGAATCCAACTTTTGTTTTTTCAATAGGAAGAGGGTCATGTGACACATCAAACTTATTGGGAATTTCACAAGAAAAACAATGGTGTGCTTGGTTTTAACGTAACTTTATTCTTTCATGAGTTATTTACAAGTTTCTGACCACTTATAAAATGTGTTCAATGTGCTGCCCATTGTGTTGGATTGTCAATGCAACCCTCTTCTCCCACTCTTCACACACTGATAGCAACACCGCAGGAGAAATGCTAGCACAGGCTTCCAGTATCCGTAGTTTCAGGTGCTGCACATCTCGTATCTTCACAGCATAGACAATTGCCTTCAGATGACCCCAAAGATAAAAGTCTAAGGGGGTCAGATCGGGAGACCTTGGGGGCCATTCAACTGGCCCAAGACGACCAATCCACTTTCCAGGAAACTGTTCATCTAGGAATGCTTGGACCTGACACCCATAGTGTGGTGGTGCACCATCTTGCTGGAACTATGATGTCGGTGATAGGGAATTGCTGGCCATCAAGTCGGCTTTGGAGGAATGGCAGTACCTCCTGGAAGGAGCAGCTCACCCAGTATTGGTTTTTACTGACCATAAAAACCATAAAAAACCATATGCTGTGAAGATACGAGATGTGCAGCACCTGAAACTACGGATACTGGAAGCTGTGCTAGCATTTCTCCTGCGGTGTTGCTATCAGTGTGTGAAGAGTGGGAGAAGAGGGTTGCATTGACAATCCAACAGAATGGGCAGCACATTGAACACATTTTATAAGTGGTCAGAAACATGTAAATAACTCATGAAAGAATAAAGTTACGTTAAAACCAAGCACACCATTGTGTTTCTTGTGAAATTCCCAATAAGTTTGATGTGTCACATGACCCTCTTCCTATTGAAAAAACAAAAGTTGGATTCAAAATGGCCGACTTCAAAATGGCCGCCATGGTCACCACCCATCTTGAAAAGTTTCCCCCCTCACATATACTAATGTGCCACAAACAGGAAGTTAATATCACCAACCATTCCCATTTTATTAAGGTGTATCCATATAAATGACCCACCCTGTAGATTTCCATGAGCGTTTCTAGCCAGTAGACTTTTTGCAGAACTTTACCCATACAGAGAGGTACAAATTCATATTCTTTATCAAAGAATATACACTATAATACCAAAAGTATTGGGACACCTGCCTTTACACGCACCTGAACTTTAGTGGCATCCCAGTCTTAGTCCATGGGGTTCAATATGGAAGAGGGTCATGTGACTCATCAAACTTATTGGGAATTTCACAAGAAAAACAATGGTGTGCTTGGTTTTAACGTAACTTTATTCTTTCATGAGTTATTTACAAGTTTCTGACCACTTATAAAATGTGTTCAATGTGCTGCCCATTGTGTTGGATTGTCAATGCAACCCTCTTCTCCCACTCTTCACACACTGATAGCAACACCGCAGGAGAAATGCTAGCACAGGCTTCCAGTATCCGTAGTTTCAGGTGCTGTACATCTCGTATCTTCACAGCATAGACAATTGCCTTCAGATGACCCCAAAGATAAAAGTCTAAGGGGGTCAGATCGGGATCCCATTTTATTAAGGTGTATCCATATAAATGGCCCACCCTGTAGATATGTGGCTTAGTCAGTTATACACAGGCTACCAGCAAGCAGGTTGGCATGAAAAATAATGCAATCTATTCTAGTGCAATAGGATGTTTTTCAATCATTTTAACTTGTACATATGTATATAGACCTGTGGCTTAGTCAGTTATACACAGGCTGCCAACAAGCGTGAAGGCGTGGAAAAAAATATGCAGGCTCTTATACTGTAGGAGTCTTTTTCAATCATATTACCTTGTATATAGATGGCCACTAGAGGGAGCATGCACATTACTCCCTATTAAATACAGTAACCACAATGAATGACAGCAAGCAGAATTTAAATGTCAAAATATTCTAGACCTGTTGCTTAGCCAGCTATACACAGGCTGCCCGCAAGCATGCCAGCATGAAAAATAATGCAATCTAATCTAGGCCAGTAGGATGTTTTTCAATCAAATTACCTTGTGTATATGTACTCTAGACCAATAGGACTTTTTTCACTTAAATTAGCTGGTATATAGATGGCCATTGGAGGGAGCAATGGGCATTGCTCTCTACCAAAGACAGTAAGCAGAATAAATAATAATAAGCAGAATCTAAATGTGAAACTATTCTAGACCTGTAGCTTAGTCAGTTATACACAGGCTGCCCGCAAGCAAGTCGGCATGAAAAACAATGCAATCTTTTCTAGGCCAAAATAACTTTTTTTTTTCCAGAAAGGAGAATAAGTAACAGTAAGCAAAATGTTAACCGAAACATATTCTGTAAATGTTACAATAATGTACCGAAAATAATTCAGTCTCAATTTAATTATTGCTGCCAGCATTCCAGTGATGGAGCGTCCCTTATCTAAAGGCTGCCATTGTGCCCGGTCTCAGACATTTTTGAGCTTCTGGACCCCCCAATGTTCCTCTTCTCACACACTGCAGTGTTTGTAGTGTCTTCGCAGCGCCAAGCCCTTTAAACGCCTCCTCCGTGGCCTCAGGACCCCGTGGCTGGGAAAGGCTGCTGATGGAACTCCAAGATACTAGAAGTATGTGGGGGGGATGGAACTTTTTTTAATTTCGGCAAGCCAATAAAATTTTCATTCTGCACAGCTGCTGAGAATCAGCCTCTTTCTTTCTGTAGAGCAATCTCCTCCAATACAAAAATAAACATACATACACATATTTGTCTTTATTTTTTTATTTTTTTTTTATCCCACGCCGTTTAAATTTGGATCCCAGTTTCGGTCCTCATTCCTCAGTTTAGTGATGAAGTGCAATGCAGTAAGAACGCATTCTGAGTTATTGCTGGGTAAACCACTTAAGGACCAGGCGTTTTCTGGCACTTTACGTTTGCAAGTAAAAATCAGTATTTTATAATAGAATATTATATTAGCAGAGACCCTAGAAAATAAAATGGACGGTTGTTGCAATTTTCAAATGTCACACGGACGCAGAGGTTTTTCAAATGTAATTTTTATAGAAAAAATGCACATGAATGAATTTAAACGCAAAAGTATAAAAGACGATGTAAGTAAATATCTAACATGTCATGCTTTAAAATGGCGCACGCTCGTGGAATGGCGACAAACTATGGTACTTAAAACACTTCATAGGCGACACTTTAAAAATGTTTTACAGGTTACCAGTTTTGAGTTACAGAGGAGGTCTCGTGCTAGAATTATTCCTCTGGCCCTAACGTTTGCGGCGATACCTCACATGTGTGGTGTGAACCCCGTTTACATATGTGGGTGTGACTTAAGCATGCGTTCGCCTTGGTAAAATTTAAAAGATGATGTTACGCCAAGTAAATAGATACCAAACAAGTCACGCTTTAAAATTGCGCACGCTATCCATAAGCAACACTTTAAAAACCTTTTTAGTTTCCACTTTAGATTTACAGAGGACGTCTGGTTTTAGAATTACTGCCCATGATCTGACATTTTTGGTAATGCCTGACATGTGTGGGACAATTGCTGTTTACGTGTGTAAGGGACCAATGCACGTGTTTGCCTTTGCATGTGAGTGCAGCAGGGATGGAGCCCTTTCATTTTTTTATTATTCTTAATTTTTTTTTTTTTTTTTTTTTTACACTGTTGCTTTACTTTTTTTTTCGATTACTTTTATGTAAACATTCCTGTGACAGTAATAGGCAGTGACAGGTCCTCTTTATGGAGAGATCTGGGGTCTATAATGAATGTAAACATCCCATGTGCCAGTAATAGGCAGTGACAGGTCCTCTTTATAGAGAGATCTGGGGTCTATAATGAATGTAAACATCCCTTGTGACAGTAATAGGCAGTGACAGGTCCTCTTTATAGAGAGATCTGGGGTCTATAATGAATGTAAACATCCCATGTGACAGTAATAAGCGGTGACAGGTCTTCTTTATAGAGAGATCTGGGGTCTATAATGAATGTAAACATCCCATGTGACAGTAATAGGAGGTGACAGGTCCTCTTTATGGGGAGATCTGGGGTCTATAATGAATGAAAAGATCCCATGTGACAGTATTAGGCAGTGACAGGTCCTCTTTATGGAGAGATCTGGGGTCTATAATGAATGTAAACATCCCATGTGACAGTATTAGGCAGTGACAGGTCCTCTTTATGGAGAGATCTTGGGTCTATAATGAATGAAAAGATCCCATGTGACAGTAGTAGGCTATGACAGGTCCTCTTTATGGAGAGATCTGGGGTCTATAAGACTGCAAATCCCTCCTCTGCCCTTGAAAGATATCAAAACACCAAGATTGGTGCCCGCATATAGGCCTTCATTCATTCACTCTCCCGCATGAGCGCATCTTAGACTTAGGTTGGCGTGGTGAACAGTAAGTGTTTATTATTCCACAATGGGTTCTTCTTCTCTGAAATGAAGTTGTCGTGTGGCGGGTTGGAGGAAAATAAGATTTTGTGAGATCTATAAAAGCAAATGGAATTTTCACTCGAATGTGAATTGTTTTTGGATCATTTGTTTTTTATTCAACATTAAAACACAATTGATCAATAATGTATAAATCAAATAAAATAAACAATTTAAAAGATGCATGCAATTAAAAATGTAATCAACATTACATTTTTATTGTATACATTTTTTAAATAGTTTATTTTATTTGAATTATATATATATTTTTTCTTACAATTACGATCCTGGGAGCATTATGGTTCAGTTAAAGAGACAGCACAGCAGTAGTCACCTCCTTTCAGACAGCCCGTCTCTCATTGAAACCTCAGATTGAGCCCTGCAGTGGAAGGAGGAGAGATGGGGAGGAGTCACTGCCTCATCCAGAGTTTTTTTTATATCAAAGGACTGAGGAGGGCCTGGGAAAATGTGAAAATGACACTATAGCTCCAACTGCTGGCTAGAAATAAATGCTACATACTACAGTATTTATATTACAACCTATTTCTAGAATTACTCTAAATAGTAGGGACAGGTATGCTTTGATAGTAGAGGCTCACTTTGATGTTGCCATAGTGTAGTGTATGGTAGAGATTTAAATCAGCAGTCTCTACAATCTCTCGGGGACTCTGTTGGTGAGATCTCTACATTTGGTGTCTGGGCTCCCACCATCCCTCTGCTGAGTTCTTAGGCTTTCACACCTGCTCTGCCCATTATGAGGGGTTCCCACCATCCATGTGCTGAGTTCCTGGGTCTGTACACCTGCTATGCCCATTATGAGGGGTTCCCACCATCCATGTGCTGAGTTCCTGGGTCTGTACACCTGCTGTGCCCATTGTGAGGGGTTCCCACCATCCCTGTGCTGAGTTCCCGGGTCTGTACACCCGCTGTGCCCATTATGAGAGGTTCTCACCATCCCTGTGCTTAGTTCCCAGGTCTGTACACCTGCTGTGCCCATTATGAGGGGTTCCCACCATCCCTGTGCTGAGTTTCTGGGTCTGTACACCTGCTGTGCCCATTATGAGGGGTTCTCACCATCCCTGTGCTGAGTTCCCGGGTCTGTACACCTGCTGTGCCCATTATGAGGGGTTCCCACCATCCCTGTGCTGAGTTCCCAGGTCTGTACACCCGCTGTGCCCATTATGAGGGATTCCCACCATCCCTGTGCTGAGTTCCCAGGTCTGTAAACCTGATGTGCCCATTATGAGGGGTTCTCACCATCCCTGTGCTGAGTTCCTGGGTCTATACACCTGCTGTGCCCATTATGAGGGGTTCCCACCATCCCTGTGCTGAGTTTCTGGGTCTGTACACCCGCTGTGCCCATTATGAGGGGCTCCCACCATCCCTGTGCTGAGTTTCTGGGTCTGTACACCTGCTGTGCCCATTATGAGGGGTTCCCACCATCCCTGTGTTGAGTTCCCGGGTCTGTACACCCGCTGTGCCCATTATGAGGGTTTCCCACCATCCCAGTGCTGAGTTCCGGGGTCTACAGACCTGCTGTGCCATTATGAGGGGTTCCCACCATCCCTGTGCTGAGTTCCCGGGTCTGTACACCTGTGGTGCCCATTATGAGTGGATTCCACCATCCCTGCACTGAGTACCCTGTTTAAAGGCGTTGTATTAACCGCTTTATGGTAAGCGCATACCCTGAGGGGGTCTTATCCCACGTGGTGCCGTGTGTTGGGGTGGATGGTGCACTTTTGAAATTTCTCAAGCAAATCCTTTATACCCAACCCTGCGTGAGCTGTCATTATTTGATACTCACCAGGGCTTTGAGTGTGAATTTGAAGCGCTGCTACAAATACTGAGACTTTTGGGTGTATTTGGAGAACTTTATGATTTGTATACATCTTTAGCAGCAGCTGATTTAAACATATGAACTTTGCATCCTAAAGCGCTGAGCAGAGTGCATGGGCGCCTTAACCTCTGGTTTTGTATTTTATAGGGAAAAAATACCCTTGAGGGCCAATTCACACCATGGAAACGCAGTCCGGATGCGTTCTGGATGCTTTTCTGCATGCGCGTTTTTGACACGTTTCCGGTCCGTTCCGGTGCGTTTTTAATGCAGTCCAGTGCAGTTTTTTCCCCCTTTTTTTCTTAGGACATGTGCGTTCCAGTGCATTTTTGGTGCATGTAGGTGCGTTCCAGTGCCTTTTTGGTGCGTTCCAGTGCGTTTTTGATGCGTTTTAGCGCGTTCCAGTACAGTTCAGTGCATGAAAAATGCAGCATGTTCTACTTTTTTTTTCTGGAGCTGACTGCACTGGTGTGTGAACTAAGTCATTGAAAGCCATATAACCTACTTTCCATGCATTTTTGATCCAGAAAAAAAACGCACTGGACTGCATGTGGTGTGAACTGGCCCTGAGAGACTGTACTGGAACGCGCTAAAACGCATCATAAACGCACTGGAACGCACCAAAACGCACTGGAACGCACCTACATGCACCAAAAATGCACTGGAACGCACATGTCCTAAGAAAAAAAGGGGGAAAAACTGCACTGGACTGCATCAAAAACGCACCGGAACGGACCGGAAACGTGTCAAAAACGCGCATGCAAAAAAGCATCCGGACAGCGTTTCCATGGTGTGAATTGGCCCTCAAGGGTAATTTTTTTCCCTATAAAATACAAAACCAGAGATTAAGGCGCCCACGCACTCTGCTCAGCGCTTTAGGATGCAAAGTTCATATGTTTAAATCAGCTGCTGCTAAAGATGTATACAAATCATAAAGTTCTCCAAATACACCCAAAAGTCTCAGTATTTGTAGCAGCGCTTCAAATTCACACTCAAAGCCCTGGTGAGTATCAAATAATGACAGCTCACGCAGGGTTGGGTATAAAGGATTTGCTTGAGAAATTTAAAATGTGCCCCATCCACCAACACACGGCACCACGTGGGATAAGACCCCCTCGGGGTATGCGCTTACCATAAAGCGGTTAGTACAACGCCTTTAAACACTCATTAATGGTGTTTTCCTTATTCAAGTGCTCGATCACCAATACTCCGGGTAATGGACGGGCAAAAAGGAGAAAAGCCTCACATGGTGTAATTCTGCAAGATTTATTATATCCACAATACCCCCCTTTCTAAAACCTACTCACATTTAGCAAGCATATAAACAGCAGTTAGGATAAAATGTTGGTATATCCAGGGCTGGTGCAAGGATTTTTGACACCCTAGGCGAAG
>BLSH010036256.1:1075797-1087168 GCA_018402905.1 Glandirana rugosa
TGTAAGAAGGGTGACTAGTGGTTACATTCCTTGTAAGAAGGGTGTTCCTTACATTGGTGATCAGTGGGAAGAATGTCATTACATTGGTGGTCAGAGGGAATAATGCTCCTTACATTGGTGGTCAGTGGGAAGAATGCTCCTTACATTGGTGGTCAGTGGGAAGAATGTCCTTACATTGGTGGTCAGAGGGAAGAATGTTCCTTACATTGGTGGTCAGAGGGAAGAATGTTCCTTATATTGGTGGTCAGAGGGAAGAATGTTCCTTACATTGGTGGTCAGTGGGAAGAATGTTCCTTACATTGGTGGTCAGTGGGAAGAATGTTCCTTACATTGGTGATCAGTGAGAAGAATGCTCCTTACATTGGTGGTCAGTGGGAAGAATGTCCTTACATTGGTGGTCAGTGGGAAGAATGTCCTTACATTGGTGATCAGTGGAAAGAATGTCCTTACATTGGTGGTCAGTGGGAAGAATGTCCTTACATTGGTGATCAGTGGGAAGAATGTTCCTTACATTGGTGATCAGTGGGAAGAATGTCCTTACATTGGTGGTCAGTGGGAAGAATTTCCTTACATTGGTGATCAGTGGGAAGAATGCTCCTTACATTGGTGATCAGTGGGAAGAAAGCTCCTTACATTGGTGGTCAGTGGGAAGAATGTTCCTTACATTGGTTATCAGTGGGAAGAATGCTCCTTACATTGGTGGTCAGTTAAAGGAAGAATGTTTCATACATTGGAGGTCAGTGGGAAGAATGCTCCTTACATTGGCACTCAGTTTTAAGAATGCTCCTTACACTGATGGTCAGTGGAGAAATGCCCCCTTACATTGGTGGTCAGTGGGAAAATGCCCTCATACATTGGTGGTCAGTTGAGAAATGCCCCCTTAAATTGGTGGTCACTGGAGAAATGCCCCCTTAAATTGGTGGTCAGTAGAGAAATGCCCTCTTACAGTGATGGTCAGTGGAGAAATGCAACCTTAAATTGGTGGTCAGTAGATAAATGCCCCCTTACATTGGTGGTCGTGGAGAAATGTCCCTTCACGCTGGTGGTCAATGGAAAAATGCCCCTTTACATTGGTCATCAGTGACGAAGGGCCACTTGCAATGGTGGTCAATGGAAAAATCCCCCCTTACATTGGTGTTCAGTGAATAAATGCCCCCTTGCGTTGGTGGTCAGTGGGGAATTTCCCCCTTACATTGGTGGTCAGTGGATAAAGGCCTCCTTACATTGGAGGTCAGTGTGGAAATGCCCCTTTACATTGATCATCAGTGGAGAAATTACCTCTTACATTGACGGTCAGTGAAAAAATGCCCCCTTGCGTTGGTGGTCAGTGGCGAAATGCTCCCCCACATTGGTGGTCAGTGGAGAAATACCCCCATACATTTGTGGACAGTGAAGAAACGCCCCTTTACATTGGTGGTCAATGGATAAATGCCCCCTTACATTGGTGGTCAGTGGATAAAGGACCCCTTACAAGACAGAAAATGTTCATTGCTGAAGGAACCCTAAAGTTCTGTACAATTCTGGCTAAGAAAGGCTGTTATAGAGTATAGTGTGCTCTTGTTTCATATATCAAGTAATCAGTCGCATAATTATAGATTACAGGGCCCTATTGCATAATAGTGATGGGGCCCCCCAGTGTCACATACCGAATAGAGGCTGAGCTGATGAGAGGGCTTCCCTTGCACCCCTTGACCAATACCCTCTGGATTTGGTGACAGGGTGAAGCATGATGCGGAGTGGCACGGGTACCTGTGGCAGGTCCTGGAGGTCAGATGACAGTCTGGATACTGCTTGGATGCTGTAGAAGCTCAGGCTGGAACTTGTGAGGAATGCTGGCGAAAAGATAGAGCAGAGGGATCGCAGATGATGGAATCAAAGCCGGAGCCAAAACAAGCCAAACAACCAGAGATAGCGAAGGCATGAGTAGGGTCAGGAGCCAGGTCAGTATCAGATGGGAAACAAAGTACAAAAACAGCAAGCAGTGGACAAAGTCAGGACACAAGCCAAGGTCAGCAACAGGAGATCAGGATAAAATAAAGTCAGGAGGCAAGCTGGGTCAAACACTGACTAACAGGATGCAGGCCTGACCAGGAGTCACAAGAGCTGACAACCACTCCGCAATTCTCCGTAGTTCTGCTGTGCTTTTGGCAGAACACCAAAAGCCTGCCGGGTGGGCACGTTAATTCAAACAAATGCACACGCCCATCATCGTGCATGTGTGGATGCTTGTGTAGTCTTGATTGGCCCACGAGCTGCCCTAAGTGCACGTGCAAAAACTTTGGGCATGTCCATGTTCCTTCCTGACATTAGACGTGCAAATTGAAAAAAAAAACGAATTTTGTTTAGTTAAATTCGTTAAATTCATTCAGTTTTGTTTATTCTCTTTCCAATTGGATTCAAATTTTCCAAATTCGACTGAATTCATAAAATTTTAATTGGCATTTTTTTCGATTCGAATGCGGCTGCTGAATTTTTCACATCTAAAAATTGCAGTATGTTTACATTTCATATTCATTTCCAAATTCGAATAGATTTGAAATTTCGTTATTTCGGACAAATTTTGTTCCGTTATTTCAGAGGATTCATTTACATTCGTTACTAGTGTGACATCACCGCCCATCATGCCCTGGGCGCAGATGCCACAAGGGGACGGGCCCTCCGGATGACGTCACTGGGGGGCCAGCCACGTCAAATGGCTATATAAGTATTGGCATGCGGCGGACCTAGCATTACAGTGGGAGGGAGCATCGAGAGAACATTGGAGGAAGACAGTGGAGAGAGGAGATCCGGCAGAGGGAGAAGACAGCGGAGAGAGGAGAAGAACCAGAGAGGGGAGAAGATACATTGGAGCTGTTTTAATAAAGGACTTAAAAACCTGTGTACTGTTTTTATTTGTTTTTGATACCTTTTTGGGTGAATGGGTAGGGGTACAATGTACCCCTTACCCATTCACATAGGGTGGGGGGGCTTTCTTAAAAGGGGCTTCCAGATTCCGATAAGCCACCCACCCGCAGACCCCCACAACCACCGGCCAGAGTTCAAAATAGGGTGGACTTGGGGCGCAGAGAATGAGCTTGCAGCCCACCCAGGTTTGTTACAATAGTGAATGAATATTCGCTATTCTAACACTGATCCTCCTCCCAGCCAATTAGGAAGTGGGTCTCAGACCCGTCACCTGATTGGGAGGGGAGGAGACCCACAGCCGCCGTGATGGAGGAAAGGAGACACAGGAGCCACTGCCCAACGCTCGCTGCTCGATGCCCGATGACTGCTGCTCAATGGCCGATCTCAGATGCCCTATGTCTGCCTAGATGGGGAGCCACCTCAGGAAGAGGTTCACCTCGAAACGTGTTAGCCATTGCCATCTGGAGACAGCCCCCTCGGTTGGGGAACGTACATGGAACAGACATTGATGATGGTGGTCTTTTGATATGCCTGTATTCAAGCCTATGTTTGTGAGTATGTTACTTACTGCTTTTAATCAGATGGGGAGCCACCCGAGGAAGAGGTTCACATTGAAACGCGTTAGCCATTGCCAGCTGGAGACAGCCCCCTCGGTTGGCGAATGTACATGGAACAGACATTGATGATGGTGGTCTTTTGATATGCCTGTATTCAAGCCTATGTTTGTGAGTATGTTACTTACTGTTTTTAATCAGATGGGGAGCCACCTGAGGAAGAGGTTCACCTTGAAACGCGTTAGCCATTGCCATCTGGTGACAGCCCCCTCGGTTGGGGACCGTACATGGAACAGACATTGATAATGGTGGTCTTTTGATATGCCTTTATTCAAGCCTATGTTTGTGAGTATGTTACTTACTATTTTTAATCAGATGGGAAGCCACCTGAGGAAGAGGTTCACCTTGAAACGCGTTAGCCATTGCCATCTGGAGACAGCCCCCTCGGTTGGGGACCGTACATGGAACAGACATTGATAATGGTGGTCTTTTGATGTGCCTGTATTCAAGCCTATGTTTGTGAGTATGTTACTTACTGTTTTTAATCAGATGGGGAGCCACCTGAGGAAGAGGTTCACCTTGAAACTCGTTAGCCATTGCCCTCTGGAGACAGCCCCCTCGGTTGGCGAATGTACATGGAACAGACATTGATGATGGTGGTCTTTTGACATGCCTGTATTCAAGCCTATGTTTGTGAGTATGTTACTTACTGTTTTTAATCAGATGGGGAGCCACCTGAGGAAGAGGTTCACCTTGAAACTCGTTAGCCATTGCCCTCTGGAGACAGCCCCCTCGGTTGGCGAATGTACATGGAACAGACATTGATGATGGTGGTCTTTTGACATGCCTGTATTCAAGCCTATGTTTGTGAGTATGTTACTTACTGTTTTTAATCAGATGGGGAGCCTCCTGAGGAAGAGGTTCACATTGAAACGCGTTAGCCATTGCCATCTGGAGACAGCCCCCTCGGTTGGGGAATGTACATGGAACAGACATTGATGATGGTGGTCTTTTGACATGCCTGTATTCAAGCCTATGTTTGTGAGTATGTTACTTACTGTTTTTAATCAGATGGGGAGCCTCCTGAGGAAGAGGTTCACCTCAAAACACGTTAGCCATTGCCATCTGGAGACAGCCCCCTCGGTTGGGGAACGTATATGGAACAGACATTGATGATGGTGGTATGTTACTTACTGTTTTTAATCATTACATTTTATGGAGGATAATGCACTGGGCCACGCGCCCCCTGTGTATTTTTTGTAATGGATAGAGGAGTCAGTGAACGGAGCTAGGCAAGCGTCCAATCAGAGGTGGAGCAGGATTCTGCTGAAAGAAGAGGATTCTGCCACGGATGACCCACAGAGCGCTGGTTTCCTCTCCTTTCATAGAAAGATAAGAACGTTCGGTGAGTGACATTTCATTTTAGGTGGAGGGTGTGCCCTCAGTAATGTGAAGAGAAGCTGGAAATGAAGACTGCATGTAAGAAAGGACTTAAATTTATGACACCGGAGGCTTCATTTATATATTTTTGGGAAAGCAAATTTCTTTTATTACGTTTACACTGGATACATTTAAAGGGGTTACATAGTCAGTCTGGTTGAAAAAAGACCATCTAGCTCAGGGATATGCAATTAACGGACCTCCAGACGTTGCAAAACTACAAGTCCCATCATGCCTCTGCCTCTGGGTGTCATGCTTGTGGCTGTCAGAGTCTTGCTATGCCTCATGGGATTTGTAGTTCTGCAACAGCTGGAGGTCCGCTAATTGCATATCCCTGATCTAGCTCAACCAATAAACCCAAAACCAAACATGTAATATATTGCAGCTCACCAATCCCTAGACGTGGCGGCTGCATTTGTTTTCTGATTTTTTTAGACTTTTTTTTTCCCCTCTGTGTTCTCCTGGTGAACTGTCCAGTAACACAGCTTCCTGTATTAGAGCGCCCCCTACTGTGGACGAAGGAGCACAGGGGAGCACCTTTTGGACAGCAGCATTGTCAGTCTGGGGTTTAGACGACAGATATTTGGTGGCTGAAAAGAATAAAATGGTACCAGGAGGTGCAACTGCAGCCATGATCGTGGTATTAACCGCTTGCCGTCAGGTCGTTTATATGCGTACAACATGTGGGGAGTAGTTAAACAAAATGTTTCCACGTATAAAATGCAACATTTAAACGTGCTGCTGCAGCTTCAGCTACAAAGCACGAAACCCCGTCCTGTATTCTGCAAAATATTCAGTAGCAGGCGCGCCACACCACGTAGTTTAACCACTTCAGCCCCGGAAGGATTTGCCCCCTTCCTGACCAGAACCCTTTTTGCGATTCGGCGCTGCGTCGCTTTAACTGACAATTGCGCAGTCGTGCGACGTTGTACCCAAACAAAATTTGTGTCCTTTTTTTCCCACAAATCAAATAGAGCTTTTTTTTGGTGGTATTTGATCACCTCTGCGTCATTTCTGATCGCCGCTATAAACAAAAGAAGAGCGACCATTTTGCAAAAAAACCCAAATTTCTTACTTTTTGCTAAAATACAAATTAAAAAAAAAATATAAAAAAACATTTTTTTTCACCGGTTTTGGCCGATTTATATTCTTCCTCATATTTGTGCTAAAAAAAAAATCGCAATCGGCGTTTATTGATTGGTTTGCGCAAAAGTGGCCGCGTTTACGGATGATGAGAATTCATTTCTGGGGTTTTTATTTTTTTTTATTTTTTACTAGTAATGGCGGCGATCTGCGATTTTTAGCGGTACTGCGATATTGCGGCGGACATGTCGGAACATTTTGACACTTTTTTGGGACCATTGGCATTTATACAGCGATCAGTGCTATAAAAATGCACTGATTACTGTGTAAATGCCATTGGCAGTGAAGTGGTTAACCTGCAGGGGGCGCTCTAAGGGTTAACTGTGTTCCCTCAGTGTGTTCTAACTGTCTTAGTGTTTGACTGGCAGGGGGAGGGGAGTGATCACAGCTTCCATGTAGAGGAAGGCTGTGATCACTCCCTTCCCCCTCTAACACAACGGAGGTCCGTGTTTACTTACACGGATCTCCGTTCTTTCACTCCGGGGGGGGGGGCATCGCGGGTGGCCAGCGGAGATCGAGTCCGCCGCACCCACTCCCTGGCCCTCCCCGGACACAGTGAGCGCGCGAGCGCGCCTCCGGCGGCGCGTGCGCGCTCACAGTGCGCAATCTGGTAGCCGCTGTCAGATGACGGCGGTTTGCCCAGGAGAGCCACCTTGTCGCCGTCAACCTGCGGTTGACAGTCGGCAACTGGTTAAATTAAATAGCGGGCGTGGCTTAAAGGGGAGTGGCTCGAGTCTCAGATGAATGAGGGATGGAGGAAAGAAGAAAGAAAGAGGGATGGAGAGACAGCAGGCCCAGACCCCCCAATCAAAAGCAATATATATATTCCATAGAGTTTAACAATCAGCAGATAAAGATACTTCAATCACCTGGTGTTAGCACTTCAATCATCAATGGTTGTTATGGTGTCAGGATGATTGAAGCGCATTATTTATATTATTACAATATAAAATGAAATCACTCAACTCACCATAATGCAGAATCAGTGGGAGCCCTGAGCGTGTCACCCAGCAGAGTCCCTCCTTACATCAGGTGTCCCCAGCAGAGTCCCTCCTTGCATCAGGAGTCACCAACAGAGTCCCTCCTTACATCATGTGTCCTGAGCAGAGTGCCTCCTTATAACAGGGTGTCCCCAGCAGAGTCACTCTTTCCATCAGGTGTCCCCAGCAGAGTGCCTTCTTCCATCAGGTGTCCCCAACAGTCAGAGTTCCTCCTTACATCAGGTGTCCCCAGCAGTCAGAGTGTCCCTTACATCAGGTGTCTCCAGCAGTCAGAGTGCCCCTTACATCAGGTGTCTCCAGCAGTCAGAGTGCCCCTTACATCAGATGTCCCCAGACGTAAGAGTGCCTCCTTACATCAGGTGTCCCCAGCGGTCAGAATGCCTCCTTATATCAGGTGTTCCCAGCAGTCAGAGTGCCCCGTACATCAGGTGTCCCCAGCGATCAGAGTGCCTCTTATATCAGGTGGCCCCAGCAGTCAAAAGTGCCTCCTTATATCAGGTTTCCACAGCGGTCAGAGTGCCTCCTCATATCAGGTGTTCCCAGCAGTCAGAGTGCCCCTTACATCAGGTGTCTCCAGTGGTCAGAGTGCCCCTTACATCAGGTGTCCCAGTGGTCAGAGTGCCTCCTTATATCAGGTGTCCCCAGAAGTAAGAGTGCCTCCTTACATCAGGTGTCCCCAGCGGTCAGAATGCCTCCTTATATCAGGTGTCCCCAGCAGTCAGAGTGCCCCGTACATCAGGTGTCCCCAGCGGTCAGAGTGCCCCTTATATCAGGTGGCCCCAGCAGTCAGAGTGCCTTCTTACATCAGGTGTCCCCAGCGGTCAGAATGCCTCTTTATATCAGGTGTCCCCAGCAGTCAAAGTGCCCCTTACATCAGGTGTCTCCAGCGGTTAGAGTGCCTCTTACATCAGGTGTCCCCAGTGGTCAGAGTGCCTCCTTATATCAGGTGTGCCCAGCAGTCAGAGTGCCCCGTACATCAGTGTCCCCAGCGGAGTCCCTCCTTCCATCAGGTGTCCCCAGCAAAGTGCATCCTGTCAACAGGTGTCTCAGCAGTCAGAGTGCCTCCTTACATCAGGTGTCCCCAGCAGTCAGAGTGCCTCCTTATATCAGGTGTACCAGCAGTCAGATTGCGTCCTTACATCAGGTGTCCCCAGCGCTCAGAGTGCCCTTTACATCAGGTGTCCCCAGTGCTCAGAGTGCCCCTTACATCAGGTTTCCCTAGCGGTCAGAGTGCCCTTTACATCAGGTGTCCTCAGCAGTCAGAGTGCCTCCTTATATCAGGTTTCCACAGCGGTCAGAGTGCCTCCTCATATCAGGTGTTCCCAGCAGTCAGAGTGCCCTTTACATCAGGTGTCTCCAGTGGTCAGAGTGCCCCTTACATCAGGTGTCCCAGCGGTCAGAGTGCCTCCTTATATCAGGTGTCCCCAGCAAAGGAAACTCATTTTGCAGTATTGCAAAATTTGGGAAGAGAGGAGTGGGACTTTAGTTGAAGCACATGAGGGATACACAATAGACTGATGGAGATGTTCACAGAAATTTAATTTGTGGATATAAATAGACTGATGCATATAGTCACAAACATTACATGATAAAATATCAGTCATAAACAACAGTACAAATTCATAACAATGGATACAAATGTGTTAAGCTCAGTACATTGCCCCCATCCATCAGGTGTTTAATATACAGACTGGTAAAAATATATACACAGACAGGTCTGCGTGGCCAAGGACCTCATTGTTCCTATTGAGGTTTGGTGTATAAAACGCGTAGAACGTTAAGCCCACGGCAGCTTTTAGCTCGACGTACGTTTCGTGGCTTGGAGCCACTCGTCAGGAGCAGGCTCGTGGTGTATCTAAAAAAATGAATATAGGATCAGCAATTGACAATGTAAAAACATTGGGGGTATGAATCCCTCCACAAACTGCGCATGCAACTCTCAACACTCGTATGATGGTGATGCACCGTCAGAGCCAAGGGCCCATCCAGGGCCATCAGGGCCGGGAGCTGTGGCAGGGGGCATGATGGCAGCAACCCAGGTGGATGAGAGCGTCCTGGTGATATGAAGACCCATGTTTGAAGTATGGGATGATTGTGTGCTGTGGGAGAGTTGGATTAAATGAACAACTGTTGAGTGGGTGTCTGCGTGGGAGATCAAAAGGAAAAGAAGCAAGTGGAGCTGAATCAAGGGAAGGGAGCTGAAGAGAAGACAAGATATGGAACAGAAACCTGTGAAGTGGAGAGGTGAATAAGATCCAAGAAACCAGATGAATGGAGGAGGGATAGAGAGGAAAAGGAGTGAAAGAAGGTGGGTAAGGGCTAGGGGGGAAAAAAAGATAGATGAAAGATAGATAGACCACCAGACCAATGGGTGATCAAATTAGAAAGTGACAGTAAAATAAATGTGAATGTTACCTATAAACGTGAGGCATGGTCATCCATGATAACACATGCATGCTGGTGTATTGTGTGCAGGACGCCAAGATCTACCAAGGGAGAAGCCTAAATAGGCGTCGCCAACCGCCCACCCACCAACGTCACGCACGCGGAAGCGAAGAGTCGGGCGGGGGGGGCGCCGAGCGGTGGACCACCCAGCGCACAGCATCCCACCCGCCCATAGCGTCCGCGAGCGTGTCCCCAGCAGTCAGAGTGCCCCTTACATCAGATGTCCCCAACGGTCAGAGTGCCTCCTTACATCAGGTGTCCCCAGCGGTCAGAGTGCCCTTTACATCAGGTGTCCCCAGCGATCAGAGTGCCCCTTACATCAGGTGTCCCCAGCGGTCAGAGTGCCCTTTACATCAGATGTCCCCAACGGTCAGAGTGCCTCCTTACATCAGGTGTCCCCAGCGGTCAGAGTGCCCTTTACATCAGATGTCCCCAACGGTCAGAGTGCCTCCTTACATCAGGTGTCCCCAGCGATCAGAGTGCCCCTTATATCAGGTGAGTCTCCCTCACCATTATAAAAGACCCTCTCTCGTGAAGCATGTTCACTCGCCGATGGAAAAAAACAAGAGCTTTCTTTTGGTGGTATTTGATCACCTCTGTGGTTTTTATTTTTTGCGCTATAAACAATATATATTCTTCCTCATATTTTTGGTAAAAAAAAAAAAAATTGCAATAGGCCTATATTGATTGGGTGGAGCAAAAGTTATGGCGTCCACAAAATACAGGATCGATTTATGCCATTTTTTTTTTTTTACTAGTAATGGCGGTGATCAGCAAAGGGTTAAGGGGCGATCAAGGGGTTAAATGTGTTCCCTGTGTGTGTTCTGACTTTGTGGGGGCTGGGCCGGCAGGGACATAACAGATCTTACTGTTCCTGATGACTGGGAACAGTAGATCACTGTCATGCCCCCTGACAGAACGGGGAACTGCTGTGTTTACATATCCCCGGTCTGCTTCTGTAGTAGGCGATCGCGGGTCGCCGGCGCACGCGCCCGCAAATCGCGCATGCGCAGTCAATGTGCAATGACGGGGATTTGCGCAGCCGAGCCAACCTGGTCGGCAAGTAGTTAAAGAAGCCCATCCTGCTTCTAACTAATACACTGTTTTACTTTCTCCATCAACTCATCCCCCACAGCTATTACCTTTTTGTATCACTTGACCCTCCCTCTTAGATTGTAAGCTCTAAGGATCAGGGCCCTCTGATTCCTATTGTACCTAATTCTATTGTAACTGTACTGTCTGCCTGTATTTTGCAAAGCACTGCGCAAGCTGTTGGCGCTATATAAATTCTGTATAATAATAATATATACATGGTTAGCACTTTCGCCTAGCAGCAAAAGGGTTGCTGGTTCGAATCCCAACCACGACGCTACCTGCCTGGAGTTTGCATGTTCTCCCTGTGCCTGCGTGGGTTTCCTCTGGGTACTCCGGTTTCCTCCCACACTCCAAAGACATGCTGGTAGGTTAATTAGATCCTCTATAAATTGGCCCTAGTATGTCTATGAATGTGAGTTTAGGGACCTTAGATTGTAAGCTCCTTGGGGGCAGGGACTGATGTGAATGTACAATGTATATGTAAAGCGCTGCGTAAATTGACGGCGCTATATAAGTACCTGAAATAAATCAATTCTGTGCTATTTTAAAGCCCCTTGATAAATTATTATTCCGTTTCACCTTAACAAATAACAGCCCAGCGCGATCGGAATCTCTCCACCTATGGGAGGCGAGAACCACGCTTCTCAGAAGTGTTTTTCTTCTTTATTGACGCTCGTATTTGGCTGATGATGATAATTAGAAATATGTGAACCGTTATTTTCCATCAGGCTGGTGGAATCTTGAGAACTTTTGTTCTGTATTTGGCGATAAGCGACACGATTTCTCATA
>BLSH010036256.1:1183699-1191199 GCA_018402905.1 Glandirana rugosa
GGGGACCTGCAGCGCGGCGAGGAAGTGATGTAAGGAAAGAATATACGAACTTAAGGCTACTGTTTCATCTCCTGTTTCTCTCCTCTGGTACAGAGACTGATGTGACTGTGGGGGAGGGGATATTAGAGTGTAAGCTCCTCTGGTACAGAGACTGATGTGATTGGCTCAGTGTTCTCTGTACAGCGGTTATGTCAGAGTTATATAAATGTATAATTATATATATATATTTTTTTGCCTCTTTCAGGCACGAGACGCCATCTACCTACAAAACGACACCGTTGCCGCGAAACATTCCCGCACGACCTACCGGCTGAATATCGCCTCGTCGGTGTTCGGCGTCATTCTATACATTGTTATCTTTGTCCTCTACTTTGTCATCGGAATTCAAGCATATAAGAAAGGAATGTAGTGAAGGAGCGGCGCGACGTCCAGGGGACGACAACTATAAGATATACGTATGAAGTATATAAAGATATATATATTCACGCTACGGAGAAGGAAACATATTCATACTACGCAGCTGAGGGGTTGAGGGGTTCGGTTGGGGGGGGGTCGGGGGGGGGGATGTAAATAAAACAAATTTAAAAGTTAAATTGTGCGTTTATTGTGATGAAACCAACTCAAGCTGATTTTATTGGGTGGCTCCGTCCAAATAGGTAAAGGCGCGGGTTTACCCGTCAAATCGTTTTATAAATGAAGGTGCTGGATATCAATAGACACAACTCCCCCCCATTTTGGTTACATGCAAACTCCATGCAGATGGTGTCAAAAAGGATCCTCAGGTATCAGTAAAAACAAACAAAAAAAAGCCATTTTTCTCTATCTAGCGCAGATCTTAATGCAGCATTCCCAACAAACCACACACAAGATAATGCCTGATATGTAAAAGACTAAAGGGATAAAGGGAAGCACAAGGATCCTATGCAATAAATCACAAAAAAGTTGAACCCACATGCATCCTAGAGAGAGATTGCCTTCATATATCACCTGCTCATCCAAAAATGAATAGACACAAAGACCTGGATTCTTGCTTGAAAATGATCCCTTGATCCACACTGAAGAAACCAGTAAGCAGGAGAAAGCTGCAATGCCGCCTCAGCTGCTTGGCCCCAACCCATTGAGTCTAGGGTATGGCCAACACACTAGCTAACAGCCAGACAGGAAGCCTGATATGGACCTCAGTAGACTTGAGAAAGGGGAACATGCCCCCGAAACACGTCATCTGGGCTACCTGTGAGAGGATGCACCTGCGTTGAAGAGCTTGCCTTTTCATTTGTGGCCACCTCTGTTAGATCCTGAACATCCTCCAGATGCGTCTTAGCCCCAGCTCATTGTGTCTAATAAACAGGGAATGGCCAATGCACTAGCTAGCTAACAGCCAGTGAGAAGCCTGATATGGACACCGGCAGACTTGAGAAAGGGGGACATGCCCCCAAAATGTGTCATCTGGGCTACCTGTGCATGAGTGCAACAACCTTGGAAAGCTTGCCATTTTATTTGTGGCCACCTGTGTTAGATCCTGAACATCCTCTGTATGCTGTTTAGCCTCAGCCCACTGAGTCTAATGAACAGGGAATGGCCAACGCATTTGCTGACAGCCAGACAGGAAGCCCGAGATGGACACCGTTAGACTTGAGAAAGGGGGGCATGCCTCCGAAACATGTCATCTGGGCTACCTGTGCGTGGATGCACCAGCCTTGGAGTGCTTGCCTTTTTATTTGTGGCCACCTGTGTTAGATCCTAAACATCCTTCAGATGCAGCTTAACCCCAGCCCATTGAGTCTAATGAACAGGAAATGGCCAATGCACTAGCCAACAGCCAGACAGGAAGCCAAATTCGGACCTTGGTAGACTTGAGAAAGGGGGACATGCCACTGAAAAAAATCATCTGGGCTACCTATGTATGGACCCATCAGCCTTGGAGTGCTTGCCTTTTTATTTGCGGCCACCTGTGTTAGATCCTGAACATCCTCTGGATGCTGCTTAGCCCCAGCCTATTGAGTCTAATGAACAGGAAACAGCCAACACACTAGCTAACAACCAGATGGGAAGCCCGATACGGACCTCAGTAGACTTAAGAAAGGGGGACATGCCTCCGAAACATGTAATCTGAGCTAGCTGTGCATGGGTGCATCAGCTTGCCTTTTTATTTGTGGCTACCTCTGTTAGACCCTGAACATCCTCTGGATGCTGCTTGCTTAGCCCCAGCCCATTGAGTCATATGAACAGGGAACGGCCAATGCACTAGCTAACAGCCAGACGGGAAGCCCAATATGGACCTTGGTAGACATGAGAAAGGGGGACATGTCCCCCGAAACACATCATCTGGGCTATCTGTGAGTGGATGCACCTGCCTTGAAGAGCTTTTAGATCCTGAACATCCTCTGGATGCTGCTTAGCCCCAGCCTATTGAGTCTAATAAACAGGAAACACCCAACACATTAGCTAACAACCAGATGGGAAGCCCGATATGGACCTCAGTAGACTTAAGAAAGGGGGACATGCCTCCGAAACGTGTCATCTGGGCTAGCTGTGCATGGGTGCATCAGCTTTTCTTTTTATTTGTGGCTACCTCTGTTAGATCCTGAACATCCTATGGATGCTGCTTAGCCCCAGCCCATTGAGTCATATGAACAGGGAATGGCCAATGTACTAGCTAACAGCCAGATGGGAAGCCCGATATGGACCTCGGTAGACTAGAGAAAGGGCGAGATGCCCCCGAAATGTGTCATCTGGACTACATGTACATGGATGTGCCTGCCTTGGAGAGCTTGCCTTTTCATTTGTGGCTGCCTATGTTAGATCACGAACATCCTCCTCCCCCAGCTTGTTGCATCTAATGAACAGAGTATGACCAATGCACTAGCTAACAGCCAGTTGGGTGTAGTGTGCATGCTCCATGTTACATGGGGGCAGGGGGAGCAATGCCAGAGTCCCACAGCTCACCATCGGCTGACTGGCTGCAGCATTGCTGGGGTGTAAAAGCCATCTATCAGCCGGCCAGCTGACAGACATTATGGAGACTGGAGCCAAGCGCAGCTATCACAGGCAATCACAGACAAAAAAGGCATGCTCTCCGAGGTAGCTGGATCCATACACAGGTAGCCCAGACAACGTGTTTCAGGGGCTTGTTCCCCTTACTCAAGTCTTACGGTGTCCATATTGGTCTTCCCACCTGACTGTTGCTAGTGCAATGGCTATTCCCTGTTTTTTAGGCTAATTGGGTTGGGGCCAAGAAGCCAAGGTTGCATTGCAGCTTTCTCCTGCTTACCACTTTCTTCAGCATGGATCTAGGAGTCATTTTCAAGCAAGAATCCAGATCTTCATGTCTATTCCTTTTGATATGCAGGCAATATATGAAGGCCTCATCTCCCTAGGTGGCATGTGAGTGCAACTTTTCTA
Organism: Glandirana rugosa; assembly: GCA_018402905.1. Lineage (NCBI taxonomy): Eukaryota > Metazoa > Chordata > Amphibia > Anura > Ranidae > Glandirana > Glandirana rugosa. Next base: position 1,187,102 of record BLSH010036256.1, read on the forward strand.
TTGTTCTTTTCTCATTTAATAAAGTGATTTACTGCAACAAATCCTAGCTCCCGCCCCACCTTTTGTCTTTTACCATTGCCAAGATATATGCTGACATCTAGTGGCAGTTTTGGGCTACTACAACTTGTTTACTGTGGGAATTGGTACTGCATCTCCCTCTGTCTTCCCCTGCTGTTTAGTGCTAGTTAGTTTAGTCTTAGCTTGTCTTTTGCTATTGCCATGATGTATGCTGACATCTACTGGCAGTTGTGGGCTACTACAACTTGTTTACTCATGTGAATTGGTAGCTTCCTCTGTCTTCCCCTGCTGTTTAGTGCTAGTAAGTTCAGTCCTAGCTAGACCATTCGTGTTTCTTTAATGTTCACCCAGTCAGTGTTAATTCGTTGCAGAGACAGGGCTTAGAAAAGTCATTGGGGGTTGATTTACTAAAACTGGAGAGTGCAAAATCTGGTGCAGCTCTGCATGGTAACCAATCTGTTTCTAACGTCAGCTTGTTCAATTAAAAGAGAAGTATAAGGTTTTTTCTTTTTCCAGAATTATACTTACCTAGGTGGATACAGCATCGGTCCAATGCTGCACCTGCCCCCTGCTGGCTCTAAGACTGAGAACCGAGCGATCAAACACCAACGATCGCTCAGTTCTCAGGGCTCCGTGGGCAGATAGCTGATGACTGTCAGTCTCCGGCTCCATGCTCTGCTCCCCCCCCCCCCTTCATTGGAGCACTGGGCTGTGGAGGGGTGGGAGCGGCCGGCTCAGGCTCTCAGCCTGAGCTTGGTGTCGACCCAGGCATGTGGGTGGATCCCAAATTCACTGTCACCATCTCTCCCCAGCCTGGACCTGCTCTGTGACTGGCATGAAGAAGGAATCAGTTGTTCTGCTTATGTCACTTCTGGGTCTAGCGTTCCACGCTGATCCCGGCAGTGCGGCTGATCATTTGGTGTTTCTACTGCTGCGGCTCCCCTCTGCTGGCCAGTCTGGGGCTCCCTGTTGCAGATAGACCACTTCTGGGACCTCCACCACTGGGACCACCCTGATGCCGGACCACCATCCCTACACATTGCCATGATGAGCTTTCTTTCATCTGATGTCTTGTAAGTGTTTTTAACCCTTTGGGCTATTGAAGCCTTTTTAATGCTGCACTTAGAGGCGCCTCTTTTTGTTTTGTTTTTATCCCTATCTGTGACATCAACCCGCTGTCAGCTGAAATGGGTCACAGGAGTGCAGAATAAACTGCACTCCTGTGATTCGCAGGAGAAGTACAGCCGAATGAGCTTTCCCTGTATTACTCCTTTAAGCTTTGACAATATAACCTGGAAGCTGATTGGTTTCTATGCAGAGCTGCACCAGATTTTGCACCCTCCAGTTTTAGTAAATCCCCCACATTGTCTTCTTACACTTCAAAAGACAAGGCTGGTGCAAGGATTTTTGACACCCTAGGCGAAACCTAATTTTGCCGCCCCCTTGACTCCACCCCCTTTCCCCGCCCAGCCTGATCAGCGCCAATGAATGGCAGCCTGATCGGCGCCAATCAAATGCAGCCATACCAGCGCCAATCAATACAGCCTCATCTGTGCCCATCAAATACAGCTTTACCTGTGCCCATCAAATACAGCCTCACGGGGGAGGGGGCAGAGGGGGGGTATTTGGCAGATCAGTCACTATTTCTATATACATTTACAAATGGCATGTGATAATACAATCTCATTATCTCAGTCAGACAGTGCCAGTTTTTACATGAATCAATGCAGTGCAGCCAGTGACAGATCAACAGTGGCCAGGCGCCCCTAGGCGGAAGTGCACCCTAGGCGGCCGCCTACTCCGCCTAATGGTAGAGCCGGCCCTGTCAAAAGACTTATTGAAGAGTTCAACTGCCTGTGGATGGTGCCAAGTCAGCAGGTGACCATAGAGCCTGGACAGACTGGGTCTAAGGTATGCCAATGCATAAAGAGGCATTTGAAACATAATGATGGGACAGGAAGTGAAGAGAAATCTCCCCAATGGGGAATAGATGGCAATTTAAGAAGAAAAAAATGGCTGGTTATAGCCGTCTTCTACTCCATCCAAAATGAAATTGCGAGTTGCACTTTAAAGCTTCCATGAGACTTTCCCACCCCAGAATCTCCGTCAGTCTCCGAGGATTATCATTTATTGTTCCTTATTTCGGAAATTTAATTATGGCAATCTCTCGGGAAGTCACTCCGAAATCAGTTGGACCCTCTGGAGTCGATTTCCTGTGTTTATCTCTAGTGAATTCCTGCAGGGCGGAGGGGTCAGGCAGGGCGAGGGCGCGGAGCGGCCGGTCAGGGTGGTGGGATGCCAAGTGGTGCAAAGCATTTCAGTCTCTCATCAGATTCTGTGGAATGTGTGGCGGGGGAGCTTTGCTAGTGGGAGCTGCGAATGTGGCGACCCAACATCTGCTCTACGCAGAACTCCTTCACTTCTGTTCAGGGTTGTTTTCATTTCAAAATTACTTTATTTGATTGTAGTTTCCATATCTGCCATGAGTTCAGCTTTAACCCTTTTATGGCCACTGCCGTATGCTGCACAGTGCATCCGGAAAGTATTCACAGCGCTTCACTTTTTCCACATTTTGTTATCTTACAGCCTTATTCCAAAATGGATTCAATTCATTATTTTCCTCGAAATTCTACAAACAATACCCTATAAAGACGACGTTAAGTTTGTTTGAAATCTTTGCAAGTTTATTAAAAATGAAAAAGAAAAAAAATCCCATGTACATAAGTATCACAGGCTCCTCCCATGTACATAAGTATCACAGGCTCCTCCCATGTACATAAGTATCACAGGCTCCTCCCATGTACATAAGTATCACAGGCTCCTCCCATGTACATAAGTATCACCCCTCCCATGTACATAAGTATCACAGACTCCTCCCATGTACATAAGGATCACAGACTCCTCCCATGTACACAAGTATCACAGACTCCTCCCATGTACATAAGTATCACAGACTCCTCCCATGTACATAAGCATCACAGGCTCCTCCCATGTACATAAGTATCACAGACTCCTCCCATGTACATAAGTATCACAGACTCCTCCCATGTACATAAGTATCACAGACTCCACCCATGTACATAAGGATCACAGGCTCCTCCCATGTACATAAGTATCACAGACTCCTCCCATGTACACAAGTATCACAGACTCCTCCCATGTACATACGTATCACAGACTCCTCCCATGTACATAAGTATCACAGACTCCTCCCATGTACATAAATATCACAGACTCCTCCCATGTACATAAATATCACAGACTCCTCCCATGTTCATAAGTATCACCTGTGATACTTATGTGAGGGAGGAGTCTCTGCTACTTATGAACAGGGGAGGAGCCTGTGATACTTATGTACATGGGAGGAGCCTGTGATACTTATGTACATAGGAGGAGCCTGTGATGCTTATGTACATGGGAGGAGCCTGTGATGCTTATGTACATGGGAGGAGCCTGTGATGCTTATGTACATGGGAGGAGCCTGTGATTCTTATGTACATGGGAGGAGCCTGTGATGCTTATGTACATGGGAGGAGCCTGTGATGCTTATGTACATAGGAGGAGCCTGTGATGCTTATGTACATGGGAGGAGCCTGTGATACTTATGTACATGGGAGGAGCCTGTGATACTTATGTACATGGGAGGAGCCTGTGATACTTATGTACATGGGAGGAGTCTGTGATACTTATGTACATGGGAGGAGTCTGTGATACTTGTGTACATGGGAGGAGTCTGTGATACTTGTGTATTCCTGTCCCATGTACATTATAGGGTGTCCCATGTACAGTATAGGATGTCCATGTACAGTATAGGGTGTCCCATGTACAGTATAGCGTGTCCCATGTACAGTATAGGATGTCCATGTACAGTATAGGGTGTCCCATGTACAGTATAGGGTGTCCCATGTACAGTATAGGGTATCCCATGTACAGTATAGGGTGTCCCATGTACAGTATAGTCCCATGTACAGTATAGGATGTCCTATGTACAGTATAGGATGTCCAATGTACAGTATAGGGTGTCCCATGTGCAGTATAGGATGTCCCATGTACAGTATAGGGTGTCCCATGTACAGTATA
>BLSH010036256.1:1221677-1233715 GCA_018402905.1 Glandirana rugosa
CCCGGACAGCAGCCCCCAACCTCACATGAAACCACAGTGCCCAGGGCAGCCGCCCCTCCTGCCCACCCCTTGTCCTGCCCTGGTACCGGGTATTCTTCTCTGCTCCCGGTGTGGGATCCACAGGGGGGAGGAGTAATATGATGGGTGGGGCCACGATTAAAGAGAACCTGTACCCTCCGATAGATTAAGAAATTTGAAGCCTTGAGATGGGTAAAGGGAGCGCCACCCCTCCTGGTTGGGTGTTTTGGGTTTGCATTCGTTCATCCAGCAGGGGAGGTGTTCCCGGCCACACCCACACATGGGACACCACTCCCACGTCTCCCAGCCTGCCCTGATCCCACAGATAGGCAGAGATCCGCACACAATGTCTGGACTGGGACACTCCCATCTCATGTATATGGAAAGGGGGGGGGGGGGGCCCTCGTAGATGGAATTAAAAAAAAAAAATATTAAATGTATCAATGAGCCAATAATCAATCAATAGGCAATTTAATCCTCATGTATTTGTTACACCTTGACTCTGAGCACAGGTATCAGCAGCTGCAGCACTCAGAGGTAAGTGGTCCTTCTATCCAAATTGACCAGGAAGGGGGAGAAGCACCTTTTAAAGGGTTTTCATTGGCCTATCACTAGAGGGCGCTGTTCTGTTTTATGCATTGATAAACCTCCTTTAGACCCAGCCTGCTGACTCAGCACCATCCACACGCAGCGTAACTCTTCAGTAAGACACGGAAGCTGAATCCGGCACAATGTTCCTTCAGCTTATTGCGGTACAGAGGATGTTTTTCGGGGCTTTTGAAATGTAAGAAGACCAGGCGGGTTGGTTTACTAAAGGGAAATAGACTGTGCACTTTGCATGCGCAGTTGCTGCAGAGCTTAGTCCAATCACATGCAGGCAAAAAAATGCACGTTCCCCCTTTTATTTTTTTTTTTTTTTTTTCCCTGCGTGAAGCTTTTTTACCACTTCCGACGGCGGTCACTTTGCCGTTGCATACCGTTGCTAATGTAGCAGATAGCTACCATAACCCCGTTGTTTTTTTTTTTCAGCTGGCGATTCTCTGTAAGATGAAAGTGGTCTCAGCGGCGGATTCGCCGCAAGATCACTTTTATCTAGGGCGGGAGAGGCGCCCCGCCACTTTCCCGTCATTTCCACCACTTACCGGACTCGCCGGTAGCAGCGGAGACGATTGGTTCTCCTCCCCCTCCCCCCCCCCCCCCCAGTTTCTGTGATTCGAGTGAGCATGGCAGGGCGGAAGCGACGTCACAAGTCACTTCCGCCCAATGCTTTTCTTTTTCTTTTTGAACTGTCATTTTTTTCAAATTTACTTATTTTTTTATTTTTTATTGCAAGTGTAAATATGAGATGTGAGGTCTTTTTGACCCCGGATCTCATATTTAAGAGGTCCTGTCATGCTTTTTTTCTATTACAAGGAATGTTTACAGTTTGTGTAATAGGAATAAAAGTGATCAATAAAAAAAAAAAAAAAGTGTAAAAATAAAACGTAAAAGAAAAATTTAAAGCGCCCCACCCCCGCGAGCTCGCGCGCAGAAGCAAACGCATAAGTAAGTCCCGCCCACATATGAAAACGGTGTTCAAACCACACATGCGAGGTATCGCCACGATCGTTGGAGCGAGAGCAATAATTCTAGTGCTAGACCTCCTCTGTAACTCAAAACTGCTAACCTGTAGAATTTTTTTTTTTTTTAAACATCGCCAATGGAGATTTTTAAGTTGCAAAGTTTTTCGCCATTCTGCGAGCGGACGCAATTTTTAAGCATGACATGTTAGCTATCATTTTACTCGGCGTAACATTATCTTTCACACTATGGAAAAAAATTGGCCTAACTTTACTGTTTTCTTATTTTTTAACTCAAAAAACTGAATTTTTTCCAAAAAAAAAACACTACGCAAATACAGTGTGACATAAAGTTTTTTGCAACAACCGCCATTTTATTCTCTAGGGCGTTAGAAAAAATATATATATATAATGTTTGGGGGTTCTAAGTAATTTTATAGCAAAAAAAAAAACTGGTTTTAACTCATAAACACCGAACTCCAAAAAAGAGGCTCGGTCTTAAAGTGGTTAAAGCTTTATTCTCTAAAATGACGTTTTTACCTCATTTACTAAGCTCAGGAGCAACTGCACAGTCTACTTCCCTTTAGTGAATCCACCCCTTTGTATTTAATAAGCCACAGCCTCTGAAAAACAAACACTGCCTGAGAGAACATGGAAGAAATGGTGAATGGATCTAGCAAGGGCTGGTTAGTTCAGTCCTAAATAGGAGGTGGGGGGGGGGGGGCAAGGGAAGATACAAAAATCACATTAGTAAACCAGTTGTTGTGATACAAAACTGCCACTAGATGTCAGCATACTACAAAAATTGAATTTTAATATTTTCGGCAGGCACAGCGCTCAGTGGAGGAGGAGGAGCAGCAGCACAGGAAGCAGCTGTGTCGGGAGATCCTGGAGCTGCGATCGGAGCTGCAGCGCTTGCAGGAACAGATCCAGAGTGCCGAGGAGGAGATCCTCAGCCAAGGTGAAATGGGACGAGTGCAGCGAAAATGTGTGTTTGATGCAAGAGATGGTCAGAGACTGCAGACTTGATACAGGAGATGGTCAGAGACTGCAGACATAGTTAGTCAAGTCCATCCAGTTCAACCAAAAAAAAAAAAAAAATGTACATACATATATATACACACATATACACATACAACCAAATAATCCCATATAGAATCCTTCACCCACAGTTGATCCAGAGGAAGGCAAAAAACCCCAGCAAAGCATGGATCCAATTTGCTATAACGGGGGAAAAAATTCCTTCCTGATCCCCCGAGAGGCAATCGGATTCTCCCTGGATCAACTTTACCTAAAGATGTTAGTACCCAGTTATATTATTTACATTAAAGAAAAAATCCGGGCCTTTTTTAAAGCAATCAACCGTGCTGCCCAAAACCACCTCTGGGGGGAGTCTATTCCACATTTTCACAGCTCTTACTGTGAAGAAACCTTTCCGTATTTGTAGATGAAATCTTTTTTCCTCTAGACGTAAAGAGTGCCCCCTTGTCCTCTGTGATGACCTTAAAGTAAATAGCTCAACACCAAGTTCACTATATGGACCACTTATATACTTGTACATGTTGATCATATCCCCCCTTAATCTCCTCTTCTCAAGAGAGAATAAATTCAGATCCTCTAATCTTTCCTCATAGCTGAGCTCCTCCATGCCTCTTATTAGTTTGGTTGCCCTTCTCTGCACTTTCTCCAGTTCCCCGATATCCTTTTTGAGAACTGGTGCCCAAAACTGAACTGCATATTCCAGATGAGGTCTCACTAATGATTTGTACAGGGGGGCGAAATGATGTCTCTATCTCTGGATTCCATACCTCTCTTAATACAAGAAAGGATTTTGCTTGCTTTGGAAACCGCAGCTTGGCATTGCATGCCATTATTAAGCTTATGATCTACCAGAACCCCCAAATCCTTCTCCACTATGGATTCCCCCAGTTGTACTCCCCCTAGTATGTACGATGCATGCACATTCTTAGCCCCTAAGTGCATAACTTTACATTTATCAACATTAAACCTCATTTGCCACATGGTTGCCCAATTAGACAGTGCATTGAGGTCGGATTGTAAGTTGGAGACATCCTGCAAGGAAGTTATTCCACTGCATAGCTTGGTGTCATCTGCAAACACTGAAATTGTACTTTTAATCCCAGACCCGATATCATTTATAAATATGTTGAAAAGCAAGGGTCCCAACACTGAACCTTGGGGTACACCACTGATAACCTTAGACCATTCAGAATAAGAATCATTAACCACTACTCTCTGAATTCGGTCTTTTAGCCAGTTTTCTATCCATTTACAAACCGATCTTTCCAAGCCTGTAGACTTTACCTTACACATTAGCCGTGTGTGGGGAACGGTGTCAAACGCTTTTGCAAAATCCAAGTATACCACGTCCACGGCCACCCCTCTGTCCAAGGTTTTACTTACATCCTCATGATACAGGAGATGGTCAGAGACTGCAGACTTGATACAAGAGATGGTCAGAGACTGCAGACTTGATACAAGAGATGGTCAGAGACTGCAGACTTGATACAAGAGATGGTCAGAGACTGCAGACTTGATACAAGAGATGGTGAGAGACTGCAGACTTGATACAAGAGATGGTCAGAGACTGCAGACTTGATACAAGAGATGGTCAGAGACAGCAGACATAAACTGCAGACATAATACAGGAGATGGTCAGAGATTGCAGACGTGATACAGGAGATGGTCAGAGACTGCAGACGTGATACAGGAGATGGTCAGAGACTGCAGACGTGATACAGGAGATGGTCACATATGGTGATATACCTCCATCCTATTCATCCCTGTGTTCTTCTAGCTGCCGGTCAGTGTTGTGGTCACTATGTACATTGTATCCCCACAGAATTGAACAGCGAGAAGTCGCAGGATTACCGCCGCCGCACTCTCCTGCTCCTGGCGTTCAGCAAGAAGACCGAGGAGGAGTGCGAGATGCTTCGGGAATGCATCACTCGTATACAGTACCGCTGCGAGCAGCTGCAGGACGTCAGCCGGTGTGTAGATGACCTCAAGGGTCCCATCCATTCACCGGGCAGAATGGATTGTGCGTTGGTTGTTGGTGAATGTCGGGTTTCTGTAACATTCTCATGTTTTCTTCCTACAGAATATCTCAGAGGGAGATTATATTTCCTTTGATGGAAGGCAACTCGGATAGCGGCACCTTACCGGAGCCTGAAGTGATGGTAGGTGACCTCTTCTGCCTGAACTTTGTCCTCAACATGCCATGATTAAAGTGAAACTCCAGGTTCACAATACCCCCCCCACCCCCCTCCCGAGGAATTGATGCCACAACTCCAGTGCTGCACCCCACACTCACAATTCACCTCTGTGCCAGGATGTGCCCTCACCTTAGATCCAGTTTATAAATACAGGCCAAGTGCACCTTCACCAGATCAAGGTCTCTTCCAATATTCGCTTATCCACTCCTTCAGTAACCAGGTATGCACCACATTAAGGGGTTTGCTTATAAAAACACACATTGGCATAACACAAATCGCTTTCAGCCTATGTGATGGCATCACCAGCCCCCAACCCATTGCGTCACTCATCACCTGACTTCATCAATGTAAAGGCGCCCATGAAGACCGGAAATTACACATTTATTCATCTGACTTGGACCAACGCGTTGCGTCAGTCCACCTGGCTTAGTCAATGTAAAGGAGCCGGTGAAGACAGGAAATTACACATTTATTCACCCAACTCCGTCCAACCCGTTGCGTCACTCATCACCTGGCTTTGCCAATTGTAAAAGAGCCATTGAAGACCGGAAATGACACATTTATTCACCCGACTCGGTCCAACGCGTTGCGTCACTCATTACCTGACTTTGTCAATTGTAAAGGAGCCCATGAAGACCGGAAATTACACATTTATTCATCTGACTTGGCCCAATGCGTTGCGTCAGTCCAACTGGCTTAGTCAATGTAAAAGAGCCCATGAAGACCGGGAATAACACATTTTATTTCCCGCGTTCTGGTAAAAATTGAAGACCTATAAAATCCCTGTTTCCGTTTGCAGAGGGACGTCCGGGACGTTTGCCAAGTGCGCTTGCAGTTTTTGCGCTCTCTTCGTGATGACTCCATCTCTTCTTTGTAAGTATTATGCCCCTGCCAGGAGGTTTAGCCGCCTTCTCTGCTTTTTATTTTCCATTTCCTTTGCGTCCGTATGACCTTTTTTATTCCACACAGGACCGGAGGGGAGGAGCTTCGTTATTTGGCGCACCAGCAGTGGATGAGCATGGCAGAGGTAAGCGAGGCGCACTTCGATTACATGGGACCATTATGCACACCTTTTTTTTTTTTTTTTTTTATTTCACTTTGAACAGAGTGGGGAATGTTAGAGCCTCTGACCGGTATTTATTGCCATCTATGTCCATATCGAGTCTGTATTTATATTGGCTTCTGATTGGGAGAAGAAGGGTCGGCCATGGGCCAGTTGGAATTTTATTTTGCACACACAGCTCTGTCAGTTGGATGCTGAATAGTATTAGCTTGGAACAGGAAGCGAGGAAATATGAAAAGACATTGAAGTATATACAAGGGGGTCTTCAAAAAGTTTCCACACTTGTTTTATATTCAATATAGAAACTTTTTGAAGAACCCTTGTAGTTTCAGTATTCGGTTATTTTAACATATCAAACATTTTCATGTTCCGTAGAAAGTCTGGAGCTCTCACCCTCCCAACCACATTGTCTCCTCCCTGGAGCACCTGGCTCTGGAGGCCACACTGGATATGAGGCGGCTACATTCCCAGGCTGTCGACAACTCCCAGACCTCCAGCAGCAGCATCTCTGAGACCACCGGTGACGGCCACGACAGCAGAGACGCCTTGGAGACTTCCAAACGGGCGAGGTGATTTCTCTATGAGAATCTTTTTTTGACATCTAAGAGAGTAAATAAGAACAAAGGGCTATCTATAACAAAAGGAGGAACTAGGATGAGTTTATTCTGTATTTGATACATGATATCTCCAAAAGGTAGATGGACGCTTGACCATCACATCTTTACGATCTTGTTTGACATCCCATTCCATCCATGGCCTTTTAATATGGAGTTGCCCTCAACCTCAAACCCACAATATGGAATTGGATTCCACTCTCCTCCACTCTTCTGGAAAGACTTCTCGCAATATATTGGAGGGTATCTATGGGAGTTTGTGGCCCTTTTGTAAGGTCAGGTATTGATGTTTGATGAGAAGACCTAGTTCACGTGTTGGACCTCACATTGGGCACCATGAAAAAAGACCTGATTTACCAGTTGGGCACCAAAAGATAAAAGAACTGGTTCACATGTTGGGTCTCATATTGGGCACCAAGAAAAAATACCTGGTTCATGTGTTGAGCCTCACGTTGGGCGCCAAGAAAAAAGACCTAGTTCACGTGTTAGATCTCACGTTGGGTGCCAGGACAAAAGACCTGGTTCACATGTTGGGCCTCACGAGAAAAAGACTTGGTTTGCGCATTGGGCGCCAAGAAAAAAAACCTGATTCATGTGTTGGGCGCCAAGAAAAAAGACGTGGCCTCCTCTTTGTAGCCATATCTCCTCCACTCTTCTGGAAAGACTTTCTACAAGACGTTGGAGGGTTCTTATGGGAATTTGTGCCCGTTTTTAAGGTCAGGTATTGATGTTTGAGAAGACCTAGTTCACATGTTGGGCCTTGCATTGGGCACCATGAAAAAAGACCTGGTTTACCAGTTGGGCACCAAGAAAATAGACATGGTTCACATGTTGGGCATCGTGTTGAGCCTCATGTTGGACGCCAACAAAAAAGACCTGGTTCACGTGTTGGATCTCACGTTGGGTGCCAAGAAAAAAGACCTGGTTCACATGCTGGATCTCACTTTGGGCAACAGGACAAAAGACTTGGCTCACGTGTTGGGCCTCACGAAAAAAGACGGATCACGCATTGGGCGCCAAGAAAAAAACCTGCTTCACGTGTTGGGCGCCAAGAAAAAAGACGTGGCTCACCCCCGGCATTCCAAATTATCCCAAAGGTGTTCAGGGCTTGATGCAAGACACTCTTTTATAGAGCTGGTCACAGTGGAACAGAAAAGGGTCTTCCCCAAACTGTTGCCACAAGATTCAACGATTCAGCTGTCTTCAATGTCTTATGTATGAAGTAGTATTACCAGAACTTTTCACTGGAGATACCGGAACTCTATCATTTAGAGGAGGGGAACACATTCTTTTGGCCATATCAGAAGGTGTGGTGGGTGGGTGTCTACAGACTTTTGGCCATATAGCTGAATGGGCATCATGATGCATTTTAAGCTAATTTATGGAACTTGCAGGCAGTTGTCTTTATCACTGAATTTGCTGGGTAAAATTTTCAGGTTGGTGATTGGCTTTCGGTTCTTTCCAGATCTTACTATGAGGGTGACCATCGCAACCCTACAGACGTCCTCCCATCCTTTAACAGTCTGATACAGGTATGTATGCTGCAAACATCTCTCGTCTGTTACAGGAAGTCGTTACTCTCTACATACTGATAGATCTGCTCTGTACACTTAGCAATATCTTAGAAAAATTGACGTCTAATGGGGAAAATTTGGGAGGAAAAGTAATTTTTATAGTGTATTTTACTGCAAATTGTTGTAAAATTTACCTGAATTTTTTTTCCATTATTTTATTACATCTCATGGAGTTTCCTCAATTTCTCCTGTAGTGCCCATTTGTTTATTCAGAAATGTGATTTGACTTCTCTTGGCCATTATTTAGGCAGTGTTAGCTGCACAGTGATGCACTTTTCCACTCAATCTTCTAGTATAGTAGAAGAATACGTGAGGGTGTATCCATAAAGATATCCCATAGCTGTTTGTCCATCGAAACGGCATGTAAATTTGTTTGTAACAAATTGAGCAACATTGAATGTTCTTGGGCTATATTCTGTGCAGACTGAGTGGGGGAAAATAATGTATAATGGCCACTAGGTGGAGCTGATGAGCTTTCTTATTTCCTATGGGGCTCAATGCCATCTAGTGGCCATAATGTGGTATCTTCCCTATTCACACTTTGTGTATTGGCTTCTTTTTAATACAAGGGCTCTTCAAAAAGATTTTCTTCTTCATCTTTCCCCCTTCTTCTTCTTCCTCCTCTCCCTCCTCCCTTCTTCCTCCTCCTCTCCCTCCTCCCTTCTTCTTCTTGACATGTAGCCTGAGAACATGTGAATTTGCCCCCTTCACACAGAATGAATTTACATGCAGATGACTTCATAATAATTTATTTGATAAATACACCAAAAAAAAAGGCAGCTTTGGCTGCATTAATCAGAATTTCCCTGCCACTGTCCCCTGCAGTAATTCCTTTTGGCCACTAGATGTCCACAATCTTCCATGTGCAATTGATGCCCAGTGGCATTCAATTCAGGAGACTGAAATCATACTGTGAGTTCAGGGTGTGGCTGACCCGCCCCCTGAGGGGGTGTCACCACTGTGCCCTACCCTCAGTGTGTGGGGTTGTCTACTGGTTGGGGAAGATTTGTAGAGGACCTTGCGGGTCATGTGACCGGCCTAAAGCCTTATATGTGGCAATATTAACTCATTACATTATGCAGGCGTGGCCAAAAACGCAAATATGTGGCCAAGATTTTATCTTGTGCAGAGAGATTGAAGGAACTGCAGACAACCACTAAAGTGCAATCCTTCAGAATTGTCTGTGTAATATGTTTATAGAAAATATGGAACAGCAAAAAAGTACTCATTTATCTGGTGTGAGAGCAGGATGGTGGGGTGGGTGCTAAAATTTCGGGCAAAGTGTTTAAATCCTAGTGGGGAATTTAGAAAAGACTTTCTGCTCCTCTCCTCCACCCTGACAGGGTCTCTTCTTTGTGTCCTCAGGAGGGCTGGGCCGAGTCCGTCAGGGTGATCTCAGAACTGCGCTCTGTTCAGCACCAGATGCAGGAAGCATCCGAACGCCTGGCGGGGAAGATACAGGAAGTGCATAAAACCCTGGCTGGGGACAGCGAGATCTCCCAGCTCAGCAGGTGGGGGACCCGAGATCGCCGTCTCTTCTTCTGGGGGGGCTGTTCATTAATTCACTTCAATCCTGTAGTGAAAAAAAATAGAAGATTTTATTTAAAAATGCCATTAGCACATTGATGAGAGTGTAGATGAGGAACCAGGAAAGGCAAAATGTAGGCAGAATTAACTTCTGTCTTTTTGGGATTTTTTTTTTTTTTTTTGGCTGCAGTACTTTCTGTAGACCATTAGGTGGTGCTAAAGCTGTTTTGTACTACAAGTAAGTATTTTATTTGTACAAGTGCGGCATCTGCAGGCTGTGGTTTGGTATTGCACCCTATAATTTAAACCAGGGTTCTGTGGAACCCTAGGGTTCCTCCCAGAGGTTGCTAGGGGTTCCTTGAGCAATGGTCAATTTCTACCTCTCAGATAAATTCCCAATGACACCATTGATCTTTTTAGCTATCTGTAAGGGGGGAATTCTTCCCAATGACCACAAGTGTAAGGGGCATTCTTCCCATTGACCACAAGTGTAAGGAGCATTCTTCCCATTGACCACAAGTGTAAGGAGCATTCTTCCCATTGACCATCACACTAATGTATCATGAGTTGTAGATTTTTAGCAGGGGTTCCCTGAGACCGGAGAATTATTTCAAGGGTTCCTCTGTGTTGAAAAGGTTGAGAAAGGCTGCTCTAAACCTTTTTAGCCTAAGTTTTTTTTCTTTGTCCCTCTCTCTCGCTCTCTCTCTCTCTCTATGGCTGTCAGGGCCGCATTCGATGCCGAGCTGCGCTCCGTGCTCCTGCGAGGATGTCGGGACGCTTTGCTGCAAGAATGCCGGGCGTTACAAGACAGCGCCGTGGAGCGGAAGCAGGAAGTCAAACTTCTCCAACAGCAACAGCAGAACATTCAGGACTCGTGCCTCCTGCTGGTCAGTGTGCTGCACTGCGGCTCCGCGCTCACGCTCCGCCTTCTCCCTCTGGCTCCTCCCCCTCCTCGGATCTCTGACTTGTTACTTTGTATTGCAGGACAAAAAACAAAAACAGATCCGAATCCTAATAAAGGGAAACGCCACGGCCAAGTCCCAGATTCGGCGCAGCTGCGCAGAGGTGAGGTCACGTCCCACATTGTAAGACACTTTAAAGGGACCAGTAAATATGTGTTTTTTTTTTTTTTTTTTTTTTTTTTTTTTAACATATGCATTTTGGGAGTTTAAATTTGACCTATAAGTTGTTTTTTTTAATATTTGTTAAATTATATTAATGTTCCCATAGAATATACTTCCAGTTTTAAAGCGGTGTTAAAGCAAAAATGTAATCTATTGCATTTTACCAATCCTTGGATGTGGTGGCTGCATTTTTAGTTTTTCTCTCTTTTTTTTTTTTTTGTTTTTTCCTTTCTATCTTTTTACTATTTTTTATATATAAACCTCTTCCTTTTTTTTTTTTTTTTTAAGTTTATATAACTCGAACGATCGAACACCGTTTTCATATGCGGGCGGGACTTAAGTATGCGTTCGCTTCTGCGCGTGAGCTCGGCGGGACGTGACTCTTTTTAAATTTTTTTTTTTTTTTTCTTATTTTACTAAAAAAAAAAACACTTTTTGATCACTTTTTATAACTATTACAGTCCGCTTCTGCATGCGAGCTTGGCAGGACGGGGCGCTTTTAAATTAATTTTTTTATTTTTGCACCGTCCTTTTAAAAAAAAAAAAAAAAAAAAATTTTGATCACTTTTATTCCTATTACAAGAAATGTAAACATTCCTTGTAATAGAAAAAAAGCATGACAGGTCCTCTTCAATATGAGAATTGGGGGAAATTCACATCTCATATTTACACTTAAATGCAAAAAAAAAGTCCCCTTTTAAGAGCTATGGGCGGAAGTGACTTGTGATGTCGCTTCCGCCAGTCAATGCTATGGAGCCAAGTGTGCGGCATCTTCTGCTCACTTGGCTTCTTGTGCATGGGGGGGATCGTCTCCGTCGCAACCGTCGGGTCCGGTAAGCGGCGGAGACGATGGAAAAGTGGCGGGAGGGGGGGGGGGGCACCTCTCCCGCCACTGATTATAAAGGTGATCTTGTGGCGAATCCGCCGCAGAGACCACTTTTTTTTTTTGTTTTTTATCAGACACAGAAACGGCCACTGAAGAAAAAAACGATATCGGGTTTATGGTAGCCCTCTTCTACCATAACGAGGGTATCCCACTTCAGAGGACCGCGGTGTGTGTGTATATACACGATCGGCGGAAGTGGTTAAGTTGCAACTTCCTTTTGTTGCAACTCCGCCATGGCTGAAACATTTGCGGGAATTTTTACGAACCCCCGCCGCAGCTTTGTGTACCCAGCTGATGGAAGCGGAGCTTCTTGAGAGCTCCTCAGCCCCTGCAGGTTGGCCACTTGGAGACCCAGCTTGGTTGGGCAGGGCATGCTGGGAGTTATTGTTCCCCCTGCTGTCCTGGGTGATGAGCGATTGGCAGTATTGTGGACCCGA
>BLSH010036256.1:1251160-1264428 GCA_018402905.1 Glandirana rugosa
GAGGGTGACTATGGTTACTACCCTGTGGTAAGGAGGGTGACTATGGTTACTACCCTGTGATAAGGATTGGTATCAGTGGGAGGAATAGTGCCCCATCATTGGTATCAGTGGGAGGAATAGTGCCCCATCATTGGTGTCAGTGGGAGGAATAGTGCCCCATCATTGGTGTCAGTGAGAAGAATGGTGCCCCATCATTGGTGTCAGTGGGAGGAATAGTGTCCCATCATTGGTGACAGTGGGAGGAATAGTGTCCCATCATTGGTATCAGTGGGAGGAATGGTGTCCCATCATTGGTATCAGTGGGAGGAATAGTGCCCCATTGTTAGTATCAGTGAGAGGAATGGTGCCCCATCCTTGGTGTCAGTGGGGGAAATGGTGCCCGTCATTGGTGTTAGTGGGGGGAATGGTGCCCCATCATTGCTGTCAGTGGGAGGAATAGTGTCCCATCATTGGTGTCAGTGGGTGGAATAGTGCCCCATCATTGGTATCATTGGGAGGAATAGTGTCCCATCATTGGTATCAATGGGAGGAATAGTGCCCCATCATTGGTGTCAGTGGGGGGAACGGTGCCCCATCATTGGTGTCGGTGCGGGGAACGGTGCCCCATCATTGGTGTCAGTGGGAGGAATAGTGCCCCATCATTGGTGTCAGTGGGAGGCATAGTGCTCCATCATTGGTGTCAGTGGGAGGAATAGTGCCCCATCATTGGTGTCAGTGGGGGGAATAGTGCCCCATCATTGGTATCAGTGGGAGGAATCAGAATCTAGTCGAAAATCGTTTTGTTCCAGAGTCCCAATTTACGATCTGCAAAATTAAAAGTGGAAGATGAACACGGATGTTGGACTGCCTGCGATGATCTTCTCCTGACATCGGTAACCCAACTGTTGCAGTTTCTCTGAATGAATCCGACCCCGCCGAGTGTTTCATATCAAGGGCTGGAAATGTCTTCCTCTCGTAACAGAAATTCACAAAGTCATCTCTAGGCTAGAAATAAAATCCTCCGTTTGGTGCATCTCGTTGGCAGGAAAGTCGCCACCGAGGTTCTCGCCTGGATCACCATGAGCGATGCTTTGTTCTATTCTTAGCAGAAGAAAAATCAAATTGGGCTTGAAATTGTTCTCCGAGCCTGCAGGGGGCAGTGTTGTCTTTTCCCGCACCTTTACCATTCATTTTATTTAATGTTTTTACTTTTTTTTTAAACCTTTTCTAATATTTTTAGGTTGCTTGTATAAATCCTTTTAAACCACCAAATAATTATGCGCTCGGTGCTAAAGGGCAATGCTGCACATTATGTCCCGGATACAGGAAAAAACAAAATGATAAAAAAAGAGTGGGCAAAACCTCCAACCATAAAAATTACAATGAAAACAAACATTAAAGTGATGCAAATAACCTCAACAATATAGTGGAAAATTAAAACCAAATACAATATAACCTTGCACATAGATATATGGACAGGGCTGCTGATAGATATCGCGGGTCCAATACAGACTACCTGCCATTGGCTGACTTTGACAGCTGCGGGAGCCAATGGCACCGCAATTTTTAGTACAATATAGCTTTAATATTTTCTTGGGGGGGGGGGCTATATTTTACTAAAAATTGTGGTGCCATTGGCTCCCACGGCTGTCAATCAATGTCAGCCAATCAGGGCACAGAGGGGTCGGGTCTGAATGGACACACGGAGCTGTGACTCGGCTCGGGTGCCCCCATAGGAAGCTGCTGGCTGTGGGGGGCACTCACCAGAGCAAGGGGCCAGGAGAGCCGAAGAAGAACCCGAGAAGAGGAGGATCTGGGCTGCTCTGTGCAAAACCAACTGCACAGAGGAGGTGAGTATAACAGGTTTGTTATTTAAAAAAAAAAACTAGACTTTACTATCACTTTAAATGCCAGGTATTGGTAGTTGTGGCAGTGTGGGCAGTGCCAAGTCTTGCTGGAATATTTCCTGGTAAAGGGTTCTGTGCTGACTTTGGATTTGCTAAAACACAGTGGACCAACGCTGGCACGGCTCCCCAAATCATCACTGACCATGGAAAATGTTGCATTTCAGATGGAAATCGCTGTCCCAGAGTCTGGAGGAGGAGTGGAGAGGCACAGAATCCAAGTTGCATGAGGTCCAGTGTGAGGTTTCCACGGTCAGTGATGATTTGGGGAGCCGTGCCATCTGCTGGTCCACTGAGTTTTATCAAATCCAAAGTCAGCGCAGCCCTCGCTCATCCATGTCTTTGTGGACCTTGCTTTCAGGGTTGCCAACCGCCAGTAAATTTACTGACAGTTTGTAAAAATCAGTGATTTTTACAATGGTCTATAAATATCAGGGTCTGATCATTTGTCATGCTGTGCTGACTTTTTAAGTGTAAACCGGGCAAACTACTTGATATGGGTATTGTCAGTGTTTCTATGTTGTGTTCTGTTATTTTTCAGGTTGCCAGTAAAAAATGTGCTCTGCCAGTAAATTTCCCATGTTTTGCCAGTAAAAAAACGCTGCGGAAGGTTGGCAACCCTGCTTGCTTTGTGCCGTGGTGCACAGCCATGTTGGAACAGGAAGGGACCATCCCCAAACTCTTCCCACAAAGTTGGGAGCATGAAATTGTCCAAAATGTCTTGGTTTGCTGACGCCTTAAGAGTTCCCTTCACTGGAACTAAGGGGCCAAGCCCAACCCCTGAAAAACAACCGCACACCATAATCCCCCCTCCACCAAATTATTTGGACCATAGCACAAAGCAAGGTCCATAAAGACATGGATGAGCGAGTTTGGGGTGGAGGAACATGACTGGCCTGCACAGAGTCCTGACCTCAACCCGATAGAACACCTTTGGGATGAATTGGAGTGGAGACTGCAAGCCAGGCCTTCTCATCCAACATCAGTGCCTGACCTCACAAATGCTCTTCTGGAAGAACGGTCAAACATTCCCATAGACACTCCTAAACCTTGTGGGCAGCCTTCCCAGAAGAGTTGAAGCTGTTATAGCTGCAAAGGGTGGGCCAACTCCATATTGAACCCTGCGGACTAAGACCTGATTGACACCTCGGCATTTTTAGTGCTTTTTGCATTTTGCAGCCCATATAACATGGATTTCTATGGAATACGTTCTGTAGTGCAAAACTGCAATATGCAAGAAGCACTAAAAATGCAGAGTTGTGAATCAGGCCTAAGGCTCGAGTCACATCAATGCATTTTGCTTTTCTACATTTTTTTACCGCGGTTTTGATGCATTTTTACCGCGTTTTGCTTTTTTTTTTTTTTTTTTGGGGGGGGGGGGGGTTTGTTGCTAGGCAAATTTTAAACGCAAATTGCGGTAAAAATGCAGCACTTGCGTTTTTCTTGCATGCCCATTGAAGTCTATTACATGCAAAACGCTGCTTTTTGCAGGGGAAAAAAAGTCCCCAATCCTTTCCAGAAACGCAGAGGCACAAAAATGCATTGATGTGAACGCGTTCCATAACAACCCATGTTAAAAAAATTTCCCTGCATCTCTGCAAAATGCATCAAAAAACGCATTCGTGTGAATCAAGCCTAAGACTGGGATGCCATTAAAGTTCATGTGCGTGTAAAGGCGTCCCAATACTTTTGGAAATATAGTGTATATAAAGTCATAGTCATGTTCTTTAACCACTTGCCGACCGCCCCCCGTGGCGTGACAGCGGCAAAGTGGTTCGTTATCGCGAAACTCCGTCACCTGATGGCAGCTGCGATAACAAGTGTGTGCGCGCGCTCA
The DNA here is from genome assembly GCA_018402905.1 of Glandirana rugosa. Lineage (NCBI taxonomy): Eukaryota > Metazoa > Chordata > Amphibia > Anura > Ranidae > Glandirana > Glandirana rugosa. The sequence continues at coordinate 1,254,881 of BLSH010036256.1, forward strand.
CTGTGGTTTGGGGGACAGGGAGCGGGTAGGGCGGACTCTATCTCCGCCGGCTACCCGCGATGCCCCCCGCAGTGAGAGAACGGAGGTCGGTGTATGTAAACACGGATCTCCGTTCTGTTAGAGGGTGAAGGGCGATGATCACAGGCTTCCTGTATATGGAAGCCATGATCACTCCCCTCCCCCTGCCAGCCCAGCCCCCATACAGTTAAAACACTGAGGGAACACATAGAGCGCCCCCTCCAGGTTAACCCCTTCACTGCCAATGGCATTTATACAGTAATCAGTGCATTTTCATAGCACTGATCGCTGTATAAATGCCAGTGGTCCCAAAAAAGTGTCAAAATGCTCCGACATGTCCGCCGCAATATCGCAGTACCGCTAAAAATCGCTGCCATTACTAGTAAGATATATATAAAAAAAAAACCCAGAAATTAATTCTCATCATTCGTAAACGCGACAACTTTTCGGCAAACCAATCAATAAACGGCGATTGCGATTTTTTTTTTTTTTTTTTACCAAAAATATGAGGAAGAATATAAATCGGCCAAAACCGATGAAAAAAATGTTTTTTTTTTTTATTTGTATTTTAGCAAAAAGTAAGAAATGGGGTTTTTTTGCAAAATTTTTGCTCTTTTTTTGTTTATAGCGGCGATCAGAAATGACGCAGAGGGGATCAAATACCACCAAAAGAAAGCTCTGTTTGTGGGGAAAAAAGGACGCACATTTAGTTTGGGTACAACGCCGCACGACCGCGCAATTGTCAGTTAAAGCGACGCAGCGCCGAATCGCAAAAAGGGCTCCGGTCCTAACATGGGAAATCCTTCCGGGGCTGAAGGGGTTAATATTATCAATATATATTTTTTTCAAGCCGTAGTCCCCCTATATAATCTATGTATATAGAGTGTATATATATATTTATTTTTTTATACGCGGTTATAAATACAATATACAACGTCTCGATTTTGCTCTCAGATAACGTTACCTTCTATCCTTGTGAATTTTATTTTAGAACATTTACATAAATAAAACAGTTTTATGCCTAACCGTCTTTTAAGGCCCCGCCGCTTTCATGTCGGCGCCCCCCATAAGCAGCGTAGATGTATGAGATATGGGCGCACGTAGCGGTAGAGATCGGGGTGGCTCGACGCCTCCGCCGTAGCAGAAACGTCTTTCTGAGAAAGGCAGACAGGAAGCCGCAACCAAAATCTCTCTAACATCTCCTGCTGAGCTGACTTTTTATTTTAAGAGCCGGCTTATCCTCTGCACACAGAAGATCGCTTACAGGGGTCGCCAGTCGTTCTGATGGGAGGCTCTGCCATCTGCAGATCTCCTCTGTCTCTCCTGGAATCAGATCTGACCCCCGGCCTTGCGCAGGCTCCTCTCCTGGACCACTGCTAAAAGTGACTGTAAAGGCGGAAGGTGCATTCTATTCATTAAATAAATAAAAAAAAACCCTCCTGGGTGCACCTGAGCCCCATCTCCATCCAGCGATGTTGCGTGAGAGCTGTCCGGGACTCTCCCTCTTGATTGGCTTCAGCTGCTGTCAGTCAAAGTCAGCGAGCCAATGAGTGGAGAGAGGGGGCGGGGCCGCGGCTCAATGTCTGAATGGGGGCAGGAGGGGCTAGGAGCGCCGACGGGGGGGGGGGCCTGAGAAGAGGAGGATCGGGGTTGCTCTGTGCAAAACCAGCTGCACAGAGCAAATAAGTATCACACGCGGTGTTAATTTTGGCAGCAAATTTCGATTTTGTTTTAGGGCCAGTTCACACCACATGCAGTCCACTACGTTTTTATTCTGCATCAAAAACGCATGGAAAGTAGGTTATATGGTTTCCAATGGCATAGTTCACACCAGTGCGTTCCAGCTCCAGAAAAAAAAAGTAGAACATGCTGCATTTTTCATGCACTGAACTGTACTGGAACGCGGTAAAACGCATCAAAAGCGCACCGGAACGCACCTACATGCACCAAAAACGCACTGGAATGCACATGTCCTAAGAAAAAAGGGGGGAAAAACTGCACTGGACTGCATCAAAAGCGGACCGGAAACGCGTCAAAAACGCGCATGCAGAAAAGCATCCAGACTGCGTTTCTATGGTGTGAACTGGCCCTAAGTCTTATTCTTAGGACTAAAATGCCATTTTAGTTTTAGTCCCATTTGAGTCTTCTGCAATTGTTTTAGTTTTAGTCGTATTTTAGTCGACTAAATCTCCAGGGCATTTTAGCCGACTAAAATGTCCTATATTTTAGTCGTCTAAAATCGAATGGGTGCGGTTAAATTGTAGGGCCTCATACACACGGGCGTATGAGCAAAACGTCGGGACTGACGTCAGGCAAAAATCGGCGTTTTGCATCGGCGTTAATGAGCGCCGGCGTCAAGAGGTGTTTTTTTAAAAAAACAGCATTCCTCTGCTATTTTTTAACCTGAAAACGGCAGTTAACGTTGGTATGGCACTAATGCGCATTAGCAAGCGTTTTGCTGGCTTGGCAACAAAAACGCTACAGCCTCGAAACGCGCTGGCTGTGGGTTGTACTTTCAGCTCGCCGATGCCCTCTACAGCTCAAAAACGTCGGCATTTTTATGGGGCCATTGAATAACATGGAGAGCTGAAAAAAAAACGCTAAAAGACGCGGCGCTTAAAAAAAACGCCCATGTGTATGAGCCCTATAGCATTATTTATGCATTTCTCTACAATTTCCAAACTCATTATATACTGCTGGAGTGAAAAATCGAATATGTTATTATTTATGGTATTGAGGTCTGAACATGCAACACAGACCGGTGCTAATTCTGACGTCAAATTTCAATTTCGTTTTAGCTCCGGTTCACACAGGGGCGACGTGGGATCCGACTTGAGTCACCCCAGGTCGCTTGACATTAGAAATCCCATTGAAGTGAATGGGAGCCGTCTTTATGTACGCTACTGAAGTCGCTCCGACTTCAAGGCGACTTCAGGAGAGATTCCTGTACTACTTGGAGGCGACTTCTATCCGACTTGTGCCCATAGACTTCAATGGATGTCGCCTCCAAGTCGGATCCCCCATCTTAATGCAAGTGACTTTGTCAGTGAAAAGAATAGAATTTATTTTGGGGCAGCCCCTCCCTTCTCTGATTGGCCACAGGCAAAGTCGCCTGGCAAAAGTCGTGTTGTAAGTCGCCTGAAGTCGCCCTGAAAGTCACGCTGAAATCGCCTAGCAAAGTCGCCCTGAAGTCGGATCGCCCCTGTGTGAACCGAGCCTTAGTCTTAGTCTTTTGACTAGAATGCCATTTTAGTTTTGGAGGTATTTTAGTCATCTCAATTGTCTTAGTTGTATTTTAGTCATCTCAATTGTTTTAGCCGTATTTTAGTCATCTCAATTATTTTAGTTGTATTTTAGTCATCTCAATTGTTTTAGTCGTATTTTAGTCATCTCAATTGTTTTAGCCGTATTTTAGTCATCTCAATTATTTTAGTTGTATTTTAGTCATCTCAATTATTTTAGTCATCTCAATTGTTTTAGTCGTATTTTAGTCATCTCAATTGTTTTAGTCGTATTTTAGTCATCTCAATTATTTTAGTTGTATTTTAGTCATCTCAATTGTTTTAGTCGTATTTTAGTCATCTCAATTGTTTTAGTCGTATTTTAGTCATCTCAATTGTTTTAGCCGTATTTTAGTCATCTCAATTATTTTAGTTGTATTTTAGTCATCTCAATTATTTTAGTCGTATTTTAGTCATCTCAATTGTTTTAGTCGTATTTTAGTCATCTCAATTGTTTTAGTCGTATTTTAGTCATCTCAATTGTTTTAGTTGTATTTTAGTCGATTAAAATGGTATTAAGTTAGTCGACGAAAATGTTTTAGTCGACAAAATTAACACTGATCACATGTTTGTTTGTTTGTTTGTTTTTCTCCTCTGCAATAATTTTAATTAGTTTTTTGGACATTTCTTTTACAATACCGACAATCGTACAACCCAAGCCTATAATTAAGTTAAAATCAGGATTTTTTGCTAGAAAATTACTTGGAACCCCCAAAACATCAATCATTTTTTAAGCAAAAGACCGTAGAGAATAACATGGCGGCCGCGGCAATATTTTACGTCACACAATATTTGCGCAGCGGTCCTTCAAACGGAAAAAATACACTTTTTTTTTACTCAAAAAAATAAGAAAACAGTAACGTTAGCCCAATTTTTTTGCATATTGTAAAAGATGATGTTATGCCGAGTAAATAGATACCTAACATGTCACGCTTTGAAATTAAACGCACTCGTGGAATGGTGGCAAACCTTGGCACGTAAAAATCTCCATAGGCGATGTTTAACGGTTACCAGTTTAGCGTTACAGAGGAGGTCTATCGCTAAAATGATTGCTGTCACTCCAATGATCGCGGCGACACCTCACATGTGTGATTTTAACACCGTTTACTTTTGCGGGCGCGACTTACGTATGCGTTTTCTTTGGTCCGCGAGCTCGCGGGGACGGGGGGGGGCGCTTTATATTTATTTTAATTTAACACTTTTTTTAAAAAAAAGAAACTGATCACTTTTATTGCTGTCACAAGGAATGTGAACATCCCATGTGACAGTAATAGGCGGTGACTGGCGCTCTTTATCCGCTTCAGCCCCGGAAGGATTTCCCCCTTTAGGACCAGAGCACTTTTTGCGATTCGGCGCTGCGTCACTTTAACTGACAATTGCGCGGTCGTGCGACGTTGTACCCAAACGAAATTTGCGTATTTTTCCCCACAAATAGAGCTTTCTTTTGGTGGTATTTGATCCCCTCTGCGTCATTTCTGATCGCCGCTATAAACAAAAGAAGAGCGACAATTTTGGAAAAAAAAAAAAACAATATTTCTTACTTTTTGCTAAAATACAAATCCAAAAAAATATATAAAAAAACAAATTTATTCATCAGTTTTGGCCGATTTTATATTCTTTCTCATATTTGTGGTAAAAAAAAAAAATCGCAAATCGGCATTTGATTGGTTTGCGCAAAAGTTGCCGCTTTCACAAACCATGAGAATTCATTTCTGGCGTTTCTTCCTTTTTTTTTTTTTTTTTACTGGTAATGGCAATATTTAGCGAGACCTTGAAAAAGTATTCACACCCCTTGAAATTCCCCACATGTTGTCATGTTACAACCAAACATATAAATGTATTTTATTGGTATTTTATGTGATAGACCGACACAAAGTGGCTCATAATTGTGAAGTGGAAGTAAAATGATAAATGATACAAATCTGTGAAAAGTGTGGGGGGCATTTGTATGGCGCCCCCTTTACTCCGATACCCCTAACTAAAATCTGGTGGAACCAATTGCCTTCAGAAGTCACCTAATTAGTAAATAGAGTCCCCCTGTGTGTAATTTAATCTCAGTATAAAAACATCTGTTCTGTGAAGCCCTCGGAGGTTTGTTAGAGAACCTTAGTGAACAAACAGCATCATGAAGGCCAAGGAACACACCAGGCAGGTCAGGGATAAAGTTGTGGAGAAGTATAAAGCAGGGTTGGGTTATAAAAAAATATCCCAAGCTTTGAACATCTCACAGAGCTCTATTCAATGCATCATCGGAAAATGGAAGGAGTATGGCACAACTGCAAACCTACCAAGACATGGCCGTCCACCTAAACTGACCGGCCGGGCAAGGAGAGCATTCATCAGAGAAGCAGCCAAGAGGCCCATGGAACTCTGGAGGAGCTGCAGAGATCCACAGCTCAGGTGGGAGAATCTGTCCACAGGACAACTATTAGTCGTGCCCTCCACAAATCTGCCCTTTATGGAGGAGTGGCAAGAAGAAAGCCATTGGTGAAAGAAAATCATAAGAAGTCCCAATTGCAGTTTTAGAGAAGCCATGTGGGGGACACAGCAAACGTGGAAGAAGGGGCTCTGCTCAGATGAGACCAAAATTGAAGTTTTTGGCCTAAAAACAAAACGCTATGTGTGGTGGAAAACTAACACTGCACATCACCCTGAACACTCCATCCCCACCGTGAAACATGGCGGTGGCAGCTTCATGGTGTGGGGATGCTTTTCTTCAGCAGGGACAGGGAAGCTGGTCAGAGTTGATGGGAAGATGGATGGAGCCAAATACAGGGCAATCTTAGAAGAAAACCTGTTAGAGTCTGCAAAAGACTTGAGACCGGGGCAGAGGTTCACCTTCCAGCAGGACAACGACCCTAAACATCCAGCCAGAGCTACAATGGAATGGTTTAGATCAAAGCATATTCATGTGTTAGAATGGCCCAGTCACAGTCCAGACCTAAATCCCATTGAGAATCTGTGGCAAGACTTGAAAATTGCTGATCACAGACGCCCTCCATCCAATCTGACAGAGCTTGGGGGGTTCTGCAAAGAAGAATGGGCAGACATGTCCTCTCTAGATGGGCAAAGCTGGCAGAGACTTCCCCAAAAAGACTTGCAGCTGTAATTGCGGGGAAAGGCGGTTCTACAAAATATTGACTCTTTTAAGGAGTTAAAAGATTAAAAATACATTTTGAAATAATATTTTGCTGTCGGTATTCCATTGCATGAGGGATATATAGAGTCTCCCCCCCCCGGGTATATACTGTATATAATCAATCAGTCAAAAAAATCTTCAACCAACACAAGCATTTCCATAAAAAAAATTTTATTATGAATATAGAAAATATAATAATTAAATATTTACACAGTAAATAGAGAAATGGTTTTGGCAAATGGAATGTACCTGAGAAATAAGATAAAAAATTAAGTTAAAAAAGTTTGAGGTAAGGCGGTAGAAGTTTGCGGTTTTTGGAGACATCCCATCTACCATCTAGGGACGGTTTTGTAAAGGTGGTAGGTGGCCACCCGCCCATCACTTTGGGTCTACAGTATCATCCAGTGCTCGTACAACAACTGCTTTGTAGTGCTTGGCTGTGTCTTTGGAGGAACCCCCATCCACAGCAGGTCCTGAAGATCGCTTAACGCTCAGGACTCCAAAACAGGTCTCACAGTCTTTCTGAAGGCCAGTTTGACCCCCCTCACAGCTCCTTGGGCCGCTGGCTCTGATCCTTGGCGTCCTGCGGCAGCCCTTGCGTGGACCTGCTGAGGAGTCCCTGGAGGTCGCAGACGAACTTGTAGACGTAGCGCTGGCCTCCGGTCTTGTGGATGATGTTTTTGTGGTAGTAGTAGCGCAGCCCGCGGCTCAGCTTCTCGTAGTTCATCCTGGGCTTGTTCTTGCGTCTGCCCCAACGCCGTGCCACCTGCGCAAGCGTTAAGGATGACGTTAGCAAGGATAACCGGCCAGCATTCAAAATAAACAAAGTTCCAAAAGTTTAAAAAAAAAAAAAAACATAAAAAATAAGGAATGGAAATTTTGAAAAAATATAACAATGAAGGAACACTATCATCGTTGGAACGTTACAAAGACAATAAGAGAATATGTACAAAGGAAATTAAGACCCAAAAATTCAATATGATTGGCAGTTCGCGAAAGGGGAGCGGGACAACCCTCCCGAAAATTCTTCAAATATATTATCAGTAAAAAAGATTGTGTCTGCTCTGTAGGGTTTCTTTGCCTTCCTCTGGATCAACTGTGGAAATAGAGTTCTGTAGATAGAGGCTTTCTATTTTTTTTTCTATATTATATTATATATTTATCTGTATATGGGGGTTTTCTATATGTTTATTATATTCTATTTTCTATGTATCTGTATAAGGAGGTTTTCTATATATTATATTATATTATATTATATTATATTATATATTCTATTAATCTGTATATGGAGGTTTTCTATATGTTTATTATATTCTATTTTCTATTAATCTGGAGGTTTTCTATATATCATATATTATTTATTTTATTTATCTGTATAAGGAGGTTTTCTATATATTATATTATATATTCTATTTATCTGTATATGGAGGTTTTCTATATGTTTATTATATTCTATTTTCTATTAATCTGGAAGTTTTCTATATATCATATTATATTATATTATATTATATTATATTATTTTATTTATCTGTATATGGATGTTTTCTATAGGTTTATTATATTCACTTTATCTGTATAAGGAGGTTTATTATATATTCTATTTATCTGTATAAGGAGGTTTTTCATATATTATATTATATTATATTATATTATATTTTCCATTAATCTGTATATGGAGGTTTTTATATTTTATGAAGGATTTCTATATGGTTATTATATTATATTTTCTATTTATCTGTATGTGGAGGTTTTCTATATATTACATTATATTATATTATATATTTATCGGTATATGGAGGCTTTTTATATATTATATTATGTTATATAATTCTATATTTTTTATATGTCTGTATAAGGAGGTGTTCTATATATTATATTAAATTTTCTATTTATCACTGTATGGACGTTTTTTAAATATTTATTATATATTCTATTTATCCGTATAAGGAGGTTTTCTACATAATATTATATTATATGTTCTATTTATTTGTATATGGAGGTTTTTATATATTATATTCAATTGTTCTATTTATTTGTGTAAGGAGGTTTTCTATATATTTATTATATTTTCATTGATCTGTAAAAGGGGGGTTTTCTATATAGATTATATTTTCTATTTATCTGTATATGGAGGTTTTATATATATTGTATCATATTTTCTATTTATCTGTGCATAGATATTTTCTATACATTTATTATATATTCTATTTATCCGTATAAGGAGGTTTTCTACATCCTATTACATTATATGTTCTATTTACTTGTATATTATATTACATTTTTCAATTTATTTGTGTAAGGAGGTTTTCTATATATTTATTATATATTATATTTTACATTGATCTGTATATGAAGATTTTATATATATATTGCATTATATTTTCTATTTATTTGGTTAGGGGGTTTTCTATATATTTATTATATATTATATTTTCTATGTATCTGTATATGGAGGTTTTCTATATATTATATTATATATTTATTTGTGTATGGAGGCTTTTTATATATTATATTATGTTATATTATATTATTCTATATTTTTTATTTGTCTGTATAAGGAGGTTTTCTATATATTATATTAAATTATATTATATTTTCTATTTATCTGTATAAGGAGGTTTTCTATGTATTATATTACATTTTTTATTTATCTGTGCATGGAGATTTTGTATATATTTAGTATATATTCTATTTATCTGTATAAGGAGGTTTTCTACATCATATTATATTAAATTATATTATTTATTTGTATATGGAGGTTTTTATATATTATATTATATTTTTCTATTTATTTATGTAAGGAGGTTTTCTATATATTTATTATATATTATATTTCCGATTGATCTGGATAAGGGGGGTTTTCTATATATATTATATTTTATATTAATTTGTATATGGAGGTTTTCCTATTTATTATACATTATGTTACATTATATTATATTATATTGCCTATTATTCTATACTATTTTTTTTTTTTCAATTTTTTGGACTGGACTGGATTTGTGTCTTACTCCAATCTGTGTAAACTATCTAATAATATAAAATATGTTAAAATGTTTTCCAGGAAATGTGCAATTCCCGTTTTGTTGAGGGGGGGGGGGGGGGACCCC
>BLSH010036256.1:1264438-1275581 GCA_018402905.1 Glandirana rugosa
CCACCCCTCCAGGTCAGGATTTTAGCAAACTCTCTCAGGTTTATACCGGCTTCTGCCCTGCAGATAATAAGCAGACCGGTGGAAGGATCTGACTTATAGGCACCAAGTCCCAGCATTGTAAAGAGGAACCGGCCAGCCATGGGCACCCGCAGAACTTTTTTCAGGTGGGGGGGGGGGGCATAATCCATGCTCTGCCCCTTTATGTCAATGTCATTATTACATTATCATGGTCAGAGACTGCAGACATGATACAGGAGATGGTCAGAGACTGCGGACATGGCACAGAAGATGGTCGGAGACTGCGGACATGGTACAGGAGTTGGTCAGAGATTGCGGACATGGCACAGAAGATGGTCGGAGACTGCGGACATGGTACAGGAGTTGGTCAGAGATTGCGGACATGGCACAGAAGATGGTCGGAGACTGCGGACATGATACAGGAGATGGTCAGAGAATGCAGACATGATACAGGAGATGGTCAGAGACTGAAGACATGATACAGGAGATGGTCAGAGACTGAGGACATGATACAGGAGATGGTCAGAGACTGCGGACATGATACAGGAGATGGTCAGAGACTGCGGACATGATACAGGAGATGGTCAGAGACTGCGGACAAGGTACAGGAGATTGTCAGGGACTGTAGACATGATACAGGAAATGGTTAGAGACTGCAGACATGGTACAGGAGATGGTCAGAGAATGCAGACATGGTACAGGAGATGGTCAGAGACTGCAGACATGATACAGGAGATGGTTAGAGACTGCAGACATGGTACAGGAGATTGTCAGAGACTGCAGACATGATACAGGAGATGGTCATAGACTGCGGACATGGTACAGGAGATGGTCAGAGACTGCGGAAATGGTACAGGAGATGGTCAGAGACTGCAGACATGATACAAGAGATGGTCAGAGACTGCGGACATGGTACAGGAGATTGTCAGAGACTGCAGACATGATACAGGAGATGGTTAGAGACTGCAGACATGGTACAGGAGATGGTCAGAGACTGCTGACATAGTACAGGAGATGGTCAGAGACTGCAGACATGATACAAGAGATGGTCAGAGACTGCGGACATGGCACAAGAGACGGTCAGAGACTGCGGACATGGCACAAGAGACTGTCAGAAACTGCATACATGACTCAAGAGGATAAGGACCTAGTGGGGAACCCCCAATCCGATCCCTGATTCCAGGGGGGCAATTGCCCCTACCTGCAGACACCCATGCAGCCAGCTCTTTAGATATGCAGGAAATTTGACAAGTACCTCCCCTAACATAAACAGTAACAGTATGGCAGTCCACTGAAGGTCCTTGCAGGGGATGCCTGTAATTTGATATCAAGCCCTGTGCAGATGTCTGGGAAAGATAGTAAGCCAACACACAGGAGCAGGGGGAGGAGGACACTAGGAAGTACTAAGGAGATTTACTCTGACTTCCTGTCCTGCTGACAGCTGTGGGCGTGGCTTTGTCAGTGCGGACATTTACAGGGAGGGATCAGGCATGGACGTACCTCGTTGGGGTCGGAAAGCTTAAATTCCCAGCCATTGCCCGTCCAGCTGATGAGCTTCTGGCACGACGAGTCTTGAAGTAATTCCAACAGGAACTGCCACAGCTGAATGGGACCATTACTGCCTGTTAGAGACAAAAAGCGTCATTCATTTTATTACATTGGGGTATCAGCTGGACCTCAGTTCTGTTGTATTTGTCTCAGTAATTCCATAATAAGAAGAATCGCCCTGAACCCTTCTTACCGGTTGTGGCCGGTTTGGCATCTTTGACTCCAGCAGCTTTCTGGTTATAGGTAGCGTGGTAAGTGTTCTTGTTGGCGCCGGTGTAATGGTTGCTTAGGTTGGAGGTTTGGTAGAAATCGGATTCGCTGTAGGAAAAACCTGAAAAGGGACAAAGCCGTCACTGACGCGTACAGAGCAAAGCTGATTTACCAACTGCAACTTATTTCATTTACTAATACCAATGAGGTTTCCATTTTCCGTAAACTTGCTCGGCCAGTCTTGTGATTTATATACACTATATTGCCAAAAGTATTGGGACGCATGCCGCACATGAACTTTAATGGCCTCCCAGTCTTAAGCCTCGTACGCACGAGCCGATGGTTGGTCAATGGAACGTTAAAATTTTTGTCCAAATTGGGCGATGGCGGATTGGTCTGGTGTACTAATGTGAATCAAGTAATCGGCCAACAAAGCCGAATGTAGTGACGTGTTCCGAGTGTATAACGAGGAAGTTCAGGTGAATGTGATTTGTGAATTAGGAACGCAGGTTACCCCACGAACACTTCCTGGATTCCGAGCACTTCCCACTTTTGGTTGGTCAACTTCTGTACACACGAGCCAACAATCGGTCAACTCCTTGTTGGCCAACACAAGTTTTCTAGTCTCGTCATCCAACTTCTGTTGAACGACGATTGGAAATCGGCTGTAGAATCGTGCGTACACATGACAGGCTGTTGGACGACCGTTGTTGACCGACCATCGGAGCGTGTGTACGGGCCTTTAGTCTGTAGGGTTCAATATTGAGTTGACCCACCCTTTGCGGTATAAGAGCTTCAACTCTTCTGGGAAGGCCATCCACAAGGTTTAGGAGTGTCTATGGGAATGTTTGACCATTCTTCAAGTTCTTCCACCCCAAACTCACTCATCCATGACTTTATAGACCTTGCTTTGTGCACTGGTCCAAATCATTTGGTGGAGGGGTTGTTTTTCAGGGGTTGGGCTTGGCCCCTTAGTTCCAGTGAAGGGAACTCTTAAGGCGACAGCATACCAAGACATTTTGGACAATTTCACGCTCCCAACTTTGCGGGAAGAGTTTGGGGATGGCTCCTTCCTGTTCCAACATGACTACCCACCAGTGCACAAAGCAAGGTCCATAAAGACATGGATGAGCGAGTTTGGGGTGGAGGAACTTGTGTCACCACTCCATTGTGCTCATTGGACAACGAGCCAGCCAGCGTTATCTGCTGTGTCCAATTAGCAGGGTGGTGATCCAGGAGGCAGTAAAACCATAGGAGGACTTTTTCGAATGGTCCTCCTAGCTGTGTGGTGCAGCACATTTGTACATTGCCCGAACTGGTGAAGTGTCAGAGACACAAACTACATTGGTGAAATCTCACCATTGTGGAAGGGGCAGAGACAAACTACATTGGTGAAATCTCACCATTGTGGAAGGGGCAGAGATAAACTAAGTTGGAGAAATCTCGCCATTGTGGAAGGGTCAGAGATAAACTAAGTTGGAGAAATCTCAGTATTGTGGAAGGGTCAGAGACACAAACAACTGCATGGAAATCTTATAGAGAGCTGTAAGAAGCCAGTGGGCGATTTAACCAACATGAGACCAAATCAGGTATTAAGGGATCTGAACATAGAGGACCCCTTTGAGCACTCTAGAATGTTCTTACCTTTGTGGTGGTCTTGGGCTGGTCTGTGCTGGATGTTGGTGTTCATCGGGGAGAAATTGGAGGTCCTGATCTCGACAGATTGGGTGCAGTTCATCCAGGAGGCTTCATCCCATCCGTGCCATTCTTGGGACGCCCAGGAGAAGCTTTCATCACCAACAGAGCCCATGCCGGTGCTCTGCGAGTACCCGTCTGATTCAGGGGTGAAGGCCAGTTCCTGCTGAGCGTGGTACAGAGATTCCTCTACATCCTGGAGGGATTCCAGCAGGCTTTGCTGAGCGGAATGCTGCTGCAGTTCTTCGGTCAATGCTGGCAGCACAGTCTGAAATGACTGGAGATATTCTTCTGTCCCTCCATGTCCTACAGAGAGAGAAAGGTAATACAATTAAATCCACCTCATCGATGACTAATATGAACATTTGTTCAGCTCAACTACCGCCAAAACTATTGGTCTGGGCCTTCCTGTCTTTGTGACAACCATTCTACCCCCTTTTTTTTTTTTTTTGGAAAGTAGACATTTTTTTTTTTTTTTAAATCAGGAATAAACTTAATTGAACTACAGTGGAAGCTCACATTGTGAGCATAATCCGTTCCAGGAGAATGCTTGTAATCCAAAGCACTTGCATATCAAAGCAAGTTTCCCCATAGGAAACAATGGAAACTCAGATGATTCATTCCACAACCACTGCTTGTCTATGCAGTACTATATGTAGCCAGAGGTGCAGGGGCGCCAGTGTATGCACTACTGTATGTGGCCAGAGGTGCAGGCACCGGTGTATGCGGTACTACATGTGGCCGGAGGTGCGAGGCGCCGGTGTATACAGTACTATATGTGGTGAGAGGTGCGGGGGCACCGGTGTATGCAGTACTGTATGTGGTCAGAGGTGTGGGGGCGCCGGTGTATGCAGTACTGTATATGGCCAGAGGTGCTGGGGCGCCGGTGTATGCAGTACTGTATGTGGCCAGAGGTGCTGGGGCGCCGGTGTATGCAGTACTGTATGTGGCCAGAGGTGCGGGGGCGCCGGTGTATGCAGTACTGTATGTGGCCAGAGGTGTGGGGGTGCCGGTGTATGCAGTACTGTATGTGGCCAGAGGTGCAGGGCCCCGGTGTATGCTGCACTGTATGTGGTCAGAGGTGCGGGGGCACCGGTGTATGCAGTACTGTATGTGGCCAGAGGTGCAGGGGCACCGGTGTATGCAGTACTGTATGTGGCCAGAGGTGCGGGGGCGCCGGTGTATGCAGTACTATATGTGGCCAGAGGTGCGGGGGCGCTGGTGTATGCAGTACTGTATGTGGCCAGAGGTGCTGGGGCGCCGGTGTATGCAGTACTGTATGTGGCCAGAGGTGCGGGGGCGCTGGTATATGCAGTACTGTATGTGGCCAGAGGTGCTGGGGCACCGGTGTAGGCAGTACTGTATGTGGCCAGAGGTGCGGGGGCACCGGTGTATGCAGTACTGTATGTGGCCAGAAGTGCGGCGGCGCCAGTGTATGCAGTACTGTATGTGGCCAGAAGCGCGGGGGGCGCTAGTGAGGCTCAGAGACTCAGAAACACCCGGGGACTGTTGACACTTTCCGGATTTCCCGAGTATTTCCGAGCCTCATCAGCTCCGTCGCACCTCTAGCCACATCTGGTATTGCATACACAGAAGCTTGAATCCTGCTTGTCTTGCAAAAAAAACGCTCGCAAACCGAGTCAGAATTTTTTTAAAAAACAGCTCGTATTGCGAAACGCTCGCAAAACTGCGTTACTCGCAATCCAAGGTTCTACTGTACAAACAAATAAACAGAATGGTTACAACCATCATACATATAGTAGTGGTGTGGTGTTCCAAGCTAGAAAGTAGACTTATTTTCATTCCACCATTCAGATGGTTGGATAGGAGTCAAAGGATAGCCCACCTTGGTTGTACTGCTCCCAATAATACAGAGACTGTTCAGTGAAGGCCTCGGAGGAGAGGGCGGCACTACCCTGCTGCCATATGGGTGGGTACTGCCCCTTCCCAGAATTCAGTGGGGTGCCGCTCAGGTCAGCTTCCCGGGAGAAACCTCCGTCTTCAAGCTTGATATCTGCAAAAGGAAATGAAAGGTCTATTTACCCCTCCGGACCCATTGTAATAAAATACTTTGCTTAATATATATACAATAATAAATGACTATAAATATAATAAACTACAAGTAAAAACCTCATATAAATATGGAAACAAGTCTACTATCTATAATAAACGATACTTAACCACTTAAGGACCACCCGCCTCCAATGTACTGCAGAGAGGCTGGTACATTGCTGCCTGCTGCTGGGTTTAGGGATTAGAGCACCCCCCTCACAAATAGGGATTAGGGCACCCCCCTCACCCATAGGGATTAGGGCACCCCCCTCACCCATAGGGATTAGGGCACCCCCCTCACCAATAGGGATTAGGGCATCCCCCCTCACCAATAGGGATTAGGGCACCCCCCTCACCAATAGGGATTAGGGCACCCCCCTCACCAATAGGGATTAGGGCATCCCCCCTCACCAATAAGGATTAGGGCACCAACCCCCCCCCCCTCCCCCACCACCACCACCAACAGCTGCCGTGATTGTACACAGTGAGAGACTGTCAGCAGATCCCGGCCAATGATACAAGGCCGGAACCTGCTGATCAGCTATGTCCAATCACAGCCCAGAGCCCTGTGTTGACAATCAATATCGGATACCTATAACAATACCTATAACTGCGATATTGCGGCGATCTGTCTACCGAAACATCGCAGTACCGCTAAAAATCGCAGATCGTCGCCATTACTAGTAAAAAATTTAAAAAAATAAAAACCCCATAAATGAATTCTCATCATTCGTAAACGCGGTAACTTTTGCGCAAACCAATCAATAAACGCCGATTGCGGGGGTTTTTTTTTACCAAAAATATGAGGAAGAATATAAATTGGCTAAAACTGAATAAAAAATGTTTTTTTCATATATATATTTTTTTTTTGGATTTGTATTTTAGCAAAAAGTAAGAAATATTTTTTTTTTTTTTTTTTGCAAAATTGTTGCTCTTTTTTTGTTTATAGCGGCGATCAGAAATGACGCAGAGGTGATCAAATACCACCAAAAGAAAGCTCTATTTGTGGGGAGAAAAGGGCGTCAATTTTGTTTGGGTACAACGTCGCACGACCGCGCAATTGTCAGTTAAAGCGACGCAGAGCCGAATCGCAAAAAGTGCTCCGGTCCTAAAGTGGGAAATCCTTCCGGGGCTGAAGTGGTTAAATATATACTAAATAAATAAAAAAACTGTATATAACAATGGTATAAGAGATCTATAATAAAGATACTTATAATAAATTACTATAAAAATGTTAATTCTACATGTAAATGCTGTGTATAAAAGTGGCAAAGAGCTTAAAAAGGAAAATAAATTATTATTATTATACAGGATTTATAGAGCGCCAACAGTTTACGCAGCGCTTTACAATATAAAAGGGGGACAATACAATAGAGTACAAAAGGATTAAGAGGGCCCAGCTCAGAAGAGCTTACAATCGAATAAATGATACTCATATAATTTCATATCATATCATATAATTTTGTATCATTTCATATCATTTTATATCATATGATAATAGTAAGTAATAATAAAATAAATATACTATACTACAAGAAAAAAATATAAAAATGTCAAAAAGTCTAATATCTATAATAAATGACCAAAGTGGATTGATTGAAAAAAAAAAAACAACTGAATTATAATTGATGTTAGACGCTGAATAACCGCATAACAAAAGCTACATTGTAACACTCGGGGGTCATTCACACTTAATGCATTGAGCTCTATTGATCTGACACTTCCACTGCCCATGCGACTCATTCATAGCAAAGCATTGCATTGGTGCGCAGTGGGGGGAAATACAGACATGCCGCATTTTTTTTTTTTTTTTGCGGAGCAGCGCGCAAAAGTGTTGCGGCGTGCGTCATTGCGCTGCAACGCGCTGTCGAATAATATGTGTTAAAAAAAAAAAAAGATCCATCTCACCCAGGCATTTAAAAATCACAAGTGATATCGTTCTCTGCATGCATAAGTGTATAGATCAATCGAAAATATTGCCCGTCCCTGCTTGTGAATGATCCTCGCCCGTTAATGCTAGATGACCCCCACCCACTCCACCCATAACTGATGTAACTGGAAATGAATCTCTGTTTCAGGGCCCGTTCACACCTAGGCGATTTGCGATCCGACTTGTGTCACCCCAAGTCGCCTCAAATCGCCTGACATCGGAAATCCCATTGAAATGAATGGAGCCGTCTTAATAT
Organism: Glandirana rugosa; assembly: GCA_018402905.1. Classification (NCBI taxonomy): domain Eukaryota; kingdom Metazoa; phylum Chordata; class Amphibia; order Anura; family Ranidae; genus Glandirana; species Glandirana rugosa. Next base: position 1,272,148 of record BLSH010036256.1, read on the forward strand.
GCGCTACTCAAGTCGCTCCGACTTAAGAGCGACTCCTGAAAAAGGATCCTGTACTATTTCAAAGCAATTTGAGCCCTTAGGAATCAATGGAAGTCGCTTCCAAGTCAGATCACCGTCTATAAAGAAGCAACTTTGAAGCGACTTTACAGGAAAAAGAAAAGAATTTTTGAAGGCAACTTCCCTCCCTCTCTTCTCTGATTGGCCACTGGCAAAGTCGCCTGCCTGGCATGGAGGGCGCTTCAGGTCGCATTGTAATGCCCAAATTAGCTCTGAAGTCTCCTTCAAATCGCCTAGCAAAGTCGCCCCCTAGTTGGATCGCCTAGGTGTGAACCGAGCCTTATTCCCATTTAATGATACAATTACAATTTTGTAGCAAGCGCTAACAGAAGCAAATGTTGACGGTCTGGAGATGCTGTAGAACCACAAGTCCCAGCATTAAAGGCCACTAAGGGGTGGAAATACTAAAGGCAAGTAGACTGTGCAATTTGCAAGTGTATTGCTCCAGAGCACAGCAGTGCCTATTGCATTAGGGTGTGCACCCCAAAGCTCAAACACACATTAACAGTATATTTATATACACACACAGACACTCTTATTGCAGAGCCGGTTCAGTGAAAGAGAAGTACGGTGGCTCTTCAATTATGGTGGAACTGGTCAGAGGGAGATATTTCCCATCTCTTCACCGACACACAGAGCAGTAATGCTAATGTGCTTGGAGCGATTAGGGTGTGCCCAGGCACACCTGGCACACCCCCTGCACACGCCTATGCTCCAGAGCTCAGTAAATGTAATGAAGCTTCACTTTGCAGTGAATATCCAATCACATTCAAGGAAATTTAAAATATAGCATTGTTGCTTGCACATGATTGGATGATGGAAGGCAGCAGAGGTCCTCCCTTATTTACTAAGCTTGATGTGGAAATCATATAATGACATTAAAAACACACACATAGGTTGGACTTGTGTCTTTTTTCAACCTCACTGACTATGTAACTATATACAAATGAATATGAATAATATGAAATACATGGGTTAATATGACATTCTACTACAAGCTCTGCAGCAACTGCACTGGCAAAGTGCACAGTCTATTTGCTTTTTAGTAAATCCGCCCCTACATGTCAGTTGGTCGATATCTGGAAAGTTTGGAGCTCCAGCATGGAGTATATGGGTGCTTAGACACTCACCTAGGCTGGGCACCTCCTGGCAGGGCAGCTGCGGGCTGTAGAAACTGTTAAGTGCCATCTGCAGGACACAAGAGAAGAGTCAGCGATGGCACAATGAAAGGGGGTATAAAGTCAGTGGCCGTGTCTGGCCTGAAGGGGGCGATAATTGGGCATTGCACCCTGTGTGTGTGGGGGGAAGAAGGGGCATTGCTGTGATTAGGGTGCTGTGTAGGGGAAGTGGGTGCCGTTGCAATATAAGGAGCTAGAAGAACTCAGAAAAGGTAAAATGGCACTGTTATAGGTTTTAGGGTGCTAAATAAAATTGCATTAGAATTTGGGAGGTTATGTATTAAGATATCAGAATAAGAAGCATTGGGAACCAATGGAATTCAGATATTTTTGATCAGGTTGGAGCTTCTAATAAAAATAGTTATTAGTCAATGGACTACTCTACTACTACTACTTTTTCCTGCCATCATTTTCTATGTCTCTATTTTCAGTACAGTAGACGAATGCCTCAAGGGAACTGCTGTGTTATTTGGGATGCTAAGTCCAAGCCCATTTGAAATTTGGGGTGTAGGGTGCTGGTGAGTTGGGTCGCTACAGCAAAAAAAGTATTTGCATTGCTAAGGATAAGAGACTTAGATTTAGAGAGTTTAAAAAAATAATGGGGTGCAATGGATTTGAGAATGCTTAGTGAATTGTAATTTGGGGTCCTAATAACATACATTGGCATGGATATCTACTGTATGCCTGTGAAGAAGTATTTGGGTGCTAAGGCTGTAAGCAGTATAGTATTTAGAAGTTGGGGTGCTAAGATAATGATTTAGGATGTTAAGGCTACTGAACAGATTAGAGAACTTGGTGAGCTGTGGGTAGGGATGTGAAAGTTGGGGTGATGCTGGTGTGATGTGTAGATTCTGGGGTGTTGCTGGTGTGAAATATAGAATTTGGGGTGCTTATGGTGTGATATAAGGAATCTGGGGTGCTGGTGGTGTGAAGTATAGAATTTGGGTGCTGATGGTGTGACATAAGGAATCTGGGGTGCTGGTGGTTTGAAGTATAGAATCTGGGGTGCTGATGGTGTGACGTAAGGAATCTGGGGTTCTGATGGTGTCATGTATAGAATCTGGGGTGCTGATGGGGTGACGTAAGGAATCTGGGGTTCTGATGGTGTCATGTATAGAATCCAGGGTGCTGATGGGGTGACGTAAGGAATCTGGGGTTCTGATGGTGTCATGTATAGAATCCGGAGTGCTGATGGTGTGATGTATGGAATCTGAGGTGCTGATGTGTGATGTATTTAATCCGGGTGCTGATGGTGTGATGTATGGAATCTGGGGTGCTGATGTGTGATGTATAGAATCTGGGGTGCTGATGGTGCAATGTATTAAATTTAGGGTGTTGATGCTTAGAAGCATAGAATATGGGGTGCAGCTGGTGTCATGTATAGAATCTGGGGTGCTTCTGCTGAGAAGTATGGAATCTGGGGTGCTTCTGGTGTGATTTATAGTATTTGGGGAGCTAATGGTGTGATGAATAGAATTTGGGGGTGCTAATGGTGTGATGAATAGAATTTGGGGTGCTAATGGTGGGATGTATGGAAGTTGAGGTGCTAATGGTGTGATTTATAGAATTTGGGGAGCTGATGGTGTGAAGTATAGAATTTGGGATGCTGCTGGTGTGATGAATAGAATTCGGGGGTGCTAATGGTGTGATGTATGGAAGTTGAGGCGCTGATGGTGTGATGAACAGAATTTGCGGTGCTAATGGTGAGATGAATAGAATTTGGGGTGCTAATGGTGTGATGTGTAGAATCCTGCCGGGGGGGGGGGGGGGCTTGGTGCGATGTATGGAATTTGGGGTTCTGTTGGTGTGAAGTTTCTGTTTGGAGGTGTCCTATACTATAATGGTTCCAGTCAAGCAGTTGAGGATAAGCAAATTTGGAGGTACTTAGGGTTTTATAGAAGTTGGGGAGGTAGAGGGGGTCAGGATTAAAACATTTGAGGTGCTCACGTCCTATTAAGACTAGAATTTAGGGGCCTATGAATTATAGAATTTGAGGTGCTTAAAGGAAAGGCTAGTGAATTTGCGGAGCTGAGGGTCAGGGTTATAACATTTGCTAAGGACCAAGTGTTTAGAATTTGGAGTGCTCATGATAAGGGTGATGGAAATAGGGGTGTGCAGGATAAAAGGTATGGATTTTGGGGTACTCAGAATAAGGGTGATGGAAATAGGGGTGTTCAGGATAAAGAGTATGGATTTTGG
>BLSH010036256.1:1297919-1311861 GCA_018402905.1 Glandirana rugosa
CTCCCTCCCTCTCTCCTTCTCCCTCTCCCTCTCTCCTTCTCCCTCTCCCTCTCTCCTTCTCCCTCTCCCTCTCTCCTTCTCCCTCTCCCTCTCTCCTTCTCCCTCTCCCTCTCTCCTTCTCCCTCTCCCTCTCTCCTTTTCTCTCTCCCTTTCTCCTTCTCTCTCTCCCTCTCCCTCTCTCCTTTTCTCTCTCTCTTTCTCTCTCTCCTTTTTTTTTTTTTATTGCCGGTCTTACAATGTTTAATAGGGGAACAAATTCTCTTCGTCTTAAAGCTGCACTCTTCAATGCTGATTAATTTTATTAGCAGTTAGAAGCTGACATAAACCTCTAGAATGATGTAAAGGCTGCAAAGTGACCTTTTACAGCGCCGGTGTCAATGGACCAAAACAAATAAAACACATTTACTAGAGAGTCAGCTCAGCTCTGTTACAACAGTCAGACCGAGAATTACACCCAGCATACAGAACAAGAGAAGTGGTACTGTGCAGAGTCCATACATACAGAATAAGATCAGATACTGAGAATTACACCCGGCATACAGGACAAGAGAAGTGGTACTGTGCAGAGTCCATACATACAGAATAAGATCAGATACTGAGAATTACACCCGGCATACAGAACAAGAGAAGTGGTACTGTGCAGAGCCCATACATACAGAATAAGATCAGATACTGAGAATTACACCCAGCATACAGAACAAGAGAAGTGGTACTGTGCAGAGCCCATACATACAGAATAAGATCAGATACTGAGAATTACACCCAGCATACAGGACAAGAGAAGTGGTACTGTGCAGAGTCCATACATACAGAATAAGAACAGATACCGAGAATTACACCCAGCATACAGGACAAGAGAAGTAGTACTGTGCAGAGTCCATACATACAGAATAAGAACAGATACCGAGAATTACACCCAGCATACAGGACAAGAGAAGTGGTACTATGCAGAGTCCATACATACAGAATAAGATCAGATACTGAGAATTACACCCGGCATACAGGACAAGAGAAGTGGTACTGTGCAGAGTCCATACATACAGAATAAGAACAGATACTAAGAATTACACCCAGCATACAGGACAGAGAAGTAGTACTGTGCAGAGTCCATACATACAGAATAAGAACAGATAATGAGAATTACACCCAGCATACAGGACAAGAGAAGTGGTACTGTGCAGAGTCCATACATACAGAATAAGAACAGATACTGAGAATTATACCCAGCATACAGGACAAGAGAAGTGGTACTGTGCAGAGTCCATCCATACAGATTAAGAACAGATACTGAGAATTACACCTGGCATACAGGACAAGAGAAGTGGTACTGTGCAGAGTCCATACATACAGATTAAGAACAGATACTGAGAATTACACCCGGCATACAGAACAAAAGAAGTGGTACTGTGCAGAGTCCATACATACAGAATAAGAACAGATACTGAGAATTACACCCGGCATACAGGACAAGAGAAGTGGTACTGTGCAGAGTCCATACATACAGAATAAGAACAGATACTGAGAATTACACCCGGCATACAGGACAAGAGAAGTGGTATTGTGCAGAGAATAGGGATAATACAGGGCTGGCAGTGTAGGGGACGGGTGCCGTTATCTTGTCGGTGTGATCACTGTGTCAGACTGGTCGTTGCTCTTTACATCAACTTAGTTGTTCCCTATCAGGTAATCCAGATCAATGGTGATAAAATAACTGGAGAATTAAGAAGAGTCTGTGCCGCCGTATTACCCCACACAGAAGCCAGGGACAGCTCAGCATGGGGCCCGGCCTGTCTCTAATTACCTACAGGGGCCCAAATAGCATTACTGTCTGTTCACTGGCACAATACACGAGCAGGGGGATAAGCTCCTGGCCACTCTCCACTTATAATGAGAAAAAAGAATAACATTGCTGAGAGGGGACTCAACTCCAACCTTCAGGAGGCATTAACAGCACATGTTTTCCTATTATCAGGTAGGAGCAGAGCTGCATGAAAGAGTCAGGGCCAGTCCATGCGACTCTTGAAAACATTGTTTTTTTTTATTGTAAATGTAAAAATATTTTAAAATATTATATAAAATGTAATTGCTTCCTCTGATCTTAATTAGAAATAATAATAATAATAATAATAATAATAATAAATAAAAAACATATTTTGAAACTGGTATAGAACATTATGTGTAGAATATTTCAATCCATGTCCTGCATATGCTTTGAGCCTTCCCACCCAGAGGGACATATTGTGCATGAGGTATATCTTGCAGGAGTGGCATCACCACTCAGGGCCTTCTTTAATATCGAATGGACCCTGGGCAAACATTTTCTTGGGCCCTCCCGAATCCACTTATCAACTATTTGTGGGCAGTGCGGGCTCAAGGGGCAGCTGCTTTGGACCCCACAAAAGTGACTGGGCCCTGGGCAGCTGCCCCTTTTGCCCTGTGTTAAAGACGGCCCTGTCACCACTCACCTAGATATGTTATATTATACAGAAATTACATTAATATTTGCAAAGTATAAGTTATATGTTTGGTATTTGGACGCTTTAGAATATTTTTTTTGTAAATAGATTAACTGTTGAATTACATGTTAAAATATTAAATTAAAATTATTAAAATATTGTAATTACTTTAATCTCAGTTTAAAAATATGGAAACCCAAATTGAACATTATATTGATATTTTTTTATGAGATGCTTAAAGGAGTTTCCAAGGCAGAAGGTGCCATCTAGGCATTAAGATAAAAAAAAACCTTCTGTGTGTAGCAACTTCCCCAGCACCCCTCTAATTATTTACCTGAGCCCTATCTCTCTCCAGTGTTGCCCACAAGTGTTTTAGCCTATCGAGACTCTTGATTGGCTGAGGCACAGCAGCGGCGATATTGGCTCCCACGGCTGTCAAAGTCAGTTAGCCAATCAGGGGAGAGAGGGGTCGGGGGCCGGGTCTGAATGGGCACACGGAGCTGTGACTCGTCTCGGGTGCCCCCATACTGAGCTGCTTGGTGTGGGGGCACTCAACAGGAGAGAGGAGCCAGGAGAGCCGGCGGAGGACCAGAAAAGGAGCATCCGGGCTGCTCTGTACAAAACCAACTGCACACAGTATATACATGTTTGTTATTTATTTATTTTTATTTATTTTTTAAACACTTTCTTTTTTTTTTTGTAAATGGAGTAAATCTGTTCAAATATATTTTAAAAAATCCAAATGCTTTATTTTCACATTTAATACATTTTAAATCAAATTGAACATTATATTTAATTTTCCTTTTTTTTTTTTTATTAAGACTCTTAAGATTTTTTTTTTTGGTAAATGGGGTAAATCTGTTCAAATATATTTTAAAAAAATCCAAAATACTTTCTTTTCAAATTGAATACATTTTAAATCAAATTGAACATTATATATAATTTTCCTTTTTTTTTATTAAGACTCTTAAGATTTTTTTTTTGGTAAATGGGGTAAATCTGTTCAAATATATTTAAAAAATACAAATGCTTTATTTTCAAATTTAATACATTTTAAATCAAATTGAACATTATATTTCATTTTCCTTTTTTTATTAAGACTCTTAAGATTTTTTTTGGTAAATGGAGTAAATCTGTTCAAATATATTTAAAAAATACAAATGTTTTATTTTCAAATTTAATACATTTTAAATCAAATTGAACATCATATTTATTTTTTCTTTTTTTATTAAGACTCTTAATATTTTTTTTTTTGGTAAATGGAGTAAATCTGTTCAAATATATTTAAAAAATACAAATGCTTTATTTTCAAATTTAATACATTTAAAATCAAATTGAACGTCATATTTAATTTCTCTTTTTTTTTTATTAAGACTCTTAAGATTTTTTTTGGTAAATGGAGATCTGTTCAGACATATTTAAAAAAATCCAAATGCTTTATTTTCAAATATAATACATTTTAACTCAAATTGAACATTATAAAACAACAAAACAAAAGGAGGGCACGCACACCTAGTGCATTACCAGACACATTTATTGAGTATTGTAAAATAAAAGTGGATACTCACAAGAGTGGCGACCCACAGTGCCATAAGATTTCACAATGACAATAGTGCGGACACAATGCAGGTGAAGTCTGACGCGTTTCGGGACGTACCCCCTTCCTCAGAGCCACGCTAGTCTGGACACCAGTGCCCAGTGCAAGTAGACTAGCGTGGCTCTGAGGAAGGGGGTACGCCCCCGAAACGCGTCAGTTTTCCCCTACGTTGTGTCTGCACTGTTGTTATTCTCATCTATCATCAATTCATGATAGCCACTTAGAACTCTAATTTGTCATTACAGAAATGCACTACACGCTTGCTCCTGATGAGTGACACCAGGTCACGAAACGCGTCGAGTCAACAGATGTTTTGATTATAATCATGTGCTATCTACTCTATCAATTCACTGTGGATTATGTATTTATTTCATGAATTTATTCATTGTTATATGGACTGTCTATGAAAAAATGCTACATATGTTACATTAATTCTATTCAATATACCCAACCCTTCTTTAATGTGAGGGATTAGAGTAATTGAAACTATGCAGGTATTTGGTTTTCTATCCTATTATATATTTATATATGAATTCCTGATTATGAATTATTAATAAATATCTACATTATTTTTGACCCATCATGCACTTCATTTAACCGGTTCCACAGCACACGCAGAATATTTACTGCGGCAGTGTGGACTGCTACTGCGAATCGCCGTAAAAATGCGGCGATCTGCGCGTGGCAGCTAGGGGGCGCACATGCCCGCCGCACTGCGGAGGAGTGTGCCCGCGGCTCGGGCGGACCCGATGTCTGCCGGCGAGCCGCGATGAGCGGCCACAGCCAAAGAGCGGGGAACCGCCGATGTAAACACGGCGGTTCCCCGCTCTGTCAGTGCAGGCATAGGAGATCTACTGATCCCTGTCACTGGGATCAATTAGATTTCCCGTGCTAGCCCATCCCCCCTACAGTTAGAACCCGCCTAGGGAACACAGTTAACCCCTAGCTCTCCCCCCCCCAGGTTAACCCTTTCACTGACAATGACATTTATACAGTAATCCGTGGACATTTAAATTTCTGATCGCTGAGTAAATGTCAATGGTCCCAAAAAAGTGTCAAAAATATCCGACATGTCCGCTGATATCGCAGTACCGCTAAAAGTCGTAGATCGCCACCATTACTAGTAGAAAAGAAAAAATTGTAAAAATGGCAGAAATTAATTCTCATGGTTTGTAAGCGCGGCAACTTTTGCGCGAACCAATCAATAAACACCAATTGCGATTTTTTTTTTTTTACCAAAAATATAAATCGGCCAAAACCGATGAATAAATTTTTTTTATTGGATTTGTATTTTAGCAAAAAGTAAGAAATTTAGTTTTTTTTGCAAAATTGTCGCTCTTTTTTTGTTTATAGCGGCGATCAGAAATGACGCAGAGGTGATCAAATACCACCAAAAGAAAGCTCTATTTGTGGAAAAAAAAAGATGCAAATTTAATTTGGGTACAACGTTGCGCGACTGCTCAATTGTTAGTTAAATCGACGCAGCAACGAATCGCAAAAAGTGCTCTGGTCCTATGGTGGGAAATCCTTCCGGCCCTTAGGAGGTTAACTTCATGTTCGCAGTATATCGCAGTACCGCTAAAAATCGCAGATCGCCACCATTACTAGTAAAAAAAAAAATAAATAAATAAAAACCCCAGAAATGAATTCTCACCATACTGTAAACGCGGCCACTTTTGCGCAAACCAATCAATAAATGCCGCTTGCGATTTTTTTTTTTATCACAAATATGAGGAAGAAAATAAATCGGCCAAAACCGATAAAAAAAAAGTGTTTTTTTATTTTTTTTTTTGGATTTGTATTTTAGCAAAAACTAAAGAAAAATTGTTTGTTTTGCAAAATTGTCGCTCTTTTTTTGTTTATAGCGGCGATCAGAAATTACGCAGAGGGGATCAAATGCCACCAAAAGAAAGCTCTATTTGTGGGGAAAAAAGTAAGCAAATTTAGTTTGGGTACAACGTCGCACGACCGCGCATTTGTCAGTTAAAGAGACGCAGTGCCAAATCTCAAAAACTGCTCTGGTCAGGAAGGGGGTAAAACTTTCCGGGGCTGAAGTGGTTAAAGTCCCGCCCCTCTGTTCGATCATATGTATGTAAATTCTTTTTTTAGGATTTTTTTATTTTCCTTTTATTGGTTGAACTAGATATCTTTACTTTCAACCAGACTAATTGTGTACCTATGTATTTAAATGCAAATGCTTTGATCTCAAATTTTAAAAAATCTGAATCCGAAACTGAACATTGTATTTATCTTTTTCATTTTTATAAAAAAACTTTTTTCGATAAATGGAGTAAATCTGTTAAAATATATTTTGATAATTGCAAATGCTCTGATCTCAAATTTAAAAAAACATGGAAACCAAAATTGAACACTATATTTCATATTTCTTTTTTTTATGAGACCTCCAAGACATTTTTTTTTTTTTTTTTTGGTAAACGGAGTGAATCTGTTCAAATATATTTCGGAAATACAAATGCTTTGATCAAAAATGTAATCAATTAGAAACCAAAACTGAACATTATATATATGGTTTTGTTTTTTTTTGTTTTTTATAAATATTTAATATTTATTTTTTTATGAGATTTAAGAGGGTTTTTTAATATTTAATATTTATTTTTTTTATGAGATTTGAGAGGTTTTTTTTTTTTGTAAATGGAGTAAATCTGTTAAAACATATTTCCTAATTGCAAATGATTTCATCTGAAATTTAAAAAATTAGAAACTGAAATTAAACATTATGTTTTTTTTTTTTTATGAGACTAAAGCCTACACACGAGCTGATGGTTGGTCAACCGAATGTCCAACTTTTTCCCAAATTGAGCGATGGCGGGTTGGTCTAGCGTACTAACGTGAAGCAAGTAGTCAGCCAACAAAGCCGAACGTAGTGACGTGTTCCGAGCGTATAACGAGGAAGTTTAGGTGAATTTGATTTGTGAATTACGAACGCAGGTTACACGACCTGGATTCCGAGCATTTCCAACTTTTGGTTGGTCAACTTCTGTAGATATGAGCCAACAATCGGTCAGCTCCATGTTGGCCAACACAAGTTTTCTAATCTCGTCGTCCAACTTCTGTACATGCGAGCCAACAATCGGTCAACTCCTTGTTGGCCAACACAAGTTTTCTAATCTCGCCGTCCAACTTCTGTACACACGAGCCAACAATTGGCCAACTCCTTGTTGGCCAACACAAGTTTTCTAATCTCATCATCCAACTTCAGTACACACAAGCCAACAATCGGTCAACTCCTTGTTGGCCAACGCAAGTTTTCTAATCTAGTCATCCAACTTCTGTGCACACGAGCCAACAATTGGCCAACTCCTTGTTGGCCAACACAAGTTTTCTAATCTCGTCATCCAACTTCAGTACACACAAGCCAACAATCGGTCAACTCCTTGTTGGCTAACACAAGTTTTCTAATCTCGTCATCCAACTTCTGTGCACACGAGCCAACAATCGGTCAACTCCTTGTTGGCCAACATAAGTTTTCTAATCTCGTCATCCAACTTCTGTACACAGGAGCCAACAATCGGTCAACTCCTTGTTGGCCAGCACAAGTTTTCTAATCTCGTCGTCCAACTTCTGTACACACGAGCCAACAATCGGTCAACTCCTTGTTGGCCAACACAAGTTTTCTAATCTCGTCATCCAGCTTCAGTACACACAAGCTTACAATCAGTCAACTCCTTATTGGCCAACACAAGTTTTCTAATCTCATCGTCCAACTTCTGTACACACAAGCCAACAATCGGTCAACTCCTTGTTGGCCAGCACAAGTTTTCTAATCTCATCGTCCAACTTCTGTGCACACGAGCCAACAATTGGCCAACTCCTTGTTGGCCAACACAAGTTTTCTAATCTCGTCATCCAACTTCAGTACACACAAGCCAACAATCGGTCAACTCCTTGTTGGCCAACACATGTTTTCTAATCTCGTCATCCAACTTCAGTACACACAAGCCAACAATCGGTCAACTCCTTGTTGGCCAGCACAAGTTTTCTAATCTCATCGTCCAACTTCTGTGCACACGAGCCAACAATCGGCCAACTCCTTGTTGGCCAACACAAGTTTTCTAATCTCGTCATCCAACTTCAGTACACACAAGCCAACAATCGGTCAACTCCTTGTTGGCCAACACAAGTTTTCTAATCTCGACATCCAACTTCTGTGCACACGAGCCAACAATTGGCCAACTCCTTGTTGGCCAACACAAGTTTTCTAATCTCGTCATCCAACTTCAGTACACACAAGCCAACAATCGGTCAACTCCTTGTTGGCCAGCACAAGTTTTCTAATCTCGTCATCCAACTTCTGTGCACACGAGCCAACAATTGGCCAACTCCTTGTTGGCCAACACAAGTTTTCTAATCTCGTCATCCAACTTCAGTACACACAAGCCAACAATCGGTCAACTCCTTGTTGGCCAACACAAGTTTTCTAATCTCGTCATCCAACTTCAGTACACACAAGCCAACAATCGGTCAACTCCTTGTTGGCCAACATAAGTTTTCTAATCTCGTCATCCAACTTCTGTACACAGGAGCCAACAATCGGTCAACTCCTTGTTGGCCAGCACAAGTTTTCTAATCTCGTCGTCCAACTTCTGTACACACGAGCCAACAATTGGCCAACTCCTTGTTGGCCAACACAAGTTTTCTAATCTCGTCGTCCAACTTCTGTACACGCGAGCCAACAATCGGTCAACTCCTTGTTGGCCAACACAAGTTTTCTAGTCGCGCCAGCCAACTTCTGTTGGATGACGATTGGAAATCGGCTGTAGAATCGTGCATAGACACGATCGGATTTTCGGCCAACAGGCTGTTGGACGACCGTTGTTGACCGATAATCGGACCGTGTGTACGGGCCTTTAAGGTGTTTATTTTATGGTAAACGGAGTACGTTTGTTAAAATATCTTTTACAAATGTAATTGCTTTACTCTGACCTAATTTAATTTATTTTTTTTTAAATATATAAAAAATCCTCTGAAACTGAACTAGAACATTATATATAAAAAAAAAAAAATAAGTTTAATCTATCTCTCTTTAATTCTGAACAAATTTGAGCCCTGGACACGGTCTATCGCCGCCGCGGATGCCGTTGGCATAGAATGGGTTAAACACTTCCTGCTGTGCTGGTAGCTGAGTCTTTACATGATGTTTAACAAGTTTGGGATCCAGTTACCAGGCGTGCAGGGGGGACAGGTTAGAAGTTCCATCAATCAGCGTTACTTTATAAAATAACAGCCAAGAGAAGAGATTTAACCTGCTTCCTCCCCCCTCCCTTCCCCTTGTCCCCTCCGTCTGTGGCTATTTTAAGCTCTTGTTTGAACTCCAGACCCCCCCAGGGGTCTGCACACAGGACAGACCCTGGCTGGGACCCAGAGATAAGGACCTCTGTGATTTGGAAACTTTCGGCTGAAATAACATTAAGGGAAGAAGATGGAAAATGAAGTTTAGAATGACCCCCCCCCCCCTCTCTCCTTCCCTCCATCACTGGGACACCTTATCCCCCTTCACTAATAATGACCCCCATCACCTCTCACCTTTCCTACTGCCACCTCCAGCTCCCTGCCTGCCCCTGACCACTGAGCGTGATGGTAGACGGGTGAGCCAACCAGTCAGGGGGAAAATTACCCTCAGGGAGGGGGGGGGGAACACCGATTGTCACCCAGAGGGGAATTGATGATGCTACACAAGCATTAAAGGGTCACCTATAGGGATGTGATGTCAGCAAAAAAATTACAGATTTTGCTATCAGTAAATTTTTCAATTTTGCAAAAATTTTATTTAAAAAATTCAAATTTTTTTACCTTTGTTGAGAGTTTTTTTTTTCCATAATATATTTATGCCGAGAGTTTTTAGGTATTTACAGTAGTTTAGTTTAATTCATTGAGAGAGTTCTTTGTTCTTTGCATTTGTGCATTTGAACATTATTTGTGTATTCAAATGAAGCGCCCCAATAAACGGTTGTTGTTCAGTCGTTTGGTCGTGTCCGACTCTTGGTGACCTCATGGACCATAGCGCGCCAGGCTTTTCTGCCCTCCACTGCCTACCTGAGTTTGCGTAACCAGTTGCTGACCGCGTAGCGACTAAAAGCGGCGACAGCGTGGCTCTGTCCCGCGAATCGCTGCTTATAGTCGTCACTCGCGTGCACGACTGCTAGGGGGCAAGCGTGCGCCCCTGGCGGCATGCACTCATGCCCGCCACAAGCTCCCTGAGCAGGGCCGCAGGTCGGGCGGACTCAATGTCTGTCGGTGCCCCGTGATGGCTTGTGGCAGAGCCAGAACAGGGATCCGTGATGTAAACACGGCGGTTCCCCGTTCTGACAGGCGGCATGTCAGAGATCTACTGATCCCTGTCACTGGGATCAGTTAGATCTCTGGTGCCCCTGGCAGCCCAGCCCCCTCACAGTTAGAACACACCTAGGGAACACAGTTAACCCCTAGAGCGGCCCCTGCAGGTTAACCCCTTCACTGCCAATGACATTTATACAGTAATCAGTGGATATTTAAATTTCTGATCGCTGTATAAATGTCATTGGTCCCAAAAAAGTGTAAAAAATGTCCGACATGTCCACCCCAATATCACAGTCCCGATAAAAATCGCAGATCGCCGCCATTACTAGTAAAAAAAAAATGAATTCTCATGGTTTGTAAGCGCGGCAACTTTTGCGTGAACCAATCAATAAATGACAATTGCGTTTTTTTTTTGGGCCAAAAATATGAGAAAAAATATAAATCGGCCAAAACCGATGAATAAATTTGTTTTTTTATATTTTTCTTTGGATTTGTATCTTAGCAAAAAGTAAGACATTTTGTTTTTTATGCAAAATTGTCGCTCTTTTTTTATTTATAGCGGTGATCAGAAATGACGCAGAGGGGATCAAATACCACCAAAAGAAAGCTCTATTTGTGGAAAAAAAGGACGCAAATTTCATTTGGGTAAAACGTTGCACGACCGCGCAATTGTCAGGTAAAGCGACGCAGTGCCGAATCGCAAAAAGTGCTCTGGTCCTATGGTGGGTAATCCTTCCGGTCCTTAGGTGGCTAACTTCATGTTCACTGTTTTGATAATGCTATCTATCTTGTTTTCTGACGTCCTCTTCTCCTTTTTCCTTCCATGTCTCCCAGCATCAGGGTCTTTTCCAATGAATCCTCTCTTCACATTAGGTGGCCAAAGTATTTGAGTTTCAGCTTCAGGATCTGTCCTTCCAGTGAATATTCAGGGTTGATTTCCTTCAAGATTGAACAGTTTGATCTTCTTGCTGCCCAATGGACTTTCAAGAGTCTTCTCCAACACCATAGTTCAAAAGCATTAATTCTTTGGCATTCAGCCTTCCTTATGGTCCAACTTTCACAGCCATAGAGTACTATCAGGGCCGGCTCGACCACTAGGCAGAGTAGGTGGGCGCCTAGAGCGCACTGCCGCCCAGGGCGCCCAGCCCCTGTCCATATACTACCCCAGCCTGTCCATATACTACCCCAGCATGTCTATATACTACCGTAGCTTGTCCATATGCATGAGGACCATGTCTGGCATGAGGAATCGAGCCGGTGCTGCCATTATTTGTCTTTAGGCCGGGTCCAGAGGCAAAGGTGCAGGCGGGCTTGTGGACAATTTTCCATCTTACTAATGCCAACATGGCAGCATACTGTATATGTGGTAGTATGGTGCCAGGAAAGAAATATTAGGGTAAGTATTTGATACTTATTTCTCCTTTCCTATTGACGATGCATGTTGACAATTTTTCTACAAAATCTACTACCACATCATTGGCGGCTGGTGGGTTTCTCCTTTGGAGGGTGTCACTGACAGCACCCCCCCCCACCCATGCCCCCCACCCACTGGACATCGGGCACAAACCTCCCCGCAGCACTGGACTAACATAGAGCGTCCCCCCCCTCCCACTCCGCGGCGTGGTACCAGGCACTTACTTGCTGGGCTGCAGTGTTGTGCTCCTCTCCTCCTCTGGAGCGCGGACATGCAGGCAGCGGGGAGCGGCGGCTCTGGCTCCAGCGTGTTTCCTCTTCCTATGCGCCAGACATCCAATAGGATCGCCTGGTGCTTTGGCCAATCGGGAAACAGGTCTCATTGACCTGCCTCCTAATTGGCTGGCAGACACTGCAGTGTGGAAATAGCAAAAATTCATTCGCAACCGTCACACAAATGGGTGGGATCAGGGCGCACTCTCTGTGCCCCGAGCTCACCCTTTTTTGAAGCCTATTAGAGCTCTAGTCAGATGCTTAAAAAAAAAAGCATCCCCTCCCTCCCCCTCCATAGGAAACCATGCATCCGGCGTCCTAAAAGGCCGGGCACATGAATAGGAAGGCCGTGGCAGGGAAGGGGGGGGCGGCGCCCGTGCGCCCTTAATGCCACATGTATGTTGCAATGGATTAGTGTCAGAGAAGCAAAATTATGGTAAGTATTTGTTCCAATTTTCCATTTTTATTTCTCATTTTCCATTGACATCAAAGCATTTAGATGATTTTTCTACAAAATCTCCAAATTTTTGTTAAATTTTTGGGAAAATAAAACATTTCAATTTTTCCATAGATTAGTGCCAGAAAAGGAAAATTACAGTAAGTATTTGATAAAATGTTCCATCTGCCATGCAATTTTCCATGTATGCTGCCATGGATTGGCGCAAGGAAAGGAAAGTTTAGGGTAAGTATTTGATACTAATTTCTCCTTTCCTAATGATGTTGATACATTTTGTTGATTTTTCTACGAGATCTCCCAATTTTTGTTAAAGTTTTGGGGAAATAAAACATTTACATTTTGGCGCTGTCATGGCAGCATACTACCACGTGTATGTTGCCATGGATTAGCACCAGGAAAGGAGAATTATGGAAAGTATTTGATAGAATTTTTCATCTTACTGGCACCAACATGGCCCAATTCTGGGAATTTTGGGTGTTCCCTATCTGTTATGTTCCAACACCTCCTGCTACATTCTCAACAATATAAAACAGCCATTCTCAACCAGGGTTCCTCCAGAGGTTGCTAGGGGTTTCTTGAGCTGTGGCTGGTGAACCACCTATTTGATGATGGCCTACAGAGTTCAAGGTTCAGCACCACTTAGCAAAGCCAGAAGTGTGACACCAAATATATTTTTAGCTGTCGTTAAGGGTGGCACTCTGAGCACCACTTTAAGGGGGACATTCTTCCTATTGACCATCAATATAAGGGGCATTGTTCCTATTGAGCCCTGCTGAATTGGTTTTAGTAAGGGTTCCTCGAGACATGAAAATTATTTTTGGGATTCCTCTAGGGTTAAAAGGTTGTGAAAGCCTGATATAAAATAGGTAAATCCAGTAGGTATGGTGGGAACTCATAATGGGCCCAGCAGGTGTACAGACCCGGGAACTCAGCACAGCGTTGGGGGGAACCCCATATAATGGGCACAGTGGGTGTACAGACCCAAGAACTCAGCACAGTGATTGTGGGAACCCCTCATAATGGGCACAGCGGGTGTACAGACCCAGGAACTCAGAACAGGGATGGTGGGAACTCCTCATAATGGGCACAGCGGGTGTACAGACCCGGGAACTCAGCACAGGGATGATGGGAACCCCTCATAATGGGCACAGTGGGTGTACAGACCCGGGAACTCAGCACAGGGATTGTGGAAACCCCTCATAATGGGCACAGCAGGTGTACAGACCCGGGAACTCAGCACAGGGATGGTGGGAACCCCTCATAATGGGCACAGTGGGTGTACAGGCCCGGGAACTCAGCACAGGGATGGTGGGAACCCCTCATAATGGGCACAGCGGGTGTACATTCCCAGGAATTCAGCAAAGGGATGGTAGGAACTCCTCATAATGGGCACAGCAGGTGTACAGACCCGGGAACTCAGCACAGGGATGGTGGGAACCCCTCATAATG